>VXAK01023100.1:208433-220210 GCA_013399435.1 Arenaria interpres | reverse complement strand
TTTCCCTGGGACACTTCTCTATCATGTTCCTACTTTGAAATTTCTTTCCTCGGCTCTGGTTACAGGGGAAAGCCAAAGAGCTACCATTTTCTATAAAGCAGCTGCAATGTCCACAGAGGAGAGATGCTCTGAGCCTGAGCTGTTGAAGCAGAGGAAGCCTTTCGTCTCTCAAACAGGAGGTGAGAAACCAAGCAAGAGCCATGCCAGCATCCAAAACACAGCGGAAGTTCCAGGGCTATTCCGGCACATGCAATTATTAAGTTAATTATTGCTCTATCATCTGTAGGAACTCTGTACAATTACTGCACAGTTACATGGACTGTTTACCCACACAGCTTATAAATAGAGTTGCCATATAATTGAAGTGTGGTGTGATCAGATTTATGCTGGGTGACTCAAGGGGTTGCCCACACTTTCCATCCCCAGCACAGATGCCCACTGAGGACGCAGCTTCACCGAGCAGCCGCTGAGCAAAACACTGTTGGCCTGAGGCTCCCCATCAAGGAGCCTTTACTCGGGTGGCCCAGGTTCCTCCGAGAAACCACACGCTGGTCTGTGTATGCTGTGGGCAAAGCCACTTCCCACATGGAACTGGACCGGACAACGCAGATTTTAGACCGAGATTGCAATTTCCCAACCACAAGGACACTTGGATTGGAGGAGATGGGAGTCCTCCGGCTGACTTTAGAGTGTCTAGGATTTTTTTTGGCTGGAGGTTCTCCAAACCCACCTATAGGCCAGGCAGAAAACAGATCTTTCCACCCCATGAAAATTCCCAGGACACAGGAAAGCCTTCTGTTCCCAAAGCTACCTGAAAAATAAAACATCACAAAACCAGGAAAATACAAAAGTAACAACTCATGAGGAAGCACTAGTGCTTTGTTTTATTCTATTTTCCAGCTAAAAAAAACCAACCAAACCCACTAACTTTTTTTTTTTTAACCAAGCTAATTTTCACTTGAAAAACCAAAACACCAGAACAGGCCAGTGTGAATATCTACAAGTTTATTTGAACTCCAGAATTTTGGGAGATACCATTTGTTGAAACCAACAATCTATTATTCACATTTTTGTTACAGCTAAAGTGGCATTTTTGGTGGGAAGTAAAAAGAAAAACCCAACAGACGATGTGTTAATACAACGTTTTTGTATGGTTATTCCCTCAAGCTCCAGCTTAATCCGATAGACTACAAACCACATACTTAAAGCTGAGCATGCGCTTTGCTGACTCAGGCTTCAAAGAACCTCTGGAGATGCAAACACATTTATCCTGAAGGAGCTGGATTTGATCTGTAAATTAAAATAACAACGAAAGACCAATTTTGCTCTTCTTTGACTGTTTTTGAGCTGCTGGACCACATTCCTGGATTTGCCATGAAATGGGGTGATGGGCAGCAGGAGCTCTTGCCCCTGGCTGAGAGCAGAGCAGCGTTGGGCATGTCTTGCAGCTCCTTGCTGGGCACCAGCCGGCCGGTCCCTGCTTTTCACCTGCCTCATGCCCCAGGAAATCCCGGGCTGGAGCTGGATGCCCAGCCTGCAGGCGATGGCAGCAGCTCCATGTCGAGGTGTGGTTTGCTGTGGCACAAATAGCTGCAGGCGCTGCTCCTGAGCCAGCCGCATTCCAGTCTTCCCCCAAAGCCCTGTGTGGTGCCAGCTACATCCAAACCACAAGACAGCACTCTGTGCAGGCCAACGTCACAGCTTGCGGTTGTGGAGGGCCCATCACCACTGGGGTATCAGTTAACCTGTTTCCCAGCGTTTTCCTTTAGACAGTTTCCAGCAATGCCTCAAAACTGGAAATTAAATCCACTAGGGGCTTCCGCCAAGGTCATGGAGAGCTGTCCCACCAAGCTCTCAACTGTGCTGCCTGGAGAAAGTAGAGAAGCGTGAAGTGTCCTGGGAAGGAACAGCAGCATTTGCTGTGGTTTACGGGAGCGTTGTGGTGAGGGAGCGCACTGGGAGAGGTTACCTCCCCAAGTGTTGGTCTATTCCCGGACCCAGCATTGCTGTTCCTGCTCCTTCATGAGCAACACACTCTGTTAATTGGTCTACATTAAGAAAAATCCTAGCCCAGTGTCCCACAGTGCCATTCCTCCATGCAAACATCAGCAGGTCACGGGGTGGAGATTTTCGTAGCTTAGATGGGGGCAACACTTCTGTGCAGGCTGGATTTTCACCCTGACCACAGTTTACCCTGTGATGACAGCAGAAAGCTGTAACCAGGCACCAAAGTCTACTAAATTTATCCTAAAGGATGCGGGAAATTACCGACTAACTATAGATCCATGTATCTTAGAAGAGAACGTCCCTCGGGTGGCACTTGGTAGAGCAGCCACAAATACCACATGTGTTTGGGCACAGAAGCAAGGGAAGGAGAATGTGCTGGGGTCCCACTGTTGCACGTGGGTAAAAAGTGAGCGTGGCTCACACCACCAGGCCGGTGGGCAAGTCCTGGCTGTCACCTCTCGCAGGGGCTGCCTGCTCCTGCCTCCCTGCCCATCACAACACCCAGTGAGAAGCTGCAGGGAGGGGGTGGTACCCAGCACGCTCGGACCAGGGCAGAGGGTGGGAAGGGAGAGGCAGACAGCCTGCCTGCACGGTGGGACCCAGTGCTGCGAGGTCTTGCGGAGGACTTCAGCTTTCTTGGTGTCTACTGAAGGGCTCTGCAAGGGGAAGACCCTGTGGTACGGTCTGCAGTCACCTTGCTCCAGGCTGAGCACTGAGCACGGATTCACCACGCACCCACGCTGCACAGGGATGTAAACCTCAGGTTTTTTTATTTTGACTATAAGTGGAAACGTACCTTTTTGCACCAGGCTGAAGCACAAATATTTGTACGAAGTCTAGGATGCGGGATTGAACGGCTCAGGGCCAGCTGGTGCCGTGTGCTGCCATGGCAAGCAGAGATGGAGCCAGGCTAGCAGAAGGCCTTGGCCCCTTGCTGGTCAGGCCAGATGTGATAAGGATGTGCACAGTGCAGACGGGCAGTTTGTACGCTGCCAGGGGTCAGGGTTCCTGGCTGCCCACAGGTTAAGTGAAACGAAGGTAGAAGATAAATTGGAGAGTCTCTAAGAAACACCCATCTGGACAATTTTGTGGTAGTGTTTCCTTCCAGATGACTTTCCCAGCCCTCCTGCTTTGCTAGGTTAACTCAAGGCCAACTCTCAATGAAGTCAACTGGAGAGTTGCCCTTGGCACTGGTAGGACCAGAAATTTGGCCTGGGAGCAGGTTGCTGGGCAGGGGTTGGTGATCCACCACTGCAGGGAGTGCCTTTTCCAGCCAAGTGCACATGTAGCAGGTCCTTCATCCCTCACCATGGCTTGGGTCTTGTTTTCTGGTCCAGAAGGAGCCAGGGAAGGATGCTCATCTCCCTCCATTGGCACTTTTCTCTCTTTTCCATGTGTGGCTGGTACAGGACAAACCGAGCCCTTTTTGATTTGTCACCAATTGCAGGTGACTTCATGAAGCCAAGCTCTGTTGCGCCGTCATGCTCTGGCTGGAAGTGCCTTTGATCTGGGTGTTTAATGAAGACGTTAATTGATAGCACGTGGGGAGGAATTTGAGCTGCTCTGAGCTGTCTCCAAGCCCTTCAGATCCCAGAGCCATCATCCCCTTCAAAACAGAACAGAAGAGTTATTACAAAACAAATCATATTTGTATAGGCGCTTAAAAAAAAGTCCTCTGCAGCTCTGTTAAGCTCATATTACTGGCAGGACTGAGCTGGAGAGACCATGTGCACCATCGAACGCCTTCAGCAAATTAAACCAGCATCAACAAGAGGAGAAACAAGGCACTGCTGTCCAGATCCTGTCCAGACTGAAGCAAGACATGACGTGACACGGGGCGGCCGGGGGTCCCGCTCTGTCTGGCGAGGTGCCTGGGGCACGGCTCCACTCCTGGAAGCACCCGTCCCCAGCGGAAGGAAGACTTCTGCCCGCTGGGAGCCCACGCCTTCCGGCCGAGCATCCCTCAGCCCCAGCGCTTCGGGGAGCTGGAGGCTTTTCAGCGCTCGGCTCCACACGTCCTGGCAGCCATGGCTTTGCTGCAGACTCTGTCCTCCTCTGCCCAGACATGCACTAACTGCAGGCAGCGCCAGGCCCTGCATAGCTGGAGCTCGCATCCTTCCGGACACGCATGTTTCTCCTAGCTGATGGTGTGTGTCCAGCTCTGGCCAGTGCTGGCGAGGTCCTCTTCCCGATGGGGCTGTGGGTTACCTACTGGCAGCCAGCCGTGACCTCGTTGTTCTTCTCCATGACTTTTCAATGAAGATGCTTCTGTTCCTTGCCCGATCCAAGTTACCTGCACCCCGGCTAGCCACCCAGCATACTGCCGGGAGACTTGGGAGGACGCAATATTTTGAGACCTCTCCCCCTCTGTCAGATCGGATTGGAATTGGCTGGTGGACTGAGAAGTTATTAGGAACAGACACCCCCAGACAATGTGATTGCACAAGCTTCATTTCCTTAGAAAACCAGGCCAACAGAGCAGGAGTCTGTCAGTAAACATGTTGATTCCAGGGGCTCTTCTGCGCTGCTCGCAGGAAGGAGCACACAAGCGCTGGCGCCCGGCCCGCACCACCAAACGCTGCCTTTTGCGTGGGGACGTCTGGATGCAGCTCGTCTGTCAGAGGATCAGCAGCATTTGAGCGGAGGGTTGCATTGCCCATGGCTCTTGGGCGACCACCAGCAGCCCAAAGTTCTCCCAAGGCAGGCAGGGTAGATGAGGTGGGGTAAACTCCCACCATGCAGAGCGGGCACCGGTGGAGTTGAACTCAGTCCGGCCTGGCAGATGCATTAGACTCCATTGCTGCCCTGAGGTGGGCTGAGAGCAGGACATCATGGTGCTCAAATCCAGAGCTGTCCATCCTCTGCACTCAGAAAGGTGCAGGAGGATGAGGTCTCCCCATGGTGTATAGTCCCTGCAGCCCACCCTCTCCAATTTTCAGCTTGCCTTCCAACGGGGACTCAGAGCTGGGAATCCTGGGGAATTTCCTCCCCTTCCTTCACTGAGACGCTTATCCCTGCCTTTCCCAGCCCTGGAGTTACAGCCTCCCCACAGCCAGGCTGCAGGAAGATCTCTTGCAACACTGGAATGCTTTGCAGTCATTACCTCCCTCCCTAGAAATTTTTGGGGTCAGAGGACATAAGTCTTCAGTAATCATCCAACAACGTCAATGGAGCTCCACTGATTTACACCAGCTGAGGATCAAACCCCTCCCTTTCCTCTCCCATATTTAAGATATTTTCCAGACTTCAGACGTATACAGAAGAGGGAGTTGATGGCTCCTTGGCTGTTGAAGAGGTTCCAGCTTTGGTCCTGGCCTCGAGTAACATGAACATGGTGGCTACCCTAGCTCTGCCTCTACATGGAAAAGCAGCGCTCCCGCAGTTTGCTGGCCGTTGGGCTGGCAGACTGACTGGGACAGACGTTAATGAGCCCACACACATGCTGAAGGTCTCTTCAGTCTGAGATGTGGCTCTGTGACCATTTCTCTCGCGGCCAGCAGAAGCATGCTCCCCATAAGCCGTCGCTACTCTGTAGTGTGCCATGGATCCCACCACCTTGGTTCTTCATTTCTCCAGCTGCAAAAAAACCCAGGAGGTTCCACTCAAATATGAGAAAAAACTTCTTCTCGGTGAGGGTGACAGAGCCCCGGAACAGGGTGCCCAAGGAGGGTGTGGAGTCCCCTTCTTTGGAGATTTTCAGGACCCGCCTGGATGCCGTCCCGAGTAACACACTCTAACATGTTCTAGGCAATCCTGCTTCAGCAGGGGAGTTGGGCTAGATGATCTCTATGGTCCCTTCCAACTCTAAAAATTCAGTGAAATTCACTGAAAATCCAGCTCACTGAAGCTTTGCATGGTCCGTCTCAGGGCTCACCACGTCCCTCCTCAAGCCTTTGCCAATCAGGACACCACTGCCACGGAGCCAGCAGAGCGGGAGCAGCACTGCTGAGCTCAGGATGCACTCACCGAGGACCAGAAAACCCAGCCACCTAGACCACGGACTTGTCCATCTGCAAGAAAAAAGACACACACGAGCATCGAGGCGAGCTCGGTTTTGATGCGTAACAGTGAAAGTTTATTCTGAGCCCAGTGTTTTGGTCTGGGTGGCTGGGCCAGTCTTGAGGGGAAATGCAGTTAATATTGCTGATAGCTGGATCCAATTTATAAGGCGCTCAGCAGAGACAATCATCAGGAAAGGAGACAAATAATCTTCAGGCAATTAAATTTAATTGTTCCATCTGAAGATTATTTATCTCCTTTCCTGATGAATGTCTCCTCGAAGCGCCTAATAAATTGGATCCAGCTATCGCTGATAGTGGCTGCTTTCCCCTGGCAGCGGGGAAGGGTGTGGAGAGCAGAGCAGCGCTCAGCTCTGTGTGTTGCTTAAGATCTGTCACCTCGAAACATCTTTTTAGCAGACTTGAAAGTGTCCACAAGCTTTATCAATATACTGCCATTATACAGAGAGCTTGGCAGTGCTGGGCTAGATCGTGCAAAAGCTCCCAGACCAAGGTGCTGGGTGGAATGAGATCTCATGTACTAGGTTATAATGTCAGGCACCAGCGAAGACTTGGAAATATCTCTGTCTGTCTCCACTTCATTAGCTTTCGGCCTGGCTGTTTGTGCAAAGGGCAGGGGAGGAAGCCCCGCAGGCTGAGAGCTGACCTGCCACAGCACCGGCGTCTGGAGAAGGGTTTCCCCGTGGGATTATGGAGCATGGCCCCAGTCCTGTGAATGCCCCCGGGGCTCTCCGTCCGTGCCAGCAAACATCTTGAGCCCCAAGGGGGTCAGTTTAGAGCTGGGGCAAGACCCCTCTCTTTTAGCACACTTCTCCTCCCATGGCAAACATTGGACTTGTTGCAGTTGGCACTTTTTCATGCATTTGTTTGTCCGTAGCCTGGGTGGAAATGGGTCTGCACTGGTTGGAGGACACAACACATACCTTCCAACAGGCAAAGCAAGGTTGGCCCAGGTGAATTAAAGTGAAGAAAGTTTTGGAAGCAGCACAGCCAGGAGATCATCCTGGGAAGGCGGAAATGGCATTGGTGAAGAAAGCGTGGAGCTCTTCTTCCAAGAGAAAAAGAGTAACTGTGGAGCAAGTTATGCTCCTGATGGCCTGATTTCCAGGAGACGGGATGCATAATCCTCATTTGAGATCATTTAACCACCCAGAGAGTGCATTGCAGACATGCTGATGTTCCCAGAGCTCCTGACGGACAGGTCACTTACCCTGCGAATAGCCTGTGCTCTGCCTGTCCTCAGCCTGTCGTCAGAGCTGACTGTGGGTTCGGGACAGTGGTAAAAGCCTTGAGAGTCTGTGGGTGTTCTGAGGAACTGTGTGGCTTTCTAAAATCGGGTCTCTATTCACCATCCAACCGTTGAATAGTTCAGTAGTATTTAATTAGCATACAATAACTGTCCCATTGAATTTGATGGAATACATCATTTTGGAATGCTATTTACAGTGCTAGTTTTCTTACAGAAAGCCATGTGTCAGAGCTTTATCCATTATTATAGTCTTTAAAATAGGCAGATGTGCCTTTCATGGCCAACTGCATGTTTTATTAATGGGCTAGAAGTATCAGATGTATTGTAAATCATGGGACGTAGCCACCAGTCTGGTGCTCCTCTCCAAAGCCCCAGGGCAAGTGAGCTTAATTGCCTGAAGGGCTTGTAATGAACCGTGGGGCACACGCTCACTTACCCGCTGTAAGAGCAGGTTCTCCCAGCCACTAGTAGTCCCCTCTGCTCTGCCATCACTGCCTCTCCTCCTGACCACATCTGGTCCCCTTTGCCTGCTCTGGAAGGCAAACAAACCTCCGGCTGGCACATGCAAACTCTCATATTTATGTATAGATAATATAATTAACATGGGCTGCTCTGCTCCCTCCGCTCCCTCTTTTCCCTCCTGTGGTTCATCTTCTACCTGCCCCCCTCCCCTCCACCCTCTGCCTCCAAAGTCAAGGGCAGGAGCAAGAGACTTGGGGCTTCTCCAGGAGAACCACATTCCCCAGGTCCCTTCTTCATTCAAGCCCTCACACTTTGTGCACATTGCACACAACTGGGTCCGGTCTTGCTCGAGCCAACAGAGCAGCATCTTGCTTCATTTGAATATTCATTAACAACTTAAACAAGCTCTTTTGGCGGGATTGAAAATACTGCACGGGCAATCACACCATTGGAAATAACCAGGAAAGGCAGGGGAGATACATGCCAAAAGCAAAAGCCGACATCAAGCTGAAGATTTTGTTGAAAAGCATTTGGCAAAGATGCGCTGCCCGCAGTCAGAGCCTGCCCAGCTATCTTCAGGCACATGGCAGGGCTAGCGAAGGCCCGTCCGGGACTGCTGGCCTCCATGCAAGTGCCAGGACTGTGCCCGAGGACATCCCGACCAGAGGCTCAGCTCAGCATCGCTGTCTTCCCGATACAACCGAGTTTTGGCAGGAGCAGCCTCCTCCCACCCCGCACCCTCGCTCCAGCACAGGAGATCCATCGGGATGCTCCCAGCAGTAGTTCCTCGGCAAGTGGCTCTGCTGCTCAGCACCAACGGAGGCACCAGCAGAGTGCCCAAACCCTCTCCTGCTGACAAGTCTGGCAGGTTTTACGCCTGGCTGACGACAGAAGTGCCCCATTCCTGCTGACAGGGATCACAGCCAGTGACCAGGTTCGCTAAAGAGGGTTTAGAAGGTTTTTAGAGGGCATCTGTGACTAGCACTCGGAATGATGCCATCTGCAATGACATCTTATCTGGATGAAGAATGAGTCTGCAATCTCTGAGGGCTGCTCCTGAAAGAGGCTGGGAGACCCCGTGGCTACAAAGGGAGATGTTCTCCATGGCTGGCTTTGTAGAGATGTGAAGGACCAGCTTTTGGCCCAAGCAGTGGCATGCTCCTGACTGCTGCTCAGGTCCTGCTCCCCAGCAGCATCAACGCGCAGGAAAAGGGATGGGGTAAGGCTGGGAGGAGAACATTGTGGTAGGAAGGCACTCAAAGGTCTGGACTAGCAGGAGCAACCCATGGGCAAGGGGAGCCATGGCGGATTGCAGATGAGGAAGACGGCAAGGAGGAGGGAGCACAGGGTTGCACATGACCATCTCCACTCTGTGCATCTGTAATGATAGCACTGGACGTGAGCGCAATACTAAAATCCTAGATCTGTGCGTAATACTCCACTGGGGACAGATGTCCTCTCTTGTTTTGTACACTGTAAATGCAATATCGGTCCCAAACCCAAATGATTCCCCCCATCCAGCACTGTCCCCGCTCCCATCAGCTGCAAATGGCACAGATGGCTGGAAAAAAAAGAATAGCTATTTTTAAAAAACGAAAAAAAACCCCAACCCTGTTATTTCTGCATTTTTTCTGTGTGAGGACACTTCCTTCCTTCCAGGAGAAATCAATCCAGTACCAAAGTGTTAACTGCTTCCCAGCCGTCTCCTCCATACAAGGTGAAGTTGTGCTGGCCCCTGGCAAGCACCTCACTCCACTGCACTCCCAGGCTGCCCCTGCTGGCCCTGTGGCTCGTGAATCGCCCCGTGCTCCCCGGGGAGAGGGACAGAGGTGTCTGGCGACCCCGGGCAAAATCATGGCGAGCCTTGAGGAGGGCGGTGTGGGTTGCAGGAGATGCTGGACAGAGAAGGCTCCGGTGGCACAGCAGAGCAGGAGAGGGTGAAGGAGCTCAGCCTGGCTGTCTGTGCAGTTGGCTTCCCGTCGGATCAGGAGCAGGATGAGTCCTTGGCAGGGACAGACCCTGCTAACAGCTCGGAGGGACTGGATGGGCTTGCCAGCAGCCCGTGTTCTCATGAAATGGGTTGGCAGGACATTCCTCCCAGCGGTGCCAGGGACTGGCTGAGTGTTACCTGCTCCTGCACAGGGCTCCTCATGTGTATTCCTCCCCCAGCTCAGCAGACCCTGCCAGAGGCTTTGGGGTCTCCTCTTGGAGGTGTTTAGGAGTCTGAGAAGAGGAGTGGGGTGTGGAGATGGCTTGGATGCTTTGGAGAGCCTCTCTGTGCTTGCTGGTGCAAGTTTGCTGGCAGGGTTTGTTTCTTACCATGAGTGAGCTCCTGGTGAGATATGGAGTCTCTTTAGCCATGTCCCAGCCCTCTGAAAGGCGTTGAATCCACCACCTGGAGAAGAGCCATCAACGAGAATCTGCTTTCCCCTTGCCTTGGAGAACAATGTTTCCATGCAGCCAGCATGGAGGAAGATCAGTGGTCTAGAGCTGCACTGGATCTTCTGCAGGTCCCAGCCCTGGGCCGTGAAAGGAGCTGGAGCCACCCAGACACTGTGTTGGAGGTAGGAGCAGACGTGACTCCAGGGGTTAGCAAGGCCAGAGGCAGGCAGTGGGACCTGGCTGTTCTGGCGATCAGGGAAGAGGGACACAGAGGGATGCGTGGGTGACGGCCAGCAGCGCTGTGCTGAGAGGTGTCCTGCAGGAAGGAGCAGAGAGGCACCGTTGAAGATGTGGCAAAACACAGGCCAAAGCATCAGGTTCAAAAACGTCCATTTAAAGAGCAGCTGTGAAAACCAGATGCTCCTCCAGGCTTTGAGACCCATCTCTTGATATTGAGGAGGAAAAGGAGATCCCCTTGTGATCTTAGAGATGCGGGGAAGTGGAGACAGGCTCTCAGCCCTTGGCTCCCTTGGACTGCCATGGCAGGGCCCCTTGGAAACCAAATGACAAGTGGTTTCCTTCCACGGGACTCTAGGGGTGGTGCTGCTTGGTGAGCATAAGCTCTGATTGCTCTCCAGCAAGGGAGAGGTTTGTGACACCCCCTCATGAGCGTTGCCCCCTCCCATATGCCCCAAGGCACCTGGTGGCAGGACCCCACATACAAGAGCGAAACTGGCCCAGCTTTGCAGGGGATGTGCTCCTCCTGCATGCCCTCCAGGCACCATTTCACAAGGAACTCCAGGAAAAGTTCCAAATACTTGGATTTTGCAGGTGGAAGAGCAGTTGGCAGAGGGGTGCTTCCTGCAGATCTCCTCAGACCCCTGCCTGCAGGGGGCTGTGCTCAGGGACCCCATGGTGGCACAGACCTGGGTGGATGAAACCCCCTATCTCCCAAGAGTCCACTGATGCCCAGAGGAAGCCAAGGGATGCTGAACAGGGGAGGAACAGGGTAGAGGGGGTGGGAGTGGAGAGTGCTGCAGGACCCTCCAGCATGGCCAACCTGCTTGGGCCAGCTCCTCTGGAGAGATCTCCATGAAAAGGAAGCTACATGACTGGGATATGCCATCCAAGCAGAGCTACCTTACTGGGATCCTCCATCCAAGGAGACCTATCTCAGGGGATCCTCTTTCCAAGGAGGGCCTTACTGGGATTGAAGAAGAGCTCCCTCGGCAGGACTCTGTTGTGCCCCTCCTCAGGATCCAGCTGCCCTTGGGGCAGTGCCTTGGTCAAAGGGATGGTACCTCTGCCTGGCGTCCCTGTCTTGGGAGGGTGCAGGAGGTGGGAGAGGACGGGGAGCTCGGGAGGAGCAGCACGGGTATGGGGACGGACGGGGATCAGGAAGGATCAAGCCAGGCTGACGGGATGGGGAGGGCTGGGAGGAGCAGGGCTGGGGGTCTGTGTGATTTGAGCTGGGACTTGGGGCCAGNGGCTGGGGGGGGACAGACCGAGGTGCACTCGGGGGCTTTGTGTGCACAGCCCGCACAACAGCTGCCGGCAGTATGGTTGGCTCCAAAGCTGGTGTTGACAGTCCTTCACTTTTATGGGAACTAAATTTACCCAGACACACGCAAAATCAAAAAAAAAAAAAAAAAAAAAAA
>VXAK01023100.1:191693-208419 GCA_013399435.1 Arenaria interpres | reverse complement strand
AAAAAAAAAAAAAAAGAAAAGGGAAAGAAAAAGATGGGGGGGTTGGAATTAAAATAAATTGCAGCAGCGCCAGCATCTGCTCCTTTGTGGTGCAGTCTGGGTTACGGAGAGGGGAGGAGAAGTCCCCGAAAGGGAGTAGCACTGGTGTTTACTGCAGCTCCGAAACATCCCGCGTTTGCGAGCCGAGTGTGTTTTCACCGTGTTGCCTCAGGAATGCTTGACATCCAAGATGCCAAAGAAACGTACCCGCTCGGTGGAAAATGAAAGCCCAGCCATTCTCCATGGGTTGGTCAGTGGGCATGTTTGCAAGCGTATAGGGGCAACAACGTGCTGCGTTGTTAAGGGAGAGGAGATCTGCTGGGAGCAAAGAGGCTCCAACAGCAGAAGGACATGATACTTAAGCTTTTCCCTCCTTCCTTTTAAGATGACCGAGAACTTCTGCTTAAAAGTTTGGTTAATTTTTCATTTCTTTTCTCTTCCCTCCCATCCCTCCAAGCCAAAGGCATGCACTGTGGGGATGGTGTTTTCCTTTGGTTGGTTTCTTGGATTTGCACGCCTTGCCTCCTCCAAGAGCAAGGCAGCAGACCTGAAGCAAAGGCCCGAGGAAGGACTGTCCATTCGGTTGGCTACGAAGATTTCCAGGTCGAGCTTCCAAGGTGGTTCCTTTAAAGGCGGGGATGCTCTGGAAGATGCTGTACGGTTTAAAAACACGCTGCGCCTGGTGCCATGTGGGCACAGCTGCCAGCACAGTGAGTTCTATGAGAAAGAGCCATGCACCCCGGGCATTGCACGCTCACGTCCCCATCGGCAAGCACTGCAGCGTGGGCATGCCCTGCCGGCTGCGCCTGCAGGCTGCAGGCATCAGCAAACCTGCATTCCCAAGGTGTGCACAGTCCAGCCAGTACCTAAAACTAAAAAAAAGGAAAAAAAAAACCCAAAAAGATCACAAGAAAACCCACCTCAAGACCTAAAAGAGGCTGTCTCTTTGTCCAGGGTGTCTTGGAAGAGCAGGGATGGTGGGAGGTCAGAGTGGGTCCAGTGCTGGCTCAGGCACAGGGGCAACCGGGAGAGAGTCCTGGCACAAGCATCCCTCCTCCTTGCCGTGGGAGCCCACTGCAGTTCCCTCTGCAACAACACAGGGCAGGCCCAGACTTCCATTCAGAAGATATAAAAAAAACATCCTTTTTTTTAAATATCGCCACCACTTTCATGGGCATTTAACACTGTAAACAAACTTTGCAGCCACGGTTTACAGAGAGCCTACTTGTCAGCAGGGTTTGTCTGCCGGCCCCCCCGGCAGCTGCAGACGCACGCTGTTCCCCGAGCTCTTTGATTAAACTGGTGCCCAAACAGAGGAGCAGAGGAAAAGGGTTTGATGGTTTTGTGTGCGGTGAGAGTGGAAGAAAACCAGCGCGAGTGGGCACAGTTTTCAGAAGTTCAGGAGATCTCTATTTTTAGCCGCCTGCCGCTTGATTTTTCCAGATGACAAGTGTGCCGCTCTTTCTAAAAATTGAATTCTTCTCGGGTGTTTTCAGTTTGATCCCTAATTTTTTAATTAAAAGGGAGATGCTGAAAACAATTAGTCACTTTTTAAAAATTGTAGCCAAAAGTTTCTTTTGCTTCCTTCAGTTGTGATGTGACTGGGGCCAGAAGTTATGCTCTGGGCGGAGGTGGGAAACCGGGGTGGCTGGCACCGATTTGGCATTTAGTGGGTGTGTAAAATGAGTGAAAATTATACCAGTCTGGGAATTATTCTCCAAGGAGTAAGTGCAGCCTCCGAGATGAACTCTGAAGTCAATCAGAAACGCTCCCGGTCCCACCAGGGCTGGACTGAGCTGGGGATGTGGTTCGTGATGCCACAGCCTGTGCCAAAGCGTGTGCATATTTGAAGTGCGAGGACGATAGCTCTTCCCTTCCAGCGGTTACTGGTCCTGCTCCGTTGCCCACACAAGTGGCTGCTCACCAATTTTCTACCCAGCTTTCCTGCACCACGCAGCTCATCTCACTGGTTTGTGGCACTAAGAGGGTTGGCCTGGGCTGTCCCACGGGGCTTGTATGCATTTACTTCTTGCGGTATCCAGCTGGAAGGAGCCTGGTGACTCCAGTAATGCCACCAGTTGGCTGAAGTGAGAGCAAGATGGATATGGTAGAGAGTGATGGGTGCCTCATGCTCCTTCTTTTGTGGATGGGAACCATTGCTGTGTACAGCAAAGGAGAAAATCCAATGGTAAATTGAGTTGCTGGTACATATAGTCTGTAGCATCTAAATAAGCCTGTATTTTTTCTGCTTTACAAGGAGCTGAAGGCTGGTCACCCACCTGGTTACAGCAGAGGTGTTGCTAGCATGTGTGCTGGTGCTTTCCCATCAAAGCCCCTGCTCCTGGAGTCATGGGATGCAGCAAGGGTTTCCATTTTTGCTGGGTAATGTCCGAGGCCTCCCAGTTGTGGCAAAAAACCCATCAGGAAAGCAATGCAGAGAACCCAAATGCATTTAATTACCTCCTGTAATCAGAGCTCTGGTTCTGGGTGGCCGAGTGAATCCCTGTCAACGCTGGCTGCAACTCCTCAAAACCCATTAGGGCGGTGTGGGTAACACAGAGGTCCGTGAACGTCTCTCTGGCCGCAGAAAGGCCAGGTCTTTGCAGCCCTGGGAAGGCTGGGAAGGCTGGGAAGGCTGGAAGGCTGGGAAGGCTGGGAAGGCTGGAAGGCGGGAAGGCTGGGAAGGTTGGGAAGGCTGGAAGGCTGGAAGGCTGGGAAGGCTGGGAAGGTTGGGAAGGCTGGAAGGCTGGAAGGCTGCTACACTGCCTGGGCTAGCAGAGGGCTCAGGTGTGGACTGGGCTGCGGCAGGCGTAGGAAACCAAAGCCTCCATAGCCTTTGCATCCTGGGGGGGACAATGGATGCTTACAGGCTCCAGCCCTCCCATCCAGCCACTGCAGGCACCCACCCACCCCTCCGTGCCTGTGCGCCCCGGCCCCATTCACACCCACCCGCCGCCCGAGCGCTGGGAGGTACGGGCAGCCCAGAGGCAGCAGGCACGCTCCTTCGCGGGACTTCAAAGCGGGTTCCTTTGTGTGCGTGCGTGTTTGTTCCCCTCCCCTCGGTACGGCTGTTCTGATCGATGTGACATCACCTAGAGACAACGCGGGGGGACCAGACCCCGCCATTGTCCCCAGGCTGGGAGGCTATGTCCGTCTCCTAGGAGGTGGGAGCTGGGGCTCGCAGGCATGCTTTCATCTCCCTGACCTGCCCCGCTGGCGAGAGGGCTCTTCCCAAGGCACCGGCCTGGGGAGAGGCGTCCCCACTGCACAGCAGAAGGGACACGAGTGAGAGACAGACACGCTCACGGTGTTTAAAGACATCATTAAACGCCCCCACCCTGGAAGCCTGCACTTGCCAGTTACACCCATCTGTTGCTTTTCATTAAAGAGAGCCCGCTACTTTCGGAGGTGTGTGCGTGCGTGTGTGTGTGTGTGTGTGTGTGTGCATGCAAGCGTGTGTGTGCCCGGCCCTTCCTCAGCACCCTCCATCTCCACACCCAAGGAGGCAGCCTGCAGCCTCCTGCTTGCTGGGAGATGCTGGGTCGGGGCTGGGAGACATCCCAGGCACGCAAGGACAGGGGTGTGGGAGCCACCAAGATGCCCCAAGGGCGGCAGGGAGGAGGTGGCAGTCCTGCCTGGATCCCACAGAAGGTAGACCAATGTCTTCCCAGACTGGGAGAGAGAAGGCAACCCAAGAGATGGCGGGGGAGGAAGACTCCATCTGGGTGGGATGGAGGAAGGCTGAGGAACCCGCTTCTTTCTGCAAGGGCCAAAATTTTGTAGCTGGTCTTTTTTTAGCTTTATAGAGGCAGAGGGCCTGTGGCACCCCTGGCAGTAGCCAGGAACCCTCAGACTTTCCTGTGCTGTAGCAGGAGCAGAAGAGTCAGCAAAGGACTGACCCTGCACAGCCTCGACCCCTTTCCCACCTGCCATAGATGAAATCCCCCAAATTAGCTGGCAGGGTGAGTACCCCCTGCTTTCCACTTTTAGTGAGGCAGGAGGAGAGGTTGGACTGGGGAGGGAAGAGAACTTTCTCTTTCAGAAGTTGGCTGGAAGGGAGAACCAGGCAGTTCCTGCCCCACGGGCAGGAGGAGAGGATACAGACGTGGTGCATCCACATTGTCCACAGCCAAAGCCCATTGTGGTGGGCTGCCAGCCACCACAATGGAGGCAACGTGGCATTTTGATGCTTGGTCGTTGTCTTGGATGCCCACCACAGACAGCTCTCCGGGAGAAGCATAGCCCACCAAACTGGCCAGGATGGCCGATCTGCCCCATCATCTCCCAGTTGAAAGGAGAGATGCCAACACCCCTGTGCAGTGCCTGGCTCACCCCAGGGGTGTTGGTGCAGGGTCCATCCTCCTCCGGAGGGCAGGGCACTCAGTGGTAGCAACCAGCCCCGATTTTGGGTGAGGGGGTGGTGGAGCTGGTCTTTCTGGTGCCCCCATGGGCTCCCACCTGGGTCCAGGCTGCTGCATCAGCGCTGGCTCCCTGCAAAGATCCAACACGGGCTGAAGAGAAGACCGTGGGTTCTATCCACCACCAGCAGCCAAGCAGGCAGGGACCCCACTCCATTGTTACAGTCCTTCACCTCTTCTTCTGTGCTTCAGCTCCAGGGCCACCACACCAGCAAGAGGGTGACGCTGGCAGGGAAAACAGGCAGAAACCAGTGTTGAACCACTCCATTCTAGACCTCAGGGCTCTGCACAGCACATCCCTGACCCTGCAGCAGGAGACACCCCTTTGCCCACCCTGTCTGACACAGCTTTGGAAAGTGTCTCAGGAAGGACGTTTGTCACCTGGGCTGGAGCCAGGCAGGCATGACTCGTGCTGTCTTCCACCAGGCAGTGACAGGTCCCCACTGACAGGGCAGACTGGCAGAGCTGGATCCACCTTGAACCCACCAAGGCCCTGCTAGCTTTGGGGCTGTGTTGTGGAGGGGAGCATCCCCTAGAAGGTGGCATCCACATGTAGCAGGCTCAGAGGGCTTGGCCTTAGCAGTGTCCCCATCCACCCAGAGCAAGAAACAGGACAGAAGGGTTGGCTTCATGTCTGGGGGAGGTGCCCAGCACACTGGCAATGCTATGGGTGCACATCAGGGGGAAGATGGAAAGGTGGAGAGGGCAGGACAGTCATTTGAAATCTCAAATGCAAAGGGATTCCTGTTCCTGCCATGGTTATCTGGGGCCGTCCATAAAGAGCTGCTGCTACTGGTGGTCCCTTTCCCCATTTCCCCACCAAGAGCACCACTGACTTCCCCCAGCATCCTAACTGTGGGCAGGAAGATGGGTTCTGGGCTTCAACAGTCTGTGAGACAAAGATCCCCTTGATTCTAACCATAAACATGTGATGCTCTCAACATAATGATGGGCTTAATGACAATGACTGAGACTATCTCCTGTGAGCATAAAGTCCTGAGCTGAAGAGACCACTTCACTCTTCCACCCCATGGTCTCTCTCAGAAACTCATGCCAAGGACAGGCAGCTGCTGGAAGCAGATGAGGGCAAGGCACGGCAGGACTCTTCAGGCTCACACCAGAAGTCGGAAGCTCTTCACCATCAGCTGGAAATTTTTCCATGTCATCCCAACAGGAGATCTAACAAGCCTTGCCATGTGGGCGGTCTCCCCAGGAGGGCTTCATAAAGCAGCCCCGTTTTGCAGTGACTTGGAGCAGTTTGGGTTTTGTCCCACTTGCTGAAGCAGTTTACCTGCAGAGCTGTGCAGGGAGAAGGGCCAGGGGAAGGAGAGGTGAGCTCTGGATAAGTGCCCACATCCCCTGTACTCCCATGTGTCCTGCAGCCCTACAGCCAGCACATCTCATTGCTGCGCTCTGCCTGATGTGTGATGGTGGAAACATTGGTGAGATGTCCATGCTGAGCAGGGGTCAGGGCTTCCACGCAGAGACAAGTCCAAAGGAGGCCATGGAGATGCTGGGAGGACTGGAGCCCCTCTGCTGGGAGGGCAGGCTGAGAGAGTTGGGGGAGGTCAGTCTGGAGAAGAGAAGGCTCCGGGGGACCACCTAGCCCCTTCCAGTCCCTCAAGGGGCTCCAGGAAAGTTGGGGGGAGGGACTCTGGATGAGGGAGGGGAGCCCTAGGAGGAGGGGGAAGGGTTTGACACTGAAAGAGGGGAGATGGAGCTGAGATGTGGGGAAGAACTTTTTTGGTGTGAGGGTGGCGAGACCCTGGCCCGGGTTGCCAGGAGAAACTGTGGCTGCCCCATCCCTGGAGGGGTTCAAGGGCAGGTTGGAGGGGGCTTGGAGCAACCTGGTGTGGTGGGAGGTGTCCCTGCCCAGGGCAGGGGGGTGGAACTAGATGACCTTAAGGTCCCTTCCAACCCAAACCGTTCTGTGATTCTGTGATTCTATCTGCGTCTTTCACAGCGCTGGGGAAGGCATCAGAGTACGTCATTCACCACCTCTTGGAGGCACAGGGAAAAAAAATGCTCAGGGTCTGGGCTTGCATCACTCTTCAGGTCTGCGGATGATACCCAGAATTGGTGTCACTGGGAGGTTCCAGGAGGTTCTAGAATCTCTTCCATTATCCAGGGGAGGAAGGTTTGGAGAGCTAGAGCGAGGTCTCTGACCAAGACAGTATGTGCAGCAGCTCCAGGATGGGGTCAACATGCAGGGGGAGTTTTTATCTAGATCTGAACTTGGCAATCCAGCACTGGAATGTCACACTGCCTGGCACATACCTGCCTGGCAGACAAGCATGAAAATGCCCATCGCTTGGCTCTTCTGCCCCCATGGTAGAGTGGCCCTCATGTGCAGAAGGAGCAGGGAAGGGTGGCAAGAGCTAAATTGCTCCTCCAGCCAGACTGTCCCCCCTGGGTGCATGCAGCCCTAGCAAGCCCAGGGTACCCCATGTGGAGTGGGACACAATCTGGGGGCTCTCTGATCTTCCTTATTGCACCCGGGGTCTACCTTCCCAGACCACCATGATGCACTCCCACTTCACACCCACATGGCGAGCTGGGGCTGTCCCCACACCCAACAGCTTGTGAAGGGGTGGCCAGACCCCCAGCTGAGCTTGAACCTCACCGAGGCATTTTGCACCTTCTCCTCACCCAGCCAACCCTCGAGGTGCAGTGGGGATCGGTCCACACTGGAGAGTGGAGAGCTCTTGGGATAGAGTTGTGATGGCCAGTCCTGCATTTACAGACCAAGACAAAGTCAATCTACATTATTTGCTGTTGGGATTAGCTGGTAGGGGAAGGTCTTGTAGGAAAGGACTGGACTTAATTATCAGTACATCGTTAACTAGCAAGCTACCTCCTAAACCGGGAAGCTCTGAGCTGATGCCATCAGTCACTTCTAACGAGGTGGACTGTAGTTTACCTGGAAGATTTACAGTTTCTGATGGGTAGTGAGTGCAATTCTTCGTGGCATAAAGGAACTGAGCAATTGCTGCTATGTAATGTCATCTGCATCTGGCAAGAAAAAGACACCCAATGCCTGAACATGGTACTGGAGAGGTTGCTGCATATGCAGAGTGGAGAAGTTGGTGATCCGGCCATAATGTGCACAATATATAGCCGGAGTACGCTTAGATGAACATCTCATGTCCAACCTAGCACTCAAAAGAGTGGGATGCGTGAACATTGTTTTATGCTGGTGGCTTCAGCTTCAATGCTGCACACTTCAACTGGGGCGGCATGGACCAGCAGTGAGCCCATGAATGTTGTCATCTTCTGAGGGCAGGGCCCAAAGGTCTCAGAAGCTTTGAACCATTGCCCTGGGGTCTGCCGCTGTCCTCCCACCTGGTTCTGCTCTGTCCTGACATGCATGGGATGAGGTCTGCTTCCAGGTACAAGTGCCTGGGACGTGGCCAAGCAGCTCCCATGCATGCCAGACAACTGAGCTCTGCGTTGGGCTCACGGAGAACAGAGACCTCTCATGAGTCACTTGGAGAAAGGAAGCATTGTGGTACAGTGTTATATGTCCATCCTGGAAAGAAGCATTTGGTTACCAAGGTGCAGGAAGCCGCGCTTCAGTGACGCGAACGCAAGAGGAAGCCTGAGCTCGATGGTGAAGAGTTGGACTCTGTGGTACAGGTTTATGGGAGAGCCGCCAACCTGATCTCCCACAGCAGCAGCAGGCAACAAACTCTGCAGATCCAGTGTGGAACGGGGCAGACATGACCCTAACAGGCCTGGATGAACTTGACTGAGCCAGCACGAGCAGAGCCAGTGTTTGTAGGTCATTGGACTCCAGAGTCTCAGCAGGTGACGCAAAATGATACTTCAGGATCATGGGATCTTCCCACCTGGCCAGAGAAGCAGTTAAAGAAGAAGTTAAAACCAGATCTCCCATCACGTACCACCACACCTGGGCAACTGGCACGGCTATCTGATGTTGTAAAGAGGTCAAAATAATGAGCTCCATTCTTACGAGTTTGTCCAGAGTGATTGATGCTTCTGACACAGCTGCTGTGACAAAACTATGACTGAATTGTGGGGATTTTCTTTTCATTTTTCCAAGCCAAAAGAACCTAAGAGACGCTCGGGCTCCAGGGAGAACCTCAGCTCCCTGGGACCCTGACACCCCGGCTCCCCAAGCCCAGCGGGGTCTCACAGGATTCGCTGCCACAGGGACGTGTGCTGGCATCTGTCATTCTCCTCTTTCTGTGCAGCAGGAGGATGTCAGAGGGGCAGGGATTGGGAAAGGCCCCGTGTTTTTCTTGGCTTGAAGGAGGAACCCTTGTAGTGAGGGAAATCGGGGCAGTAAAACTGACTGCTTGGGTAGAGAGGGAGGCGCAGGGGCCAAGGAGCTGATGTCAAGGCACTGGGGGCCGTGGGAGTCTTCCCCCGGCTTGGCTGGGCTTTGCCGGAGGAGGAGACAGCCGGCCGGTGGCGGTGGCAGAGCCCAGGAGACCACGCTGGCAGCGCCCGAGCCGCTGCCCTTGGAGGTGATGATGTCTCCGGGTTGCGTTCCCAGCAGGATCCGCAGCCCTGGCCCTGCCTGCAGCAGCACGCTCCTCTCCTCCTCTCCTCTCCTCTCCATCTGGTCTCTCCTGAGCTTCTGTTTTGGCCCCCGTTGCCTCTCCCGGTCCCCCCCAGCCCCGCGCCTGCCCTCCCGGGACCGGGGCTGCGGGGGCAGCGGCAGGCAGCCATGGGGGGGTTAACTGCGACGCGGCCCTAATGCAATCCAGCGCCTCTATCTCGAGCTCTGGTATTACTGGCTGCCGTTACCATCCTAAATTGTATCTGCGTTTCAGGAAAAAAAAAAAAAAAAATTGAAAAAAAAAATATCCCATGCTGTCTCTAGAACTAGCTTTAAAAAGGATTACACATCAATACCCAGCCACCCTGCTCACCCCCACCCTCCGCCACCATTGTTCTTTCTAAGGCGCTCCTCTCACTTTGATGATGATCACTGGCAGAGTTTCAAAACGATGTATTATAAAATCTTCAAAAAAAAAAAAAAATCCAGTTGCCATAACGTAATGCAGATTTTTGTCACCGCTCCACGGCTTCTGCTTTCAATTTCCAGTGAGGGGGAGAGACTCGGTCGCAGTCAGATGGAGACCAGCTCGCATCCCCACTCCCTGGGCCCCCAGGCAAAATCCCTGGAATTTGTTCCTTACTGTTTGAAGGCAAAGCCGAGGAAGGATAGTGCAGGAGGGAGAGAGCTGGGACAAAAGGAGGTGCCAGTCCCTGGGCAGATGGGCACAAGCCCAAGCTATGCCCAGGTGGAAGTGGCTGTGCATCTCTGGAGCTCACCCCGGCTCAGCACACCTGAGCAGGGACGGGAGAACTCGCGGAGAAGCAGCTTTTCGTGGAGAGGTTGGGATTATCAGCCTGCAAGGTTTTGAGCGGTGGTGCGGCGTGTCAGCCTGGCTTTAGGCTTTTGATGTAACCCGTCTGTCTGTCTGGCCTGGCTCAAACCAAGCATCCTACCAAGGGGCTGTGTTTTGCTCCCATTGAGCACCTGCCGCTGGGAGCAGCTGAGCATCAGCCTGGCCACGGCCCTCCAGTTTGGGCACTGGGAGGTCTCCAAGGGCTGGGGAGGCTGCAGGCAGCACAGGATGGGGGGATCCAGTGGGACTGGCCTTTGCAGTGGATACTTCTGCCCTCAGACACCCTTCTCCTGAGCTGGCTACCTGCAAGAGCCCCAGCCTGCCCAGGAAACCAGTGCGTGGCCCAGCTGCAGGCAGGCGAGAAGGGCCAAAGCAACCTCTGCCAGATAAATCTCCAGCCCTGGCAGCTGAATTGAACTGTTCGCCACATCTCTCATGGGCTGACACCGCGCTGCTGTCACAAGCCGAGCGCTATGCTGCTGGGTCAATGAGAAGAGCGAGCCAGGTGCTCCAGTGCATGACATCACTACATTGGTTGCCCAGTTTGCTCCCTGTTTGCTCTCTCAGAAGAAGGTTTAGCAGCTGTAGAGTTTTGGGAGGGTGCTGGGGTAGTATTCCTGAGCATGAAAAGACCTAGGACACTTCTGAAAGAGCAGTGACACTGGGGTTATAGCACTGCAGTCACCCCCTCAGAGCTTGAAAATCAGGTGGGCTTTCC
Organism: Arenaria interpres; assembly: GCA_013399435.1. Taxonomy (NCBI): domain Eukaryota; kingdom Metazoa; phylum Chordata; class Aves; order Charadriiformes; family Scolopacidae; genus Arenaria; species Arenaria interpres. Next base: position 197,863 of record VXAK01023100.1, on the reverse strand, counting down.
CCAGGCTTGCAGCCCAAGTATGAGGTTGCCGCACGCTGTCACTGCCGTGGTGAGAGGGATGGTATGCAGCTCTCCAAGTGAGACATGCCTTGAATTTTTGGAGAAAAGGAGCTGTTTTTGAATAGTTGAGAAGTTTCCAGGATTCATATCACAGTACTGTGAGAGCAGGGCTCACTCTGAACCAGGCAGCCAGGGTCAGCCCTTGCCACAGAGCAAAGGGTCCATGGCTTGCGTGCACCGTCTGCCATAACTAGGGTGGATTTGGACTCGGTCCATCAGGAGCTTCTTGGGCTACAAAGGTTTCCTGGGCACTAAAAGCAATGTACAGCTTCTGTGACTTTTCTTTCCCTGGTGGCACCCTGCGCCTGAAGGGACTGCGCCTGGTAAATGGGAAACTCCCTGAAGTTTAAGGGAGTCCTGAGGGACCCTCACTCCTCTTGCCTCCAGAACAGACATCACTGGACTTGCAGCTTCCCAAGTGGGAACTCCATCCAGTAACTGGAAAACTCAAGCGGACTGGGGAGAATGGGCGAATATTTTGGCTTCACTCTTGGAGAACATCCATGAGTTTTTGCAGAGGCTTTTGTTTTGGAAGGGTTAACCATCTTCCACCGAGAAACAGTTGCCCAACCTGTAGTGTGCAAATGTCGACAAAAATAATCTCCAAGCATCCCATATGTGGACGCCTTCCACAGATTTTACAGGGGACAACAGCACAGCTGGGTCTCAGTGCTCATGAATAGCTTCAGTGTAGAGTACTTGGTCATCCCATGATTGATTAAGCTATGAATAGATGGTAGGCAGCAGAACACACTTAAAAAACACAAAATGACCCCTCCATCCATTGCAGGTGTCAAACAAGTCCTGAGTGGAGCTGTCACTGCTCCTTGTGGCCCAGGAGTGTCCCTAACTGGTCTTCTATGGCTGCTGCCTCTTGGCTGGTGGCTGAAATCTCCAAATGGTAGCTATCTGGAAGGTCAGTCTGCCCTCTTGTTTCCTGAATCTCTACCAAGGACCACAGAAAACTGCCCAGCTGGGCCATAGCTGCTCTTCTCCCCCTGACCCAGTGCTCCTCCATCGCTCAGCTCCCTGCGTGTCCTCCACCTGGCCCTCTCCCCAGTCCAGATCTTGTGGGTGGGAGTAAAAAGTATGGCTGGGAGGTGACTTGGTGGAAAGCATCGGCTTCATGGCACTAGCTCTTAGAACCGACCCTGCCATCCGATCCTAAAAGGGAGCATTTTTTGGAGAGTTATGAGCCTCTGCAAACAGGGCTTTATAAGGCAGCATCACTAATATGGAGCGTAACCTTCCTGCCCACAAACATCCTGATACCCTTTCTGGTGTGAGTTTGGCTTTGTGAGCCAAGCCAATCTGATCAGGAAAATCCTGGGGAGAAAACAAACAAGGAGCCCCGGGAGGAGACTGGAAGTCGCTTTCCAGCGTTAGAGCAGATGTTGTTTAATAGACAATGATGCCACAGATGTGCCTTGGCTGGCTGATCCATGAGGACGCGGCAACCTGGCCACGGGGCAGAGAGGGCTTTGTCCCTGTGCTCCCGCCTGCCTCGGCCGTGCTTCAGCCCCTCTTCCCTCAGCAGCCCCTGGGACAGGCTTTGGGACCATCGAGGAGATGGGGAGCCCTCCGTGTCACCCTCGGTCACCCCTCCTTCCCCCTCCCCGAGCCATAAGATGGCACTTCAGGGTCAGCTGCTTTTGTCCTGGTGCTGGTGCCAAAGGTTGTGGAAACCCCTTTTTCCTGACTTGGCAATGCCCTGCTCCTCCCAGCCCCGACGTCTGTGGCTCCACGCAGGGGGGAGAGGCCGAAGCCCCAGGGAAAAGACCGCTTTTTAAAAAATTTTATTTCCCTTCCCCTTCTCAGCACTGCCGCAGCCGTGTCCGTCCCGTCCCCCCCCACACCCCGATAATGAGCTGTTGTCTTGTGCAGCATTGAGAGCTAAGTAAGCATGAAAAATTGGAACAATAAAGAAGTAGTTCTGGGACAGCAAAGCCCCTTGTTTGACAAGGCTAATTCCACACCCCCCAGCCTCATTTTCTTTCAGCCACCTTCCCCCTCCTCGCTCCTCCTTTATTAAATGAACTGGCTTTTATTGGGGTGGAAGCTGGGTTTCCTTTTCCCCTCTCGCCTCCCCCTCTGTTCACATGTAATTTGGAGAGTTAATCTCCTCAGGCAGGAAATGTTGTTTCTTTCACTCTTTTTCTCCAGCTCTTTCCATTTGGCTCTTTTAATTGGGGCCCAGACCAAGGAAATGGCCACACCACAGAGCCCAAGCAGGAAGAGGGCTGTTTCTGTTGAGGGGCCCCGAGCATCCCTTCTCACTGCCCCAGCTCGCGTCATCCCCTTCAGCAGATGCATCCTTCAGCCAGGAATGGGGGCACCCAGCTCCCCTTGGCCAGCTGGACACCTCAGCTGGCCTGGGGAAAGCTGGGCTGGAGGTGTTGGTTGGCATTTCTGCTTCTTTTCTGAATTCCTCTTCCTGCTTCAGGTCAAGTCACCCAAAGGTTTCAAGACATGACATCACCCAGGGTCATCTCCCCCAGCTCTCCAGCAGTATGAAGACACTTGGTGGCTAATATTTTCTGCAGAATCTCTTTGAAAGTCATGACGTCGTAAAACCTCATGGAAGTTCTCCAGGTCTTTTCATGATGTTTTTCCCCCAGTTTCTTTTAAGGAAAATAATTCAGTTTTAATGACAAAGAGAGAGCTGGGTTTCTCCCCCCTCCATTTGTCTTGTCTCTTTAGGCTGAAGGAGATTTACAGCAGCCCCTCTTACTGGCTGTGCTTATGTGGGGCACGTGCCCCAGTGTGGACGTTATCTTGGGTGCTGCCTGTGAATACAACTCGTAGTACAAGAAACCATGATTGATAGTATTGTGACACCTGATTGCTCAACATTCACTAGTTGAGGGCTTCCTCCAGAAAAGACAAGTAAAATTGTAATCCATGCTTCACTTAAAGGCAAGGCAAGACCATGTTGAACTTTTTTTTCAGTAGAGAATTCCAGAAAGCTACTGGAAACTCATGGGAGAATCCCTTCCTAAAGCAAAACTGGGCAGGAATAGGCACGTGGAGCCTGCAGCAGCCTCTGGACACGCTGGCTTGGTGTGCACCAGCGTGTGGTGGGAAGCATGAGGAGGTTTGAAAGGCTTGTGATGAGAACAGCCATTGGAACCTGCTCTGCTGCTCAGAGCAGAGTTCTGCTTCCAACATGGCCTTCAGATGGCGAAGTGCACTGGGGACAAGGCTCTGGGACACCCTTTGCACCTCTTGCATCAGCCTTTGGCTGCTTCCAGCTCCTCTGGAGACCCGGCCAGGGAGGCTGAAGCGCGGCTGCTCCCAGGCAGGGAGAGGCCAGTCAGCTGCTGACGGACTGGGAATCTCTGGAGACTCCAGTCTCCTCCTAACCACAGTTTGGCCAGAATGTTCCCAGCTCTCTGGCAGCCAAAAGCTTTTGGATGGCTCTTTGGCATTGATCATCACTCCCAACAGGGCAGTGATTCACGCCAGGAGACTAATTATCATTGAATTCACTCATCCCTCTATAGACAACCTCTGGAGGAGGTGATGGGCCGGGGCTGCACGTTCGTCACCTCTCATCCATCACCCATGGGACTCAGTGCCAGTGCAGGTGGCATCAGTGTCCTGCGTCAGTGCTCTCTGGCTGCAGGTGCTACCTAGGAAGGAGAGATGTGGCAGGCATCCCACAGCGCTGCTGCAGGAGACACATCGCCCTTCTGCAACATGCACCATGCACGGGCTGATGGCCACGGTGTGCCCTGCTTAAATGAGCTGCTGAGTGTGCCACGCACAGCAGAGGAGACTGGGCTCCAAGAAAAGCAGCTGAATTTTAGGACTACATAACCAGATCCTTGGCATGAATTGTTGCTGTCCTGGAGTGAGCAAAGCTTTGCTGATCCGTACTGGGTGAGTGTCCAGCCCCTGGAGTAGGAGTCCAGGTGGCTGAGGCCAGGGATACCTGGAACTGGGATATTCTCGCTTGAATGTGAACCCAGATGTTTCTGGCCGGAGCTGGAGGTAGGGAGAGATGTCACTCCAGGCAGAAGTAGCTGTGACCCATAGCCTATCTGCCATCTCCTCTCTCACCTATTTGGGGACACTCTTAGTGCAGTGAGGACCTCAGTCTCCAGGAAGCTCAGCTCCCACAGAGTGCAGGAACCAAGGGGCCAGACTTTGCGGGAAGACTTTCCGGCAGTGTGGGCAATCCTGCTCCTCCCTGTGCCCCGCATGGGAACTCGGGAGCGGTCCCCAGGCTTTGCCCGGTGCTGGCTGTGGAGCAGACACAGGCCGTGCAGGAGTGACGGGTCACTGACCCGGCCCCAGGGCCGCACGGGAAGCTGCTCAGCAGAAACAGGTTGGTCTGTGCACATAGAAAATGAAGGTGAGCCGGGCGACACACATCATCCCGTGTCCCTCACGAAACAGGGCAAGGCCCTGGGGTCCCCCACAGCAGTGATACTCAGCCACACGTGATACAGGTCCTGCTCAGCGCTGCTGTCCCCACCCTGGGCATCCATATGGAGCTCCATCTCAGCTCCATACAGGGTCACCATATGCTGCCTGCAGTGACAATCCTGTGATGCCTGGCAGAGGTGCCGAGGAGTGCTACACCTCTCTGTGTGCACCTTGGTATTGTTTGGGTGGATGTGGTTCCTTTTGTTTAAAGCAAAGCAAATTATAGCAGCCTCCCACTACTTAAAGCGGGCCTACAGGAGAGCTGGGGGGGACTCTTGATCAGAGTGGAGTGATAGGACGAGGGGGAACAGTTTTAAACTGGAAGAGGGGAGATTTAGATTAGATATTAGGAAGAACTTCTTTGGTGTGAGGGTGGTGAGAGCCTGGCCCAGGTTGCCCCGAGAAGCTGTGGCTGCCCCATCCCTGGAGGGGTTCAAGGCCAGGTTGGAGGGGGCTTGGAGCAACCTGGTGTGGTGGGAGGTGTCCCTGCCCAGGGCAGGGGGTGGCACTGGGTGGGCTTTAAGGTCCCTTCCAACTCTAATCATTCTATGATTCTATGAAATTAAATCCCACCAGCATCCCCTTGGGTCAGCCAAGATGTCTGGCTCTGCTTCCAGTGCAGCCTCGTCCTCCAGCAGCCTCAGCTCTTCACCTCTACTTCCCCAAAGCCTGACCACTTGGAGTCCAGTAAGAGTGCTTGTGTCGGGCTCAGGTCGTGCTGTGGAAAGCAGGGAGAGGCAGCATACCCTCCTTGGGGCCTCCTGTGCTGGGCAGGGCAGGCAGGAGCCTCGCCGGCGCAAGGGCATGGCCGGACTGGACTGGATGGGCAGCCGCGGTCCCTCCGTGGTGTCATGGAGCTGGACCCTGGGTTGTAGCATCCAGGCACAAGTGGGAAGCTGAGTTCTTCAGCCATCTCCAGCTGCCTTGGGAGGCTGCTCGTGGCTCAAAGCTCAGACTGGGAACAGGCAACCATGGGGTCATGAGCACAGCAGTGGGACAGGGACAGAGGGACTGTTCAGGGGATGACGTGGTGCTGCAGAATACAAGTCCTTTTGATGCTACCCTTGATGAGGTCAGGAAGGGAGATGGGGACTGAAAACCCACAGCAGAAGCTTCTCTTCTCAGAGCCTGGCTGAGATGGAGCCAGCCCGGGGTGGGGACAGCAGCGCTGAGCAGGACCTGTAGCACGCGTGGCTGAGTATCACTGCTGTGGGGGACCCCAGGGCCCGTGAGGGACACGGGATGATGTGTGTCGCCCGGCTCATCCACCCCGGAGGGCAGGGAGGAGAGGGTTAATCTGCTCCCCCAGGTCCTCGGCTCTTGCAGAAGAGGATGCCACGATCTCCAGCTCACCACCCCACACCTTCCCCCTCCCTCCCACTGCCCGTCAGGACTCTGAATAGGGAATTAGTTTTGCCTGCGTTTAGACCTCTTAATTAGCTATTCTTTTTGCTGGGCTGGGGAAGAGGAGGGGCGAGAGAAGACCCTCCCGCACCCCCAGCTGGGCCCTGGCCCCGCTCCTGGAGCAGCACAAAGGAGCGCAGCGGGCAGAGCCATCGGAGGGCGCTGGGGACGCCAGGACCTGTCAAAGCTTGTTTCCCACCTTCCAGAGCCAACCTTTTCTGTCCCGGCCAGGAGACAGCCTGCCTTAATTGGGCTGAAAATCTAATCATCTGTAC
>VXAK01023100.1:179405-189711 GCA_013399435.1 Arenaria interpres | reverse complement strand
GCAATGCATCTTTTGATGCAGCCCAGGATGCGATTGGCCTTCTGGGCTGCAACTGCACACTGCCTGCTCATGTCCAGCTTCTCGTCCACCAGCACCCCCAAGTCCCTTTCCTCAGGGCTGCTTTCTAATACCTCACCCCCCAGTCTGTACTGATGACGAGGATTGTTCCAGTCCAGGTGCAGAACCCTGCACTTGTTCTTGTTGAACCTCATGAGGTTCACCTGGGCCCACCTCTCCAGCCTGTCCAGGTCCTTCTGGATGACATTACATCCCTCTGTGGATGTACACTTTGTGTCTCCAGAATGATGCACACAAACCAGGGTTCTGCATGTGCATGGTCCCTCTCCTGGGTTTTATATAAAGAAACAACATTCTCGCCATAGTTCCTTCATCAGCTCCTCCGAGCTTTGGGCCTTATTCCTTAAGACAGGAGGAATTTCTAATCTTTTTTTCCTGACGATCTATCAAAAAAGCAAAACAAAATCCCAAAGTCAAAGTCTTTACCGGAATTTTATTCTGTCTCCTTCTGTGAGGGATTGACCTTCGCGCTCATGCAAGGGAGGGTGAAGGAAACACCCCAGCAAGGCTGGGTGCCCACCGTGGCTCTGCCCCATCCCACCCACCAGCCTGCCCACACGCATGGCGCCGTGGCCATCCCAGCAGCAGGATGGCAGCCGGGCAAACTGGTTTGAGCCACAAGAACCAGTGCCCTGTAATCACAGGCAGCAAAGTCCAGTCCACACAGCGTCTGCTCCCACGCTCCCTGCCCAGCTTCCTAAACCAGACCAAAGGGACAATAACAAGTGCCAGACGGGAGGATGCAACTAGATAAGCAGGAAAGATGGAGGCATCAGAGTAGCCCGGGCTTGTGGAGCGATGGATACGCTGACAAGGCGTTACTGTCTGACACAGCATGGAACTAAACTCCTTGTGAACTCCTCGCCAGGGGATGCTGTAGAGGTACGGAGTAAACAGGGTCAAGAGCAAAGACTGCAGCCAAAGCAACTCAGGGCAAAGAGAGAGAGACTCCTGAAACTGAGCCCACCGTGGTCCAGTGGATGTGAAAAACCTCCAGGGTGTAGGAAACAAGACAGAGCGCTGGGGAAGAAGAGGGATGAGAGAGCCTGGAGAAAGCCCTGGGGTGTGCAGGGCCTGAGCCCGGCGGGGATGGAGGCGGGCAGTGGTGTGACCCCGGGAGCACGCGGTGCCGTGCGAGGTGGCTGCCCACTGCTGTGACCATGGCACGGCTGGGTGGGCTGCCCTGGGAGCCTGCCAGGCTGCGCAAAGGTCTCAGCCCGGGCACTGACAGAGCACCAGGCATCAGTTCTGCAACAGGAGCACCACGGAGCAGGTGGTAACATGCCTGCAGAGCTGCAGATTTTATTGCTGGGAGTCGGGAAGAGCAGATGCTCAGCGGTAGCACTCCTGGCTGGGCAGGCAGGGAGAGCAAGCCAGGGATTAGGCTTGGTGCCCATCCAGATCAGGAGGTCCTCACTGTGCAAGGAAAGGACAAGTCCCAAAGGGTTCATGGGCTTGTGAACGAATCCGGGCACAGAGGGCCAGAAACTGCTAACCTTGCAGCAGTTGCATCTCTGGGCGGTCATGTGCAATGAGGAGGGTTTTGAGCTTTGGTTTCAGAGGGTTGGTTTGGGAGAGGCTTCTCAGAGGGTGAGGTGAGGCAGGAGAGCACGCGGCTGAGCCAGGGCAGGGTGCTGGGGCCCCCAAAACTCTGACGGCTCTGCGGGGTGCCATCTTTTGCACAAGGCAGCTGTGAATGCAGCTGCAGGGAGCAGCAGAGCGACTCTGCAGCAGGTCAGCTGAGGTAGCTCTATCCCAGGCAGTGACGATGACAAATTGCAGGCAGATAGAAGCAGGCGAACTGCCCTTGCGATACCCTTCCATTTTCTAGCAATTGATGCCTTAGCGACTTCCTGAGCCAGGAGCGGTATGCGCGCCATCCCATGTAATAGCCACCACAGAGTCTGCCCTCCGTGAATTTGTCTAATCTCATTTCAAAGCCATGTGTATTTTTGGCCCGCGCGGCATCCTGTGGCAATGAGGTCCACAATTTAATTACACGTCGCGTAGGATAGTAATGCCTTTGGTCTGCGTGGAACCCAGGGCCGGCTCATTTCATTCATAACTTCTCCTTGTAACCTCAGCTTCCTGATTCCAGTGGAAATTAGTCAGCGAAATGTTGGGACTCCCGTTTTTAGCTGGAGGAGTCTTTGGAGGCAGGCAGCCAGGGCTGACCTTGGTGGAAACCACGGGGAGTTTAAGGGGAGTACGATGCTTGTGCCCAGCAGGGATGGAGGGGCTGGACCAGGTGATGTTCCTCACCAGGCTGCTGCAGCAGGGAGAGGACCTGAGGGACCCGTACGGGGCCAAGGAGAGCAACCTCAAAGGGTTTGTGGTCAATGGGGTTCCTTGGGCAGCTCATGCCACCGGTTGGAGGCATGAAGCTTGGGGCAAGGGGTCAGTGGGTGTATGACACGGGGGTGAAGGCGTGAAGCAAAGCAGGGTCACAAGAGAAGCAGAAGGTCTGCAGCAGCACTGGAGCCTGCACCTGAGCTGAGCAGGGCTGTAGTGGGGGAAACCTGGAGTATCTTCTGCCACATTGTCCTGGAGTGGGGCTGCCTTGAAGATTCTAGCAACGGGGACCCTTGGTGGTTGATGAGCACTGATGTAGACACTCCTCTTTAACATTGCTACGTAGAACATCTAATTTAAATCTCTGGTGAGTACAGGGGGCACGCCAAGATATGAAAAGTGAGGTTTAAAATAAACAGTGTCCAAATCTTTCCAGCCAAGCTGAAGAGTTACAAAACATGACAGACAGATGATGAACTATGGGATAAGATATTGGATTTTAGTAGTTTATCCCATTCAACGCATCCACAAAGCCTGGCTCCAGCGAGGCTCCAGCAGGTCCCAGCCAGTGCTACACACCTCCTGGCACAGGTGCAAGAGTCAAGCTCATCTTCCCTCATATTGGTGCTATTACTGCTTCTGGCTTTGTGCAGGAGTCAAGAGTACAAGAACAGAGCAGGAGCCCTGGTGGTGACCAGGAGGTGATGAGACAAGGGCTGTGGATGTCTGAAGGCACTGAGAAGCACAACTGTAAGTTGAGTTGGATAATTCAACTTGATTTGAATAATGAGGTACGCCCTTTGGCGCAGAAGGTCAATAAATCACTTTCTTACTGGGCAAAAACTGCCAAGCCCCTGCTGTGACCTGGAGCGGCTTCAGGTCTGGGCTTCACATTAGCGTGGAGGAAAGGGCAGGATGCTCTCGTGCAGCAAGTGCTTTCTGTCTCACTCTTCTCCAGCCAGGAGCTCGTGCCCTCCCTGTCCACACCACCCTGCCTTCAGACGCCTGCCCTGCCGGCACAAGCCCCAGGCACAATGCTGTAAGAGGTCACCTCCTCGCACCCCGTCCTCACCTTCACTGGCCAAACCAGCCAGGTGCTGGAGCAGGAAGGTCCGGATGGCGCTGAATGAAATTTTTTAGGCGAATAGTTTATTGCTTTTTTCATTAAAGGCAGATCCAGAGCAATCAAGACTTTTCCTGAATTTAGATCAAATTAAGCAAACAGTTTCCTCTGGAGAAAAGTCTGGAAAAGTTTCATTTAGACATGGAAAAATGAAATAATTCCCGTGAACGTTTCTGCCCAGTTGGTGAAGCAGAGCTGGGCGTCCCGCGCAGAAGCCGAGGCAAAGTCCAGTTACGAGGGTGCATAAACAGTTGTCCCTCCCCAGTGCACTCCCAGCCTCCTGCAACTGGTGCTTGTGTTCCCTCTCCCGTGGCACCTCTCCTGGCCCCCATGCCACCCTGCAGCCACCGGCTCCATGGGCAGGGGCTGCACCGTAGTCCCCTCCGCTGCCCACTGAAGCCCGGGGTGCGGGGGAAACCCTGCCTGCTGAGGAACACCAGCAGGAACTCGCAAGGTGCTGGGGCTTCCTCCCATCCTCAGGACACTGCCCAGGCAGGTGCTGCCCTCTCTGCCTGCCAGCTTCTGTCCCCAAACGAGACCCCCTGTTCAGAGGGCTCTGAGGGTGATGATCCAAGTCTTTGGGTTTATTTACCAATTTTTGATGAAGAAATCACTGTTTCTCCTGGTGGGGCGCACAGCCCACGGAGTGCCCAGCCCGGATGGCATGAACAGGAGGGATTTCTCACCTGGGAGAAAAGGCAGTGAAGAGCCCATCCTCGCCCTGGAACAGACATTTCACAGCTCTCCCTGGCTCAATATTGTTCCTTCCCTCTGCTTCTTCTTTCCTGCTGCCCTCTGAAAGGTCCATCAGGACAAAGGACACGTCAAAGTGTCAGCTGTACCAAGAGCGTTTCTCTCGCTCCCTTTGTGGTCCCCACTGGGGCTGATAAAAGACCCACAAGCTTCTGGATGGGAATCCTGGTTGCGCTGCATCTTTTGCAAGCATTTGCATGGGGCGGGAGGGGGAGCGAAACGCAGCAGGTCAGGGCAGCAGCTCCTTGCGCCCACAAAGGGCTGCACGGGACGGGAAGGAGAGTGGGAGCCAGGCTCGGCTCCACCACGCCTGCATTTGAACTCCTTTGCCGCTAACGTTCCGGCCGGAGGGAATGACTGACAGAGACTGATGGTGTCTCTGCCTGTGTGTAATCTTAGAGCCGGCTGGATTTGGGAAATCTCTTTCATTGCTTTAAAAAAATAAGCAAGCGACTAGACTGAAGGGTCCCGATTAACCAGGAAAATCTGGGCAAAATGCAAACGCCTTCTCAGGTTCTCGCCCCCGCGAACCATGCGGTGCCTCCCCGGGGAGGGGGGCGAAGCCCGGCTGGGGCTGCGGGGCAGGAGGCACACACGGGGAGGGACGAATCCTGACCGTGCCTCAGCCCTGTGAAACAGGTCCTGAACGCAGAGCTGGAGCCCCCCTCCAAGCCGCCCAGAGCTGGAGAGGGCTTTGGATGACGACTGCTTCGTAGGCACCGCTGGCCCTACAAGCCCTCCCCTGCCTGCTCCTGCCTGCCCTCGATGGGCCGTGCTCCGGGGATGCCCGACCCCTCCACTCTGCAACAGCTGCCTTCCTCCTGGGCTTCACACTCCCCAGGATCTGAAGGGAGAGTGACAACCGGTCAGAAATGACGTTATTATGTTGAATTATTTATTCACAGACAGGCTTTTTCAACCAGGAATGCAGGGAGGATTTGGCACCCACCCCCTGGCTCCCTGCTCCCTTCCCACGGGGTCCCTGAGTCACCCGGCCCGTGTTTATCTCCCTACATCTCCACAGCATCTTAGGGACAAGTAAAGCTGGAACTGAATCAAGAGAAAACAAATACACTGGCAGGACACAGCTGAGGGAAAGCTGAATAGGTGCAATATAAACTCCCCCAGGGGTCGACCAAAGCCTACGGAAAGCTGGAAAGCTGTAGCTCCTGCAGGTTTTGAACCAAGTAGGAGGGATTTCAGCCTGCACTCAGGAAAGCTGGGATGCTGCTGTGTGTCTTGTACTAGAAAGACCTTTGTCAAACATATAACCTTGTCTTCTGTGGCTGAAATAAATTGAATTTGCAGACTGGAGCGAGAAATGGCAGGTGGAGCATCTGCAGCAGCACATTTCCCGGCTGCCCAGTAATAGGGCTGTGGAAGACAAGGGGAGTCTGGAGGCAGCTGGCTGAGGAGCTACAGCTCAGAGCTGGGGCAGCCCCCAGCGCTCAGCCACAAAGGATGCTCTGAGCCGGCACTGTGGTCCCCTCTTAGACCGTCCGTGAAGTGTTCCAGGGTGAAAAGAAATCTCTTCCATGAGGAGAATCACCTGGACACCAGCACCTCTGCTCTGCCCCTCCTGGCTTTGGGACAGGCTATGGCACCGCACAGGGCGGCTCAGTGTTAATCACTCTCAATGCTAATCACCCTCGCTGTTAATCACTCTCAGTGCTAATCACCCACGGGGGGGCTAAGCTCAGCCCAGTCCCTGCGTTCCCTGTGCTTTAAAGATAAAAGGAATTTGTCCTGAAGCCAGTGCGGAGCTGACCCTGCTCATGTTGTGGTGCAGAGGTAAGGATTGGGGGGAGAAGTAGATGGGAGAGCTCCAGAACAAAACTGTCTTTCTCAAGGTAAACACAAGGCCACATGCTGACACAGGATCCCATTTTCCCTCCTGTGTCAGCCCATGCCTCCTGCTGCCTTCCATTAGCTTCTCTTGGGTTGGGACTCATGTCACTGCAGTGAGAAATGCCCCTCCTGGAGCTACATGAAAGAGGAGGAAGCAAACCCATGGACCTTCTCTCTGACTGACCCTTGACCCTTGTTGCACAGGAGAAGCACCAAGCTTTGGCAGCATTAAACCTTGCCCGCAAGCTCCTGGAATTGATCTGGTCTCCACAGACCTCAGCTTAGTGGGCGATGGGCCCAGCTCCTCAAAGACGCTGAGGTTCCCTAACTCCTGGTGATTTAAGCTGTCTGACCCTCCTATCCCTGCTCTTCTCTGATGCCCATGATAGGGGTGGACAGCGCCAGCAGGAGGAAACACCTCTTCTTGGGTGACTCTCTGGGATGTAGCTCCTCAAAGCTGGCAACCAGGTTGGAGTGGTTCTTCGAAGAACAACCCAGCAACGGCTGTGCTGGTGCATGAGCCTTGAGCAAGGTGCTCCAAGACCCTGCAGCATGCTGGAGAGAGGGGCACCAGCCACCCTCTGAGTCCCATGGGCATGGCAGCATCACAGCGTGGTTATGGGAGCAAGTCTCTGCCTCCTGAGGCCACCTGCCTGGGCAACCTTTGAAGATGAAAAAATCGAAGAAGATTAAAAAATCCTTGAAGATGAAAAAAAAAACAAGAGGATGAAAAAAATTTGTCCGTCCACCTTTGCCTTCAGTGCAACTCCCATGACACAGCCCCTCTGCCAGGGGAGGATGGTGTGTGCGTGTGGGGCCAGACTGGGGAGCAGACCTGGGCTGCAGATGCAGTGTGGCAAGTCACCCAGGTCCCCTGGAGCCTCAGCAGGGAGGTGTCCCTGGGTTGCAGTACATTAGCTGGCGCAGCAGCACTTCAATCTCTGTGGAGCTGAGGGCAGGTAGGTGACCGAACCTCTCGAGTTCACCGTATGCACCCTGGGGGGGCCAGCAGCCAGTGCTGAGCCCTGTCCTGGCTGCCACCTGAGCTGGAGCTCCCTTGGGTCCCTCCATCACATGCCAGTTACAGCCACAAATCAGTGTCCCGGGGAACATCATCGCTATGGTGCTCCCTTTGGCCTCAAGTTCACCCTGGTGGGACATGGGCTTGCACCTGGGTGAGAGCCCAGAGCACGTTGGCTTGGGGAGGGGTCAAGCTGGGAACTGACCTGCCTGGGCCGTACAGGAAGGTGAGCTTGAGCCAGCACTTGGGGCAGGCCAGAGGAGGCAGCACAAGGAAAGTGGTGTGTCCTCCAGCGGTGTTTGCTGTGGGACGGAGGTTTGCAAGAAGAGGGGCATGGGAAGTAGGCTGAGGATGGGCTATAGCTGGATCTTTGCTCTGACTGCAGCTGGAGGAGATTCCTCATGGCCGGGTGCATTGCACGGGGCTGCGACTTGTCCTCTTCATCTGCATGGCAAGAGTTCCCATCGCCGGCTGTCGGCCTTCCTGCATTTGAGAGTGGCACAGGGCAAAAGGCAGGGCTTGGCGGAGAGGAAAGGAAGGGGTGGCAAATTTGGCAAGGTCTTGTGTCTCCAGGTTGGCTTGGGGCTGGTCATTTGGGTTTGGTTTACACTGGCAGCAACATGTTGTCCCTGGAGAGTGTCTCACGAGTTCCTGCGCCAGAGCAGCTCCTTGGTGTGGCCACTCTTAGTGGTGGGCCATGTCCCCAAGGCGTGCTCTAGCCCTTTTTATTCAGGACATTTTCAAAAAATAGCTGCCCTGAGCAGTTCTCGCTGCCTTGGACTAGTGTTGACAGCGACTGCCACGTACAACATGACGTGGCAGCATTGCTCCGTGTCAACACATGTGGTGACAGATGTATGCCAAGCGGGTAGAAATCTCAGAGCTCCATGTTGTTGTTTTTTGATGTTGGCGGGTGTCCAGGGATCATTCCTGGTCTCTGCTGAGGAGCATTCCTCTGGGTCCCCTGGGAGAGGAGAGTTCACCCTGGCAAGTTTTCGAGGACTCCATCCTGACATCCCGGCTTCTGCCAAGCCCCCAGGCTGTGCAGCGGGTGCTTCAGGCTGGAGAGGGGTCAGGAAGATCAAACTGCTCCACTGGGGACTTTCCCTCTGCATATTCCCTTGTTGGAGGGTGAGATCTCCTGCCTGCCAGTGCTGGGCCACAACAGCTAATGCATGTGGGTATTTACAGGGCAAACGACAACAAAACTGCTGCTGCTTGTATTGAAACTACCCTCCTTCTTCCTTCCTGCAATGCCAACACCTGGCCAGAAGGAGCTGTGCAGAGGACACCAGCCTAGTCAATGCAGTCCATCAGGTGGCAAGTGTGATGCTCACTATGAACGGATTGAGAGCAACCAAACCTTTTGCTGAGTGCAGTCTTCTCCACCACCCGGGGCATCACCTGTCCCCCTTGTCTGCGCTATAGGCCACAGCAAATTGTACACAATCAGCCCCAGGCTGTAAGGGAAGAGGGAGGAACCCCCCCTCCTTGGACTTCTTCACATGTAACGGCGATAGGGTAGGTTTTTCTGAAGCATTTAAGACATCTGGCATTACTGGAAAAGTGCCGGGATTTGGGCAGACTGTTAACTGGAACGGGCAGAGCTATTGCTGGGCTCTCAGGGACCAGGGGGGCTGCAGTGAGCGGTGTCGGGTGCAGGAGACCAAGGTGCCCAAGACCGGCGTGGGCACCCTCAGTGCAAACGTCGAAGGACAAGCTCCAGGCAGTGGATGGGGACTGTCAGGTACGGCTGCACAGAAAACAGGGAGCTACAGGGCCGGGCACACAGCAGGAAACCAGTTTGGATCATAAATGGGTGAGGCAACAAGGGACAAAGCACAACACCACGGTGCCAAGAGGCAGAACGTCACGAGGAGCCTGAAAAGCAGAAAATACCTTATGATAAGGACAAAAAAGGATGCCACAAAGCTCAGAATAGCAAAAATACCCTACCTGGTATAGAGAAAAAGTGTTTCTGAGGCACAAGTAATCCCCTCCCTGGGGCTTCAGGGGTGTTTTTACTTTCCTGTCAGCTCTGAACTCGGTGTGGGGTAAGTGCCAGGGCATCGCTGAGCTCCCAGGAGCCGCAAGGTCCCTCTGGGGGGCTGTTAGCCTCTTCCCAGAGGAGACCTTTCTCAGATGATTCTCCACGGTCCTACTGGGGAAGGGCAGCACTGGGCAGCCGGTGGGGTTTTGTCATGGCCTGTGGCTCATGGCTGTGGAGGAGGGAGCTGGGGGGCAACAGGGCAGGTCCCAGACCTGCACAGAGTTAAGTCCCTAAAGCAGAAGGTGGCTGGAGCCACCTTTCTTACCATCCCATTTCTCTCCCCATTCCACTCCTGATAGGATGGGAAGAGAAACCTGTAAGCTGGTGACTAACTTCATTAATATCGGGACTACTGAACCTCTTAAAGAAATTAGCAGCCCTGTGATGAGAATGAGAAATGCCACGTGTGTTTGTCTGACCCCATGTCCTATTCATTTGACAGTTACGGTGACGTCTTTGCCCCAGGGGGATCCAGCCAAGTGGGGACCCCTGGGTCCTGTTCCTGAGCTCCACTGGGCAGGGGTGCGTGCCGAGCCACAGCCAGCCCCAGCCCAGGCGGCTGCGTGGGCTTCGCTCTCTCCCTTCGCCTTCCCCCGGTTTTGGGGCCAGCCGACTGCTCTCAGCCTCTGAATTCCTCCTGCTTGCAGCAGACCACAGGGAACCGGCGAGCCCGTGAGCTGCTGCGGGAGGCTGCGCCATGGAGCCCTGCCAACCACTTGCCATGGCATACTTTGGGAACCGCTCCTTTAGACACACTGACGAGAGTAGGGTAATGTATTTCTACTGGAAAATAAACATATCCCTAATGAAAACCTGGTGCACCGTCGTTTAGTCCTTTTTTTTTGTTGTTGTTCCTTAAGTGAAAATTAGGGCTTTTGTCTTGTCAGACCCAAGCCTTTCCCCATACTTGCCATGCCAGCCCATCAGCATTATTTCTCAAGCATAAAGAGAGCCTGGAAAACTTAAACAAGCAAATAGAAAGCAACAGAACAACCCAAAAGAGACAAAGGACATTTAGCTGGGAGTTGGGTTTTTTTTCTTTTCTCTTCTCTTCTCTTCTCTTCTCTTCTCTTCTCTTCTCTTCTCTTCTCTTCTCTTCTCTTCTCTTCTCTTCTCTTCTCTTCTCTTCTCTTCTCTTCTC
>VXAK01023100.1:86731-150289 GCA_013399435.1 Arenaria interpres | reverse complement strand
TTTTTTTTTTTTTTTTGCCTGCAATATCCCATTTATAAAACAGAGGGAGCTGCGGTGCTTTTCTGACCACCTGGTTGGAGTGAGCTGGTGAGGACTGGAGGTCCGGCAGTCCAAGCACAGGGTGGGCTGCAGGAGGTCCCAACATCCCTTCCTCCTTCATCTGCACGTGGAAGGAGGAAGGTGAGTCAGGTTCAGGGAGGGAAGAAGGTGGGTTTTAATGTCAGGTTGGGAAGGAGCCGAGGTGAGTCTGCAGCCTGGGGAGGAAAGAAGCCAGGCCCAGGGATGTAGCTGGTGGCCTGAAGCGAGGAGCCCACCAGGCGTGTAAGCTGCTGGGCGTCTGGGTTGAGGGTCGTTGCTCCTGCTCCCTGGGCACCAGGACACGTCTTCAGCCTGGGCCGGCTGGAGCAGAGGTCCCACATTGGAGGACAGCTGGTGGAGGTGTGGGTCTGAGCAGACTTTTCCAGCCCTAAAGGGGGTTAGCATCAGCGTAGGCCTTGGGGAACGTGCTGAGATGGCTTCATCTTCTGAGATGGCTTCATCTTCCTTCAGCAGGGAAGAAGCCCACTGTGCCGAGGGTGTCCGCGGCACCTCTGCCTCCTGTTCCCCCACCCTGTTAGTCAGGCCCTGCTCCATAAGGAAGCAATTATTTTGTGCCCCCACGAGCCCCTCCCTGAGCCTGCGCAGGACACTTGCGCTCGGTATGGAAACGCGACAGATTTTCCATATTCCGCTTTGCCCCGTGATGTTTAAAAACGTACGTGACGGCCTCTTCCAAATGCTGCAGGCTTGGCTGACACTCAAGCAATAACAGGCTGTGTGACACCAGGGGCATGAAATATCGTACCAATAGCCGGGGGGGGGAGTGAGATGTCAAAGTGCAGCGTGTTTCCGGCCCCGTTGTCGTGAGCCATCCTCTACCCGATGTGAGAGATCTTTCAAAGCCGGCCAAATGTTGTCATCTCTGAATACCATTTTAAATATTCATCCAGACTATTTTCAACATCTGTGCCCGGCATGTTGTGAAAAGGCAACAAGGGACGTTATGGAAACCAGATCACTCTTTTCCCATATGGATTGGAAAGGGGCTGAAGCGATGAAGACTTCTAGGCCAGGACTGTGTGAATCCCGTGCGTCCGCTGGGAGCAGCGGGAGGGAAACCCTCTGGCACCCTGAGGGATGCTCCCGGGAGCACATGACGGAGCCGAGCGGTGCAGCAGGAGCATGCAAAGGGGTTCAGGGAGCTGGGATGGGGTTAGAGTTGGGTAGAGCAGGTCAAGCAGTAGTAGAGGTCAATAAATAGGGTAGCATCGAGGCAGCCATGCTTTCTGCTCCTGCAAGGCCAGGGACTCCAGATGCCTCCTCGAGTCGGGAGCATGAGGAGGGGGTCTCCAGCTTGCACTGGCCAGAGGATGCAACAGAGTTCTGCAGCAAAGCAGACCGTGCTCCGCAGCGTGCGGGTGATACCGTGCTTAAATCTCCCCTCCCGGGAGCAGGACCACCTCTACCCACGGTTGCCGGGGAGCGGTGTGGGCACGGGGCACCCAGCAGGATGCCCGTGCTGGACATCGATCCCCCTTCCCATGGGCGACGTGGCTTATGAGTTACTGAAATGGGAGAGCAGGGATGCATCCGAGCATCCAGCCTTTGACAGCTCCGTGCACACACGGCCGAGTAGCCTGGGGACTGTTTGCTTCCTGGTGGATTTCTTTTTTTTTTATTTCTTTTATTTTTTTTTAGTTGTTTTCGATAACCTAGGAAATCTGGGCTCCGTTTCTGCCTTTTGTAACATCAGGCTGCGACTAATTCAAGCCAGGCCAGATTCTGACCACAGGTATGCCAGTGTAAATTTGACTGGAGTCGCTTACGTCTTGGTTTGGCCCGACCTGAATGGAGTTACTTCTGGCTGATGCCAAAGGGGCTGAGGTCAGAATCTGGCCCATCCTTTCCTGAGTGCGGTGTAATTTGTATGCGTCTCCTGGCACCGCTGGGGTATCGTATGGCTTGTGTAATGCCGGCTCTGGCCTGCCAGAGTGCATGGCAATATCTGTCGCCGGCAGTGCCTGCTGCAGGAAGATGCTGCCCTGTAATTGCCCGCCTGAGCTGCGTGTACTTTGGGGAGCAGGGGCTGAAAGCCCGAGGGGCTGCGCAGAGCAGTTGGCTCCACGGATGTGGGTTCGTCCGTGCTTGGAAGCTTCTGATATTTAAACATCAGAAAAGAGGAGGGAGCTCATAAAGAAAAGCGAGGCATCTCCTCAGTGCCATTAGCTGCATCCCAAGTGGGCACCGGTGGCTCCATTAGTGGCTGGGAAGGCAATTACGCTGCCCACCCGCCGCATCCCTCCGGCCTCTCCCTGCTGCGCACGCTCCCTCCCGCCGGAAAGCCGAGCCCGGTCCCAGTGCTTTGGCTGCGTGGGGTTTTTCCTTTCATTTTAAATACTTCTTGGTTGTGTTTTTTTGTCCCAGCAACACATGGAATGATTTATCCGTGGCCGGAGCACGATTTGGTCCTGATGCATTCTGCTTGTTGTGTGGAGGGAACAAAGCATCCCTCAGCTTGCATCGGCGCAGTGGGGGAGGAACTGGTGCCCACAGAGGGGAGGGAGGTGGTGGGGACCCCAGCAGCTCCCCAGAAGGGGTCCCGTTCGTGGGGCCGGGGCAGTGAGTCACTCCAGCAGCACGTGTGGCAAGGGAGAAGGGATGCTGTCGTTAGAAAGGGCCCGTAACAAGGTGGGGACGTGCATGGTCTGGTATCAGATGCACGCTGGTTAAGGAACGTGCTCTCATCGTTTGCGCCCGGTTACAGCTTCTCTGGGCGCATTATTCCTCTTCTGCTTTAACTCCCCTTCTGTCCCCCCGGTGCCCTCTGAGCTGGCACCTGAGCCACTGCTGAGCTTTCCAGGGGACGGCACAGCTCAGAGATGAGCAGTCTGTGCGGATCATCCCTCTCCGAGCACTTTGGATCTAGTTGCTGGATGCCCTCGAGTGCTCGGGTCCTTTGGTCCTTCCTGGGCTTTTCTGCCCCCTGTTCCATGGCTGTGCCGTGCCATGAGGAGCGTTTTGCTGCCCTGTGCAGGTGGGTGGCCCTGTCCCTGCCCCGTGCTGGCACCCAGGACCTTGTCCCTGCGCACAGGACAGTGCAGCACCTCGTGGGGACCGGGCATCCCCACCCTAACCAGTTCCAAGTTCCGTGCGCTTTCCTCGGGGGATGCGAGCACCCCACATGCCGTGCTGCCCTGGCCCGGAGGAGAAACCCACCCCGCTGCACCGTGCCAGTGGCATCGGAGAGGACCTGGGGGAGTAGAGCAGGAGCAGGTGTTTCCCTCCTGGCGGGAGGGAAACACCATTTCCCTGCCATCCGTCAGGGCTTTCCCCTTCCCTTCCCCAGCAGTGCCAGCAGCTCGGCTTTATCCATCGCCTGCCCTCTAAACCCACATTTTTCAGTGGCAGGGCTGCGGTGGAGCGCTGCTCAGGCAGCTCACGCCTTCCTCCTCCGCTTTAATTAGAGAAGGCTGCTTCTGCGCCACAAAGGTCCCGGGATCAAATCTGGCTAATAACCCCCTTGCCTCCCCACCCCGTGTTGTTCCACTTAATCCTGTAATTACCTCTGCAAAGCTGCCGCTGCCCCGGTCTGCTGGGTGGTGACCCTGGGCCTGCTGTAGGCACCAGCATCCGTATTTGGGGAAGTTTGGTCTCTTTGCCCGGGCTCACCTGCCGCACCTGCCTTGTGCGTTCGGTTTTGGGGACCAAGCACCCGCTGAACGGCTCAGCATCGGGAGACCCGGAGCCCTGGGCACCCATCCGTGCCCAGCATTGCTCTCAGCAGCACTGTCTCCCGGGAAGGCGATGGGAAGGAGAACACACGGGGGGCTGGAGCATCGCGCCGACAAGCCTCCCATGAGGCGGGGAAACGGCACCGGTCACCTTGGGAAGCGTGTTGCTGTAGGGAGGAGGGGTGTGGAGGCGTTGGATGCGGTAGCTAATTTTTTTAAAGCACTTCTGAAGCGCTACGGCAGCGTGACTTCCTTCCAAACCGCACGGCTGTTAGCATTCCCCGAGCGGAGGAGTGAGGAAATCACCCACCTCAAAAATGCAGCCGCTTCTGGGGAGGAGCCGGGAGGGCGGCCACTTCCTCGGGAAGGGTGAGCCCTGCCACTGTGTCCCCCCGGCCCCGCCGGGAGCTGGCAGCCACCTGAGAGCCTTGCGGGGGACACCTTCAGGATGCTGTCCCCAGGTGACGCACCCCATCGCTTGTGTCCCTCCTGGTGCCGGATCCACGCGGGTCCTGGGCTGGATTCGGTGCCTGGAGGATCATCCCATCGCTCTCTGCTTAGTCAGCAGCGTCTCCATTTGATCTGAACTGGGATGGGAAGTGGAAAGCGGGGGCAGATGGGGGCTGGGGAGAGAAGTACCCACTCCCAGGCCCCTCTGGCAGCTTGCCGGCAGTCCCGGGGTCACGCTGAATATGCATAAAAGGGAGCAGATTGAAGCTCACCCTCCTCTCCGATACGGAGGTGAGGCCTGCAGAGACCACCGGCCCCGGCTCTCTTTCAGCGGGATAATGGGGTGAGCCGAGCGCTGAGCGTGCACGCCTGTGTGTGGTCTCACAGATGATAATGATTTCCATTCATGCCCTGCCTCCACAGCGCCGATGCGCCGCTGGGTGAGTCTTGGCTCCCTGGCAGCTGCTCCCCAGCAGCAGCAGAGCCCCCAAAAAGTTGGGCCCTGGACCTCTGGGCTTGTGCCTTGGTATGGCTGGTGGAAGGGACAGAGTTTCCCATCAGGGCAGGGGGGATGGGCAGGAGATGCTCGTTCCTCATGTGCCCCAAAAGCAGCAGTACCACTGGCCCGAGTCCCAGCCCTGCCCACGACACCTCCACCTCTGGGCTCTCCCTTTGGTGCCATTGGGTGCTGTCTCTCTCCTCTGGGCAAGGACTTCCCAACGCCTTTGTGTCTTACCAAGTGGGAAATTACAAGGCCTTTGGAGGTGGCACACCTGAGCGTGGCCCTACCCGTGTCCCCTTGCTGCCCTGTGGTAGAAGGAGGTGGTGGGCAGAGGAGACTTTTCCTTGGCAGGGTTCAGCCTTGTTGGATACACTCTGTGTCGCCCTGGGGTGAATGGATGCAGCTGCCGAGGCATCCCTGGGGCTTTCTCCTCTCTTCTCCCAGCGCAGAGGTCCTTCCACCAGGTTGTCCCCATGCTACGTGCTGCCCTGGTGGGGCTGGTGGGATGGGAGGTGGTGGTGGCTGCACCCAGCTGGGTGTGGGTGTGTGGTGGGATGGGGATGACGGGAGGCTGGCAGCATCACCGGACTGCGGAGGCTGTGCTGGGTGTCAGCAGGTATGTGCCTGGCCGGGTTCCACTGGGCATTGCTGGGGTTGTCTGTCAGCATTTCGCAGCTCGCTGTGCTGGGTGTGGGTAGAGGAGCGGGGCTCTGCCCGCGGGGTGGCAGCGGCTCTGCCGTGCTGCCCAGCACCAGGGAGGTGCTGGGGACGGTCCCATCAGGATTGCACTGGGGGGGTTAACCGGTCTTGGCTCAACAGTTCCTGGACAGGTGGACGCTGGGGAGCTTGCCCAGGAGGCAGCCCCCTGCAGCGGGGCCGGGGCTCCCGGGGGATGCTCTTCGCAGCCTGGTGGTTGCGGCGTGGTGCTTCCTGCGCTGCGGGGACTGCTGCCTCCCCGCTGCTCCCCTCTCTGCTCCCACAGCCCTCGCCTGCGTGTCGCGCTCCTGGAGTGGGGAGTTCCCATTGCTCCATGTGCTCCAGGGACAGCATCCCTTGTCTTGCTGTCTGCCAGCTGCCCAGCTGCTGAGCTGTGGGGTGGCTTGTCCCCCGAAAGGCTCTGCAGCACTGCTGGGTAGTGGGGGATGCAGAGACCACCAAGGGAGCCGTTGGTTTTTCGGCCGTGAGCATCTCCTTTTCCGTTAGCAGAGGATTAAGCAGCGAGGAAACAGCACGGAGGTGGCAGGGCCAGAATTTGTCCTGGGGGAGATGTCCCGGGATGGGCTGGGACCCCCATTCCTGCTCCCTCCTTGGTGGGCACAGGCTCTGGCTCTGGCTGAGCATGGCTGGGAAGGGAGGAGCTTCCCTCCATTAGTGGTTTGGCAGCCCAGAGAGAGGCAGCTTTCTTCCACAGCCATGGCTCCCTTTTTTTTTTTTTTTGGCAGAAGTGGAAAAAAAACAACAACAACAACAACAAAAATCGCAGATCATTTGAAACAGGCTGTCCCCTGCCAGCCTCTTTTGGCCAGAGCGGGCAGCCAGCCAGGCAGGAGCAGGGTTGGGGGCTGCAGATGCACAGCCTCTGCCACACTGGGTCATGCTGCCAGCACCAGGCTTTGCTCCTGAGAGCGAAATGCAAAGCCCAAGTCCCCCTGTAAGGATCTACTAGTGGGAGAGGGGATGATGGAGGGGATCTCCTCCGCCCGCCCTGGCTGTGGCACAGGCTGGCAGAGCCTACAGCCCAGGGTGGTGGCTGTGACAGGCTGATGCCATCCCCTAGCCGGGCAGCTCAGGGCTCTACCACCAGCTGCAGCCCGGGGCTGTTCTCCAGTGAATGCGTGAACTGTGGGGGCTGGCACCATGCTCATGGTGGGGCATGGCCGATCTGCAGCTCGTGGGATGCCCCAGGAGGAGGGGATGTGACCTACAGTCCCTCTTCCGCTCCCCGAGCCGGCGGTGCAGGAGATGGGCCGTGTCCCCTGGAAGCCACCCAGCGTCCCCTGGCCCTGTGCTGCAGCTGCCCAGAGAGGAGCCCAGCCAAGCCCTGCATTTGGTCCTTGATTTTCCCTCCATTAACAGACAGGCCAGACCCAGACCTGGGTTTCCTGGGGGTGAGGCCAGAATAACCTCCTTTAGCCGGAGGCAGTGTGGCTGTGGGATTTGGAAGGGATCCAGCCCCCGGCTCGGAGGAGCCGCCGTGCTCATGGCCAGCAGGGCTCTGTCATGGCAGGGAAAGTGGCACCAGCCCCAGCTGAGCCCTGGGACTTCATCCTGGCGAGCTCCTGCCTGTTGCAAAATGTCCCCACAAGGTGTTTTTTGCTGCTGCTCCTTTCTCCTGTGCTAGTGGGAGCTGTCTCAGGCTGCAGTTGGATAACCTGAGGTTTGCAGCCCCTGTCGCAGCCGAAAGGTCTCCCCAGCTCTTCCCCACCATCTCTCCTCAGCAGGTGACAGGGTTCTCTGAGCTGTTGTGTGACAGCCGGGGCCTCTGGCAGGTATGAACGTTCCTGTCTCTCCTGAGAGAGTTTGTGAGCAGCCAGGGAAGGGGTAGACCCTGATTTCAACCTCCTCCTTCCAAACCTCAGCTCCTTCTGACCATAATACCATTTCCAGTGGTATTTTTGCTCCTGCTGACAAGCGGTGAGGGATTGCTGTGGATAAGGCACTGCAAAGTAATCGCCTCACTGCCCTGCTCTGGGATGCTGAACCAGTAGATGTGGGATGGGAAGGTGGGCACGAGTTGAGGGCCAGACATGGGGTGTTCCCCATCCCAGAGGGCTGCCAGCGCCATTCACTCTCTTTGCTCTTGCCCCAGGGAGGAGCTGCTTCCCTTGCCCTGGGAGGATGGAGGTCCTGCAGCTCCTGCGCCTGCTCCTCACCACTGCCATGCTGGGCCTCTCCCAGACAGTGAACCCCTTCGTAGCCCAGCAGACCCCCCCGGACCCTTGCTACGATGAGAGCGGCGCCCCTCGCCGCTGCATCCCTGAATTTGTCAATGCTGCCTTCGGGAAGGAGGTTCAAGCCTCCAGCACCTGCGGGAAGCCCCCGACACGGCACTGCAATGCCTCGGACCCCCGCCGAGCCCACCCGCCTGCCTACCTGACCGACCTCAACACCGCCTCCAACATGACGTGTTGGCGCTCAGAGACCCTCCACCACTCGCCCCAGAACGTCACCCTCACCCTCTCCCTCGGCAAGAAGTTCGAGGTGGTCTATGTCAGCCTCCAGTTCTGCTCACCCCGGCCCGAGTCCACCGCCATCCTCAAGTCCATGGACTACGGCAAGACCTGGGTGCCGTACCAGTACTACTCCTCCCAGTGCCGCAAGATCTACGGCAAACCCAGCAAAGCCACCGTCACCAAGCAGAACGAGCAGGAGGCCCTCTGCACCGACGGCCTCACCGACCTCTACCCCCTCACCGGTGGGCTCATCGCCTTCAGCACCCTCGATGGGCGACCCTCTGCCCAGGACTTTGACAGCAGCCCCGTGCTCCAGGACTGGGTGACGGCCACTGACATCCGCGTGGTCTTCAGCCGCCCGCATCTCTTCCGCGACCTGGGCGGCCGGGACACCGGTGAGGAGGAGGGGGGGGGCACCAGCTCGACCCCCTATTACTACGCGGTGGGGGAGCTGCAGGTCGGCGGGCGCTGCAAATGCAACGGGCACGCGGCGCGCTGCGTGAAGGACAAGGAGCAGAAGCTGGTGTGCGACTGCAAGCACAACACGGAGGGTCCCGAGTGCGACCGCTGCAAGCCCTTCCACTACGACCGGCCCTGGCAGCGGGCCAGCGCCCGCGAGGCCAACGAGTGTCTGGGTGAGTGCTTTTTTCGTGTTGGTTTGGTTTTGGTTTGGTTTTTTGTTGTTTTTTTTTTACTGGGGCTGAAACCACAAAGCGAGTCACTGAGGGAGGAAATGATGGGTGCTGAGCCAAAGCAATGGAGCGCGCGTGTCCAGAGATGCCGGGGAGCATCCTCCCCGCTGGAGGGCTGGGAAAGCTGGGAACTCGATGTTCTTTAAGGTCCCTTCCAACTCTAACCATTCTATGATTCTATGAAAGGCTCAAGCATCTGCCCCGTCTCTCCTATGGGTGCCCCCCCAGGGGTGTGGTGGTTTGACCATGAGCCAAAGCACCAAAACCCTCCAAAAAAACACTGGTGTCTTCCAGCTGGTCAAAAAAAACCTTGCTATGGGATGTGGGATGCCCGGCTGGAGATATTTCCCTTGGGTGGCAAACTGGGGTCCCTGGGCTGGGAGAGGGAATTGTGGTGGTCCCCTGCGAGATGTGCTTTGGGGCAGGGAGCAAGCAGCAAAACCCGTCAGAGACGAAGGAAATACCTGAGATACCCCAATTCAACACTTTATCATTCACATTCAGTCTGGCATGGTGCTTTGTGTGGTGGTTTTAGCTTGTCTGTCCTTGCAAAGGTTTCCACGAGTTAAAAATACCGTCATCGAAATAATACATTTCCCGAACATCAAGCTGGGATTGCTTCACTGTCCCCCTCGTGAATCTTTGTGGGCTTTTGGTGAAAGTTTTTGCCTTTTGTCATGATTTGGGATGGGGCCGGGGGATGCCAGAGCCCTGTGAAGGTCTGGGAGAGGGAGGATCAGCCTCTTGCTCCTCCTGGACCGGAGCCTGGGTCCCAGGGGGTGGAGGGAAGATGGAGACAAGGGAAGGCTGTACCATTAATCAGCCCCTGAAAGGCTCGGTGGATGTGCCAGAGGTCACAGGGACTTGTTAGTATTTCTGATTGATGTCTTGTTGAGATCCCAGCTGTTGGCTTAAATATATATATATGTGTTACAGCGGATTTCTTCTAAGAATGGCTAAAAAGGCAGCAGAGTCAAAGCAAGTGCCAGAGCCCGTGTTTTAAACCACCTCATGCCCCGTGGGATTGTGTCAGTCCTCGCGTTTTCCCACTTGTCTCAGAAAGATGAGTTTTGGAGCAAAGCTCAGAAAAAAGATCCACCCTCAACTCCAACCCTGCCCACGGCTGCTGCCTCCAGCTGCTGCAGGTCGGGCAGGAGAGGGCTCCAGCTGGTGGGTGAAACCATGGAACCACCCTGGGACAAAGGGAGGACCCCGACCCAATGGCTGCCTCTCCTGCAACACCCCACGCCGCATTCTCCTCACCACCAAATCCTCCAGTAAAGCAGCGTGGTGGCAGCGGAGGTGGCTCTGCTGGCACAGAAGGGGTTAAACTGGAGGAATCTCATTTTGGGGGAGCATCTGCAGATCTCCTGTCCGTCTGCCCATCTTGTCCATCCATCGCAGGGCAAGGGTCCCTCTCCGCAGGGTCCTGCTCCTGAGCATCCCTGCCCCCAGCTGCGTCACCCTTTTGGCAGATGGGGCTGAAAAGATAAACGAGAGAAAGCAGAGGAGGCGGGGGCCTGGCACAGTCCCTTCAAGCTCCCCCCCCAACAAGCCCGGTGCACAAAGACCCTTCCCTGAGCTGTGTGTGAAAGTAGTTTTTCCTGTTGATTCGCTCCCCTTCTTTCTCCCTTTCCCCTCTCGGGCTTTGTGCCCTCTCTGAAGGGACGTGAAAGAGCTTCTCCATCACCCGCCTCCGAAGGGCTTAGCGGCTGAAAGCTGGATTAGCTCCCCAAGCCTTCCCCTCTGTGCCTTTCAACAATGACATCTCCCCAGCCAGCACGAACAGACGCAGCAATTAGCACCAATTAAAAGGAGAGGCCGCCCGGGAAGTTCTCTTTGCTCAGCCCAGGGGCTTCGAGGTTTTGGACTGTGGTCCTCCAGCAGGGCATCGGTGGTGCTGGCTCGTGGTGGTGGAAGGTCACGCATGGCCGGGGAGGGGGTGAGGAGGAGAAGGGTGGATGGATGCAGGTGTCTGGCACTGGCTGAGGGACAGGGGGCTGCAGCACCCCAAAACTGGATCCGGATGGAGCCATGGGGCTGGTACAGCCCCAGGTCATGCTGGGATGTCACCTCTGTGCTCCCCCGCACCCTGCATGGGGGTTTGTCCCCCTCCACCATACGGGAGTCTCTGCCTGCTCCAGCATGGGGACAAATTAACGTCCTGCAGTGTGTCGTGGTGCTGGGACACCCATCCATGCAGCTGGGAGTGAGGACAAACTTTTCTTATTTCACAAGAATTTCTGCCTCTGGTTGGTGCGGGGAAACGCAGAGGTGAAACCGCCCAGCAACACCTGAGGTCTGAGCGTCAGTGCAGGCTGTCACCCCACCACAGTTCCCGGAGGGTGGCCGTGGCGTTTGCGGGTACATCTCCATGTTGCAGTGTTACGGGGGCCGGCGTGACGTCGGCAAGCAGGCAGCGTTGGAGGTATCGCAGCCAGGATGGTGACAGTGCATTTGCCACGGTGCTGGCTTGGCAAGAGGGCTGCGTGCCAGCTCCGTGCCACAGGGTGCGTGGCCCCATGCCTGGTGGTTACAGAGTGGTGCCGTCGGTCCACGGGCATAGGGGGTCTCTCCCAATACCCCAAAAAGGGCTGTGTGTCACGCAGGGACATTGCCTTGCCGATATTGTGATGCTCTGTGTGCCCTCTGGTGTGCCCTGCCTGAAACAGGGGAAAGAGAAGGGCAGGAAAGAGGGAGCCGTGTCCCCATCCGTGTGTCCCCCCCCAGCTTTTAGCCCGAGTCAGGCTCAGTGCAGGATCATCCCAGCAGAGTGGCCAGCGGGAGGGTGATCACCGAAATCCCAAACCCCACCGTGTGATGCACCAGCTTTATTCTTGCAGACTCGCGCCGCCTCCTTCCCACCACCGCTGCCCGTCCCTGCCTGCAGACGCAGAGCTGCTCGGGGCAGCCCGGTCACCCCCTCGGCAGGCTGTCCCTGAAACACCCGGCCTGGGGAGTTGGGGGGAAGCGGATTAGCACAAGGCAGCCACTGGAAGTAATTGATGCACTCGCTGGTTATGCGGGAGCTCTTGTTCCCTTTGTGGCAGCCGCGGCGGGAGCGCTCCCCGGAGCACCGGGATAATGCAGGGGGCTCACTTTGATCTGGGGGGCTTGGCAGGGAAGGGGCTGCACACTCCTGGGAAGCCCTCGCTGGCTGCTGCTCCCTCTGCTTTGGGCGGGGGGGCTGTGCCGATCGATCCGCGATGCCATTGCCTGGAAACACCCATCCCTGGAGCCGTGATGGGATTTAGAGGATCCCATGTGCTTCCCCTGTGTCCTCTGCCCCTTCCTGTACGTGTTTGCTTTCTTTTTCTGTCTCGGTGCTTCCCATGCAAAGAAGCTCTTGGAAATCCCCTGGTGAGCTGGCCTGGGCTGTTCTGTCCCACAGAGCAGGATCCGTGCTGCTTGTTGGCAGTTACATCTGCAGCCCCTTCCCTGTCCACATCCTCCGCAGTGGGGTGCTCCTCGCCTTCTCCTCAGCAGATGTGCTGGAAACCGGCAGGTTCCCAGCAGCAGCAGCCACGCTCCTTCCCCAGGGAGAGCAGGGGACGGGGTTTGTGGTAGGTGATGACTTTTGGAGGTAGGCAAGCGGGCGCATCCTGCTGCCAGCCTTGCCTGGGCACCCCGTCCCCATGGGGTGCAGCATCCCAGCAGGTCTGGAGCGCAGGGGGGAGGCAGCCAGTGCGGCGGAGGGGATTAACGCTTGTCTGACCGTCCTGAGTCCTGCTCCTCCTGAGATGGGGCTGGAGGGACTCAGCCTCGTCCCTCACACCCCTGTTCTCAGCTTGCAGCCCCTCGAGGAGGGCTCTCTGCTTCTGCTTCTCCTCCTGTTCCTTGGCGGCTGAGGTGTGAGCCCCGGCCCCCCTCCCTCTGAACACCTTCCCCATGATGGAGGGGCAGTGTGGATGGGAGGGAAGGGGCTTTTCTGGTCTCTGTCCCAGCCCTGGGGTGGGGGTGCAGCCCCGTCTTGCCCCTCCATCCCAGCCGGGCTCTGCTCCAGCCAAAGCAGGGGCGTAGCTCGAATCCACTGTGGGTTGGCAGCAGCGGCCAGTCTAGGGTTTCGCTGAGCCGGCTGCCTTCCCTAATTATTCCCAGGGAACTTGTAGGGGCGGCGAGCCCCGCTCCTGCCCTGCAGGCTCCATCACGGGCCATGCAATGCCCCAGTGCACGGCGCTGCCTGTTCCCTGCTGGGACCCCCAAAGCCCCTCGTGCCATTGTCCCAGGCTCCTCTGTCGCAGCAGCCTGGAGGAGAAGAGGTTGTGGGGCAGCCAGGGCCTGGGCAAGGGTTCAAACACCATCAAAAGGGGGACAGAAGGTTGCTCCATTGCAAGGTGTCAATGTTTAATTAGTCTATTATTGCAAATTATTAGATCTTGTGATTGTTTAATTGATCATATGATTGTTTAATTGGGCATACTGTACAAGGGCGGAAGCGAGCTACCACGTAATTAGCCCCAAACTGTGCAATTAAATTCTTATTAATACCCCAAACAGCAGGGAACATTCAAGCCTTTAATTAGTGATTAACGGGAGACAGACAGAGCTTGCAACCGAGTCGGCTCTAAGGAACAGTGCAAGTATTTAGCCGGGTAAGAGGGGGGACCCGTCTGCCCCGATTAGTGCTGGATGGCTGCGCCGGGGGGGTGAGGAGACGGTCACACGTGCTGCTGTGACCCTGTCCCCAAGCAGGGGACAGCCACCCATCCCAGCCTGGCCAAGCCCAGCCAGGTCTCCCATGTTGGCTGTCCAGGATCGTCCCAAAATCCTGCCTGGGCTCCCACTAAGGTGGGGGCGCTTTGCTGACACCCAGCCCGGGCTGGGAGCGATAACCCGGAGCAGGCAGCATCCCTGCCTCCAGCTGGAGGGGACAATGCTGGGCAGCAAGAGGTGGTTTCTCCCCAAAAGCTGTCTCCCGGGAGGATTTGTGGCAGGTTCCCAGGAAAATGGCTGATGGGGATGTGCCAGCTGGGAGGGACCCAGCCCGCGGCAGGGTCGGTGGTGCCATGAAAAGTCCACGGCCAGTTACTCTCTCACCAATTAAACTGGAGGCCTGCGCCGAGGGCAGCAAATCATTTACCTGACCTTTCTCCTCCGCTGCCCATCACGTCCCCTTTGGGCTGGCATCCCCTCTCCTTCCCTGGAGGATGCCGGGGGGCTCACGGGGGCAGCCCTGAGCATTCCCAGCAGGATGGCAAAACTGCCTCGTGGGGTGACCCAACTGCCCTTTCAGTGATGCAAGGAAATACCCCCCCAAAATTGCTCCTTTGCTGCAGTTCTGTGCCTCTGTTCAGCGGCCGGAACCACCCCAGCTTGTCCCTGTCCCATTATCTGGTGAGGGCAAGAGCAGCCTGGATGTTGGGGTACTTCACCGCATCTCTCCTGGCCCTGGCAAAGCCTGGCGGAGCTTCGGGGATGGCACGGCAGCATCCCTGGCACGGCAGCATCCTAGGCTGCCTGGGACCACGGGCAGTATGTGCTGTTCTCCCTCCAGGTGCTGCATCCCATCGCCTAGCCCCGTGTCAGAATTTGCCTCAAAAGTCCCTGTTTTTCACCAGCACCTCGAAAACAAAAAAAATAAGCTCAAAAGGCACAAGCCCCCACAGGCACCTACCGCCACGCCAGGCTGTTATTTTGATGCCTGCCATGTGATTTTTACACTAATCTCATAACTCGGGGGAGCTCGGGGGGGAGCTGAGGTTTGAGCGTGTGGTACCGGCAGCACCGAGGCCGGCACCAACCTCTCGCTTAACTCCTTTAAGCCTCCGAAAAGGCGCCTTTTTTTTTTTTTTTAAGGGTTGGGGTTTGCTCCGGCTTTCTTCCCCCAGCGTCTCTGAGGCCGGAGCGACCGGGCAGCGTTTGATCTGCGCGGGCTGAAGCTCCCACCGGCGCTGCCGGCCGGGGGGGAGGCGACTTCACACGACCGCCAAGCCAGGCCCCGGCAGTTAAATCTGGGCTGACACGTTAATGAATTTCACAGCACGCCTGGAAAAACTCTCACCCAACCTCAATTTACCGGCGTGGGGAAGGGGCCGGGACTGGGGGAGGAGGGCGCCACATTTTGCCGAAGGAAATCTTGTTCCCATTATCTTTTTGTGAGCGCGTTAAGCAGGAGCGGGCAGTGCGTTGCCTTTTTATCTCGCACACGTGGAGTTGGGCCGGGGGGGGCCGCACGGCTCCTGGGGCTAATGAAAAACTAGCGTGCGTGTGTGTTTGCAGGAGCATGCACGCGTGTGCAAGCGTCCGTGCACGCAGACTCATGCGTGTGTACATATGTACATGTAAGCATGTGTATGAATGCGTGTGGTTGCATGTGTGCATGTTTGTGTACATAATAGTGTGAGCCCACATCTAACAGCATGTGGATATTTCCGTGCACGTCTGTGTGCATGCATGTGCCTGTGCATGTATGTGTACACGTGGTACGCGGATATTTAGGTGCACATTTGTGTGCAGGCATGTTAATGCGTCCATGTTTGTGCGCACATGAGCTTGTGTGTGAGCGTGCACGTACGTGTGTGTGTGTGTGTGCGCGCACGCGTGGCTTGCTCTGTGGGCTTCTTTGTGCGTGTGCTCGTCTACACAGGGTAAAGCCTTGAAGATAAGGAGTTTGGGGGCTCCTTGCTGGCACCCCGTGAGGCAGCAGGGGCAATGCTGTTGCAGCCCCTGGCACGAGGTGGGTGGTCCTGCCCGGAGCCGGCCGGGCTCTGTCACTGGAGCCGGCTGCCGGGGAAGGGGCAGGGGGACAGTGGGGCTGCAGGTGCCTGGCTGGTGCTGCTGGATCTCCCAGCTGCCTCGCTCCATCCCGCACATCTCCGCCTTTAGCCGAGCGCTGCCCCGTCCCTACATGTGCTCCTTCTCCTCCACCCTGACCTCCCGGCACCGGCACCATGGGGCAGTGGATGCTGCACATCTGGACAGCACGTTGGGGCCAGCTGTGCCGTGCCCTGCCTGTCCTGCTCCCCCGGCAGCCCTGGCCCCCAGCAGCAGCAGGGCTCAGCGGGGCAGCTCCAGCCCACCCAGGGGGTCTGCCGGGTTACTCCTCCAGCCCTCACCCTCTCTCCCCTTCCCTCACAGCCTGCAACTGCAACCTGCACGCCCGGCGTTGCCGCTTCAACATGGAGCTCTACAAGCTCTCGGGCAGGAAAAGCGGTGGCGTCTGCCTCAACTGCCGGCACAACACAGCGGGGCGGCACTGCCACTACTGCAAGGAGGGCTTCTACCGTGACCTCAGCAAGTCCATCACGGACCGCAAGGCCTGCAAAGGTAAGCTGGAGGTTCTTTGTGTGGGAGGCATGGATGGTATAACCTCTCTTGGTCTCCTTGTTCTTCCCTCCCATCCTTGGGACATCCCTTGCTCTGCTTGGGGCCTGGCTGCCCCCTCTGACAGCTGCTGGTCACCTCCAGCCTCCAACACCCTAGTCATCTGTGTGACCTCGAGGGCACCAGGCAGAGACATTACTTTGAACCCAGCATCTCCCCAAGGAATGGGGAGGACGACAGGCAGGGAGTGATCAGGCTCCAGGAGCCCCGTCCATCCCCGGAAGGTCCAGGTGTGGCCGCCGGTATGGTCTCCGCAGTTGCTGGGCAGATGCTGGAGAAGGCACATGACTAAATGCGCTGGAAACCTGTCTCTGGCGCTGTCTAAGCTCTAGGCATGCTTGAAAGCATTCAAGGTGTTTCACAAAATGACCCGTGGTAGCCTCCCTGCCTGGTGGGGCTGAGGACGCCGACAGAGGTTTCCATCTTCCTGCCGGGCTGCGGTGCAGGACCCCACAGAATGCATTTCAGCTATGGGGTGGCTCTTGGGACCTGTTTTGGGGGGGATGCTGGATACCGTGGCTCCCGGTGCCTGCGAGCAGGTTGGAGTGTCCCAGAGCCGGCCAGGAGCCCTGCTGGCTCAAGCCATAAAGCAGCAGTTTGATCTCAGAAGGTCCCCAGCCTGCCAAAAGACATGGGACCTGCACCTCTCCTCTTCCTCCTCTACTTCCTGGCCAAGCCCATCTGGTTTCTCTTGTCTCTCCCAGCTCAGGCCCCTCTGTGGAGCCTTTTTCTTCTGTGAAGCTTCAAAACAGTAGCTTTGCCAAAGAAACTGAGATAAGAAAACACCTTGCCCATCCCCAGGGACTGGCAGGTTCCAGGCGGAAACGCTGGAGCAGGCGGGAGGTTGGCAACGGCTGCTCTGAGGCCAGGAATTCATCCCCGATCCCCCTTTTTTCCAGTTTAGATTACAAATCCCTCACAGAAGGGAGTGTGGCATCCCCTCTGGTGCGTAGCGCAGCTGCGTGGGCTCTGGGCACCTTTGCTGCTGTGAGGACGTGATGCTGTAGCTTGTTTACGCAGGGCCTACAGGAACCACTGGAGCTGGGTTTGGACCATTAATGTTGTGGCCACAGACCTGAATTGGAGGGTTTGGCCTTTGGGGTTCCCTTCTCAGGTGCATTCGTGGTTTTTTTAGGTATGGCTCGTTTGGGTCCAGGATGTAATCGGTAAAATCCTGCCGTTGCCCGTGCTGTGTGAGCCGCCCCTGCCTCTCCCCATCCTTCTTCCCACGGGAGCAGTGGAGAGGATGGAGTAAAGGGAGAAACTCCCACGTTTGACCGACGCTGTGGTGGCAGTGGGAGCACGGCTGAGCGGGCACTGGCAGGGGGAGCCCTGCCCGCAGCCAGCTCATTAGCAAACGGCGAGCTAATCATTTTTAATAACCGGAGCAGCTGACTTGGCCGGTCCCACCTCGGCAGCCTGTGTCCCCACAGGAACACGTGCTACTTCCCAGCCCCACGGCCTTGGCCAAGCCATGTCACAGCTATATCTATGGCTATGGGCTACGGCAGCCCCTCGACTGCAGCAAGGGTTTCCCGTTGATGGGGCTTGTGCCAGGTCCCAAAGCTGTGCCAGGTGCCAGCATCCTTGGATTGACACTGGGAGGCACTGGGAGAGAGGAAGAGGAGGAGAAGCACATCCCCAAGGTCAATAGGACGGCGTCCCGGGCCATGTTCCATTCCTGCAAGGAGTCCTGGCTCTGACTGAGGCTACGGAGGGATGGCAGCAGCCCCCAGCTCCTGCTGCGGCACCGCTGGACTGGGGCAGCTGCAGCAAAATTCCCTTTTCCATGAGGATTTTCCTTGAGCGCTGGGGGCTCATGGGCAGCCCTGGCACACCCCAACTGGCACTGGGGCTCAAGGGGTGCTGGGGTGGCTGTGCCGCCTCCACCTCACTTCACACAGTCTGCAAAGCAGCACCCAACCTCCCCACACCTCCCTGAACAAGGAGTTTCTGTTCTTTGTCTGTCCACCAGCTCTTTCTACTTTTGCCACCAAAATTATCTGATAAAATCCCAAGCAAAGTGGAAGCCTTGTTAAGGGAAGCCTTAACTCCCTGTGGGATCTGGGGTCCCTAGTGCTGCCTCTGGGATGGGCATTGAGGTCTCAGTTTCTGCTCCAGCCAGGGAAAAGAGCTCTTAGCAAAAAAATAATAGTAAGTAAAACAAGCAGGATTTGTCTCTGTGCTGGAAGCAGGGAGGAGGGTAATGGAATATGGCCTGGCTCAACGTGTGGATTAGGGGTTTGTGGGACCGGGGACACGGTGGGTACAGTGATTCCTACCCGGGCTGTGGCTCAGGTCCCTCCGTTTTCAGGGCTGAGGATGGAGGAAGCAGAGGGGCCCCGGCTGCCTCCGGCTGCCTGCTCCTGCCTAATGCAGGCAGCAGCCTGCGGTCTGCCAGGGGAAGTCCTGCTCCACCATCCTGGCCGGGCACCAATGGTGGAGCATGAAGGTGATGGAAAGCCTCTCAGATTCAAGGTGGCTCCTCTGGAGGCTGGCAGAGCATCCCGGGGTGCTCAGGAGCTGGTGGGACAGGGCGAGGGCTGACGCTCCCGGGCAGGAGAAATGCCAGCGGGCGATGCCTGGGCTGCGGAGGAGCGGGGGGCTGCAGCAGGTCCCCCCAGGCAGACAAACCTCCCTCCCCTGCCTGTCCCCGTGCCAAGCCACCGGCAGGTCTCTGCCAGCCCGGGCTGGGGGTGCCGCTTCCGGAGGGCTGGCAGGCTTTGCCGGCGGCTTGGAAATGCTGCACAGGTTCAGCCCCGCCAGATGAACATGTGCAAAGGGCCGTCCCCCACCACGGTGCATATGTTGAGGAGGATCTGGCAGCAAAGGCGGCACCCTGGGTCCTGGGGGCCAGTTCCTGGCTCCGCCTCAGGGACCTGAGTTCATAATAAAATCCCTGATGCTTCTGCTTCTTTGGCTGCCCCTCCTTCGGAAAAGCGGGAGCGTTTCCACCCCTTTCTTGTACTTAGCCAGTGGTGGATCCTTTGGGACTGGGAGCTCCTTGGAGCAGGACCTGGGAGCCTGCCTGGTGCCATGAACGGGAGCTGGTGCTGCCAGAGAGATATATAAATACATGGAGATGCGACAAGAGAGTTTGGGCTTGGTTTTTCCAAAGATGTGTCCTGTACCTACAGCTCAAATACCTAAACTCTTGCAAGAAAAAAGAAAGAAAAGGAAAAACAAGGCTCATGACAGCAGATCTTAAAAGGAGGCGTGGAGCAAGCTGCTGTGAACCGACATGTGCAGCTTCGAACAAAGGTCTTTGTACCCAGCGCAGTGCTGGGCCGGGGCAGGAGCTGAGCATCCCAGCAAAGGCAGATTTTGCAGGCACTAAGAATGAAGTTTGGTTCGTATTCAGGAGGGAAAATGCTAGCCCAGAGGCCAGGAACTATTAAACAAACCCCAAAGCAAGTTACTAAATAATTATCCAACCATGGTTTGTCTCTGCTGGGAGGCAAAGGCTTTGAAATAAATATCAAAAAATGCCAAAATATCGACTGCAGATTGCACAAGCCCCCATCTCCTGCTGGCAACTGAGCAGAGCCCTCGGCCACCGGCTGGCAAGTAGGGACGCAAGCTCTTCCATCCAGCCGCCGGTCCGCCAGCAGCCGGCGTCACCGCTGGATGCTGTGAGACGGAAAAGCTGGGAGGATGGAAAAGGCAGAGCAACGTACAGGATTAATTCAATGGTGGTAATTGAAAAGTCAAATAAAGAATGGTTGTGCATTAATCCCTGTAATTTAAACAAAGCTGTAAACCGTGAGCTTTCTCCAATGAAAACTGGTGAAGCAGTAGCAGCTAAGCCTTAAGACGCAAAAATACTCTCAATATTAGGTGCAAGACATGCTTTCTGGCAAGAGCAGCTCGATGAGTTAAGCTCCAAACTAGTGACTTAATCCACCATTCAAGCACTGTGGGCCAGATCCTGGCAACCAGCGGGGCTGCGAGCCGCAGGGCTCGGTGTGTGGGCAGCAGGTGGGAAGCTGTGCTGTGCCTGTCCTGCCTTCCCCGCCGCCAGGATGGGGTCCCGGGGTGGGACCCCCCCTTGGTGGGTCATGGCAGG
Source organism: Arenaria interpres (assembly GCA_013399435.1). Taxonomy (NCBI): domain Eukaryota; kingdom Metazoa; phylum Chordata; class Aves; order Charadriiformes; family Scolopacidae; genus Arenaria; species Arenaria interpres. The sequence continues at coordinate 130,313 of VXAK01023100.1, read as the reverse complement.
ACCAGGAGGGATGAAGATCCTCCAGCTGGAGTGATGGGATGCAGCCATGCTGGGATGTGGGACTGGTTGGGTAAGCGCTGAGTGCTGCCTGGGATGCTCTTCCCATTGGAGCGATGGAATTTTCGTGGGACTGCAGGAAATCCCACCAGGGTGGGGTGAGGGGCCAGAGGGTGGTCTGGCAGAGACCAAGCTCATCTGTTGTGGACGTAAGATGAGCAAAACTGCCTAAATTGCTGATCCAGGTAAAACATCAGGAGATATTGAAGGCTGCCTTCTACCGCATGAAGAGGGATCTGCTTAGATGAATTGGATCCTGATTGTGCTGAGATTTATGTCCGTCCTTCGACTTTACACCAGGAATACACCACTGAGGCCCAAGAGATTATCCACAACGTGTGAAGCTAAGCGCTTGTATAAATCTTTGCTGGAAGTGTGCCTTTGGCCATAAATCTTTTCAGGCACAGACTGTCTGTCGCTGCATGCGGAGCAGGTGTGATGGCTGCAGGGACCTCTGAGCTCTTCCTGTGCGGTTACATCTCTCGGACACGTGGGAGTTTGGCCATGCTCGTGCCCAGCCGCCCCGGGGTGGGTTGGACTTCGCTGGCTGGGGCTGGGTGCTGTGGCCCTGGGAGCACTGCAAGCACCAGTGGTGGGGTGAGAGCCCCTCGTTCAGGGCAGCACCGGGGTGATGCTGGTGGCACCAGGCTGCCCTTTCCAGCACGGGTGGTGATGAGGATGGGTGATGCTTCATGCCCAGCCCCGCTAACAGAAACCCAAGCCTTTGCTAGTGGAAAAGAGACAAAGCAATGGATGGTTTCCAAAAGGTGTACCTGCCAGCTCGTCAAAGGCACCTGCTTCCTCCAAGTGCCACAGAATCCAGCCAAGCCCACGCAGAAGAACCCTGAGGAGTAGACATAGGGAGATCATCCAGATGCACCTGAAGCAGCTGAAATGTCCCGGAGCACAGCGGTTCAAGAGAGGGTGGTTAGCCCATTGTTCTCTTCCAGGCAAAGCAGTAGTGCTGTTCCCATGGGTCATCCAGGGCTGGCCAAGCACCATCCCTGCCGACTTTGCTCCTCATAGCCCAGGGCAGGACCGTGCCTTGATCTCAGGACCTTTGAGGGGTTCCCAGTGATCCGACAGTGGGTGTCTGCAGGACAGCAGGGAGACCCAGCCGCCCTGGCGGGCGACAAGGCTGTTGTGGCTGAAGAAAGATCCTGTGTTTCCAACGGCCTCACGTCATGCCAAGACTCCCTTGCTCGCTGCCATTTGTTATCACAGCTGAGCCCCCAAAATATCCTTGTCAGAAAGACGTCCGCTTCCAGTCTCAGCCAAGATCTGATAAGGATGAAGCATCTGGTCCCCATTAGAGGCTGCTTGCTCTGGTTTCTGGCCGTGCAGGAGGGGGCCTGAGGAGCAGCACCGTGGTGCTCCCACCAGTCCCATCTGGTGAAAATTAGGAAAACGATAACATCAGGGGGCTGTAAGGGCAGGCAGGGTGGGGCCGGGGGGAGATGTTTTGTTTTGCTTTGGAATCACGTTCAACTCTTACACTGATGGAGGCTGAGATAACCTTCTCCAGGCCGGGGCAGGCAGATGGGAAGATCCTCTTCTGAGTGAGCTTCTCCTTCCCTCATAGGTAACCCCTGGTGGGTCCCATCATCTAGTGCTGCGTGATGGAGAGTCACTTTGGGTCTGTTCTGAGGTTGGAGACCCAACTTTCACCCACTTTAGGTGTGGCTTTTTCCCTGGGGAAGCTGTGGTGGAAAGCCATGAGGACATACTTTGGCTGAGATCTCCAGGAGGCAGGATGGGCATTGAGGCTCATGAGCTTGGGAAGCATCAAGAAAATCTTCTTCAGACCATCCTAAAAACAAAACAAGGCTGAATTTTGTGTAAGAGCTCAGTGTTGGTTCAGCTCCTTGGACTGGAAAGCTCAAAAGTGGGAGAACAAGTGGAGAGGAAATGGTCTGAAGTTGGAGCAGGGGAGGTTTAGATTAGATCTTAGGAAGAATTACTTTACTGAGAGGGTGGTCAGGCACTGGAACAGCCTGCCCNTGGGGTTTTGTTGTTGTTGTTGTTGGGGTTTTTTTGGTGGTTTTTTTTTGTTTGGTTTGGGTTTTTTTTGAGGTTGGACTCGATGATCTCAGAGGTCCCTTCCAACCACGGTGATTCTGTGATTCTGTGAAAATGCCTTTTACTGCTGCGACAGGAGCATTGCCCCAGGGTTGAGTGGGGGGAAGAGCAGACCTGGGCATGTATCTGTCCACTTTCTGCCCCTGCAGTGCCTTCAGTCCCACCCTGGCCATGAACAAGGGTTTGCATGGCCCCGTGTGAGCCCCTTTCCCATTGCTTGCACAGAACAAGGCTGGCAGGAGGCGTGGGGCTGCCTGTGGAAATCCCTCCTCCTGCCTCACACCTGCTGGGCTGTCCCCGGAGCAGCTGCCTGGAAAGCAGGCAGGAAGAAGCTGTTCTACCGGTGTCCAGACCTTAAATGCCAGCTGGCAGCCGCAAGTGCTTGTGTGAGCTGTGGGGTCTCCAGGGGCTCATCCTGAGCATCCCCATCAGCAGAGGCCATGCCTTTGCCAAACCCTTCATGTGCTCTCCCATGCTGCTCACAGCACACGTGGGGCCACAGTCTGGACCCGTGGATCTTGGCTGTGCTGACCCCAGTGGCTGCTTTCCACCAGTGCCCTGGAAGGAGCCGTGTCACCCTCGTCTCTCCAGGGGCAGCATCTTGCGTCCAGTTTGGGATTTGCCTTGTGCGTCACCTCTCACGTAACCTCTTCTCTCTCTCCCACCCAGCCTGTGACTGCCACCCTGTCGGCGCCGCCGGCAAGACCTGCAACCAGACGACGGGGCAGTGCCCGTGCAAGGATGGCGTAACTGGCCTCACCTGCAACCGCTGTGCCAAGGGCTACCAGCAGAGCCGCTCACCCGTGGCCCCCTGCATCAGTGAGTGCCGCCATGCCCTGCCTGTGCTCAGCACCCTGCCAGCACCGGGAGGTGCTCTCCTTGGGATCCCTTGTGGTGGGTGGGAGGAGAGCTGAGGAGCTGCCCATCCGCCTGGTTGTGCTCCAGGAGGTGGTCAAGGAAGGATGGTTGGATCACTTTCTGGGGGCACCCATGGTTTTCTCCCCCAGCCTGGGAGGCTCTGAAAGACCCCTTGAGTTAGTGCTTCAGCCAGCTAACACAGCTCTTCTGGGACGTGCCTCCAGCTGCAGCTGAGCCCTGAGCGTGGCAGGTCTGGGGCAAGGCCAGATCCTGTGGTCAGTATAAAACCATGTTTATTGTTGCAGCGGTTCTGAATTTGATCCAAGCGGCAGAGGAACAATTACTCACCCTGCAGCATCTGCTGGCACTGCTGGAGCGGTGGCAGTGGGGGTGAGCTGGCAGGACTGGCTCCTCTCCCTCTGTTGTTCCTGGGGACAGAATTAGCACAGAACTTCCCCCAGGTTTTGTTGCCAGGAGTCCTGAGACAGTGTGATCTTTACCCACACTTATCCCTGTGCTGTGCAGCCTGGAGCACGCTCAGGTCAGCCGAGCATCCATCTGATGCCCAAACAGAGTTCAGGTGAGCCGAGCATCCAGGGTGCATCCATCCCTGGAGCATGTGTCCTCCGCAGCAGTGACTTAGGGCTCTTGGGCGCTGCAGCATCTCACCCTGTCCCAATTTACTGAGCTCAGTTTGGGCATCTCTGTGTCTATTTAATGGCCTGTGATATTCAGGTCAGACTCATCCCACCCCTCTTAGCAAACTGCTGGAGGTGACCCACAAAATCCCCTCTGCACCCCACTTGCAGAAAAAAGCCTTCTGCAAGGTGACATGTCCAGGTGTCACCCCCAGAGCTGGGGACCCCTTTCCTTAAGACGTCTCTCCCTTTCTCTTCCAGAGATCCCTGCCATCAACCCTACCTCCCTGGTCACCAGCACAGAGGCGCCTGCAGGTGAGTGCTCTGCGTCCTGGGCCAAGCCCACAGGGGAAAGGATTTCTCCATCCCTTCCGAGCAGAAGAGCAGGGATGCAGCCTGCCAGGACCTTGCCGCCCCACAGCAGATTGTGGCAGGGGTTGTGGTGTATGGCACCTGTGGCTCACTGGGTGCTTGGGGGCTGGCTTTTTTTAATCTCCTTTTTATTGGTGCCAGCGAGGGAGGTTTCTCTTCGGTGCCTTTTACCTCTGCAGGGCAGGGGCTCTCTGAGCAGCGCCGGGGCTGCCAGGTCTCCCTGGGACATGGGTGACATGGGGCTCACCCCACCCAGGTCTGGAGGAGTGATGTGTCTGAGTCTGAGCTGCTTGTCCTGGCTCTGAGGTTTGATGGGTCCGTGGGACGATCCATGTCACTGCTGCTGTCACCCAGCAGAAGAGGGGGGCAGCTCCAGTGGCAGGCTGCAGGCTTTGCAGGGGCAAGGGAGGCATTTGTGCTGCTGTCCTTAGAGCTCCTCAAGCGCCACCTTCCCCAGGCTGGAGCAGCGAGGCTCCCATCTCCACACACGGTTTGCTTGCGCTCCTGCAGAGGCTCGGCTGGGGCTGGGCACTGGTGGGTGAATGGATGCTGCCTGCTGCAGTAGGTCAGGGTCTCTCTTCCAGCCCAGCCACGGCTGCCAGGGCCCCACCGAGGTGCCCTCAGCTCTCACCCACATGGCACATGCTGATAGCACCACACGGTGGTGTGCCGACCTCCGGACCCTGTGCCGCCGCCGCCACGCTCGGCCCTGCCCGGCGCTGCAGGATGTGGCATGGCAGATGCCATGGCAGAGAGGTAAAGCATCCGCTCTGCATCTACTCCCCGACTGCCCCTCTTCTATCAGCCACCCCCTGCCATCTCATCTGTCTTCCTGGCACCTCCGTGCCCTACATGGTGGTCACAGCGGTGGGAGCGCATGGGCTGTGCTGATGCCAGTCCAGTTCTTCAGAGACACCCATGGCCCTGCATCAGATGGGGCCATAACAGGGCTTTTCTCTCCCCCCTCTCCTTCCGCAGTCCTGTTGGCACCACAGCGTGGCTGTTCCCAGCCACGCCAGTGTCTGTACCTCTGCAGGGATGCCAAGCCGTGTCGAGGGGGAGAAGCTAGGGAAAGAAGCAGGCCTTTTCCTCCTTGGGTCACCCTTCACCTTGCAGTCACCGAGACCTTCTCTTCTCCCTCATGCTAGTGAGGGAGAATAGACATCCTGCATCATCCTCCAGTCCGTGCCATGGCACGTGGTCCTGGGAGGAGCGCAGGGACACCTCCAGCTCCCCATGCCCATATTTAAGGAGGAGATTCCTCATGCCCTGTTTGGGGTACGTCCATCCCAGGAGAGCCAGCACACTCCTTGGAGACCTGGTGTCCCGCATGCATCCTTCTCCCCAGTTCTCCTTTCCACAGCCACCCTGCCTTGGGGGTGGAAAATGCCAGTAACCCCTTCCCAGGCGGGTGAATGCCTGTGATGTGCTCCTCAACCTTTTGGGGACATCTTCCAGCGTGGTCCCTGCAGCCGCATGCAGGCACTTGGTGGCTGTAGGAGGGGGACTGGAACAAGGGCTGTCAAAGGTACGGAGTAAAGGGTGCGGATGGGGATGGAGGAGTGACACGTGGGGGAGGAGGCTGATAGCTTGGCTCCTCGTGAAGCAGTGCTGGCCCCTGTACACACACAGATCACACCTATTGATGCCGAGGCTGGGAGTGCTGCACAGCCCAGCACTGGCCCTGCGCCCACGGGCACATTTCAGCCCTCCCAGCCCTGCTCCGCAGAGGCTCCAGGAAATGGGAGGTGTTATTGGGACGTGAGTGGAGCAGCCCTGTGTGGATCTGGCAGAGGTTCTCCTCCACGTTGCGGCAGTGGAGGAGACCCGGTCCTTGGTGGGGTGTGCATCTTGCGCGATGGGTTGACCATAAGAGCTGAGCTGTCTGTGATGGTAACGCTGCCGGGGGGGGCTGTGTGGGACAGGGCAGACCACCACCGCCTCTGCTCCTGCCTGCCCTGCCTGCTGCAAGGGAGGGAGCTGGGAATACCAGGCTTTGTGAAAAGGAAAAAAAAAAGAGAGAGGAAAAGGGGATTTGGACGGGTTTATTGCAAACAGAGAGTGACACATGGAGCAGAGTTAATCAAGGTGACTCCCCTCTAGTGCTTTATAAATAGGAACAGCCTTGGAGTGATGTCTTATATTTTCAGCTGCGTGAAAATAAATGGCACTCGCTGGAGACCCGGGTGTTTACTTTGTTTTAGCAGAGCAGGTCTGCCTTAAACTGCTTCTAGTTTTATCTGTGGGTTAGTTGTTTTAAGATTTCTGGCTTCTAGCTCCAATATCTTTAATACAAAGTAGCCCTCCTCTACCCAGAGTCTGCGACCAGGCTGCGACCTGGCTGGGGTCCTGCTGCCCCCTTTGCTGGGGGGAATCAGAGATGGGGCAGGTGATGCTGCCCTGCCCAGCTCTGCCTGTGGCACCCTTCCTCCAGCGTGCTTGCGCTGTGGGCAGGGCTGGCCCCAGCGGTGCGCCCTGCCTGCTGCCTGCGCCCTGCCTGCTGCCTGCGCCCTGCCTGCTGCCTGTGCCCTGCCTGTGCCCTGCCTGCTGCCTGCCTGCTGCCTGCACCCTGCCAGTGCCCNTGCGCCCTGCCTGCACCCTGCCCGCTGCCTGCCCCTTGCCTGTGCCCTGCCTGCCCCCCACTCCCCTTGGAACCTCCGGGCTCTTCCACAAGCAGAACACACTCCAAGGGGGCTCTCAGCCCCCCCTGGGCCCCTTAGTCCTCCCACCCCAGGCAGCCTCCGAGCCCCTTCTCCCCCCATTTCCCCACCTCCCTCCCTGCCTCTGGCAGCAGGTGCTAGGCTGCAGGAACAGGGGGACATTGTTTGGGGCCGCTGTGCTCAGGTGCTGGGCTTCCCCCATCTCCCCATCCTCCTCCCTGCTGGCATCCTGTCCCCGGCTGCGTCCGGGCTTTTCGCTGACGTTGCCATCCTCTGCATCGCTCTTCCCAGCTTTCTTCTGCCTTTCTGACCCTCCCGAGCCTTTGAGGTCCAGCTTTGATCTCTCTGCCCAAGCAGCCAACTGGCTCAGCAGAGAAACGTCCTGGGTCCACTTCTCGTAATTTTTATTATTATTATTTTAAAATATTTTCCACTTAGTGGGGAAAAAAAAAATCCTTGTTCCCCGTTAGCAAAATTAACAAAACTTGTGGAGCGCAAAACAGGGCTTTAAAGGAATTCAAAGTCAGCAGTAAAAGATTTGCAGCCATAACACCTAATTAAGTTACATCTCTCTTAAAACAAAATATTCCTTCTTTTTTCAAGTTCAGAAGAAGTAAACCAGATGTGCAAACTTGCCGCCTCTCACACATGCTCTCCCCATGGAGACGGGAGATGCCCGTGCTGGGCTCGCCGGGCACCATCTGCCTCCTCCAGCAGTGGGGGCACTGCAAACCCGTACGGGTCCTGCATCTTCACCCGAGGCTTGCACAGTGCCAGGACCCAGGCTGGACCCTGAAGCAGGCACCCCTGCACCCAGCTCCAAAAAGTGCCTGGTAGTCCCCCACGCCATGCCAGGGCAGTTCGTTGGGCACGCAGACAGGCTCCTCTGCTCTACCTGGGGAGGAAGACGGCACCTGTCCTGCCGGCTGCTTCCCAAAATTAGGGGGAGCTCCCTTTTGAAGTCCCCTTAAGGTAGCAAGAAAGGATGGAGCATTGTGTCAGGGCTGGGGCTGTAGCACATCCCAGGGGATGCAGTGGGTGGGGGCATCTTCAGCACTGCAGCCGAGCACTTCAGTGCACTCAGCAGCCACCCCCCGCGGGGGGACCCTGTGCCCCCTCCGCAGCCACCGCCGCTGTCCCAGGGGATGCAGCAGGGCCGGGGCAGCACTGCCAGCCCAGGCAGAGGGGCGGCACGCCGGCACAGGGGGGTGCTGAGCTGAGAATCAGGGCTCACACTCCTCTGCCAAGAATTAGCTTCGTGCTGCGCCGCTTCTATCGATGACAAATTTGGAACAGGCAGCACAAAGTTCCTGATAAAAAGGAGCTGGGCAGAAAGGAGAGCAGCAGAGCCCAGGGCAAGTTCATGCTCCTGGGCTTCTTTCTTTCCTCTTTTTTCCTCCTCCCCTTGGCACAGGGCACTGTTATTCCCCATCTTCCCCGACCCCTCGACTCCATCCCCAGTGATCGCTGTGGCAACGTGCAAACAAAGACAACTTCAGGGACTGCTGGCTCTGTCCTGGGACACAGGGCCAAGCTGGAGAGAGAACCTGAGAGGGAGAGAAAAGAAGAAAGATGGGCTTAGAAAAAACATGGCATTTGGAAAGAGACAAATTGAGATGTTCAAAGGAAGATGGCAGGGGGAAAGAAAGGAGGAGGACCAGGCTGCTTCAGGCAATTGTTGGGATCAAAGCCTTTGAGGAGAAGGAAAGAGGCATTCCCTGCCCTCCCTCTGCTTGAGATGCAAATCTGGGGTCTTTAGAAATGCGAAGAAAAAAGCCTCCTCGAGGACATGAGTCTCTCCCGAGAGCTGGGGGACAGCAGGGAGGATGCTGCATGGGGTGGAGGACAGGCTGGTGGCCTACCCAGCCATGCTGGAGCAGCCTGAGCAGGGGATGCTCCGGGCGTAGAAGTGACTCAACAGAGCAGACCCGCTTGCCTTACACCCCTGCTTCTCCTGGCCTGAGTCCCCTACTTTTAGGACACCATCAAGGCACAGGTCTCTAGAGTGGCTGCCCCATAAGGGTGCTTCCCACCACCCCTGAGCATCACGACCTCCTTGGCCTGGGGTTGGACCTTCCTTTGGGTCCTCTCCCCATGGGGCCAGTGATGGAATTGGTGCTGAGTCCTCTCTTCCCCACGTTACCCAGGTTTGCAGAGCCATAGTTGTCCTGATTGACTGTATTTGGTCATGGTCCCTGCCTGGTCTCTATGGTGGCCACCATCACCTCACCTGCATTTCTCCCATCCATCCCCTTCTGAGTCCTGGAGGAGAGTCCCCAGGCTCCCTCCACTGCCTCTATGCTGATCTATCCCACTGGACACCATGACCATCAGCACAGGAGGTGACCCAGTTTGCTTTGTGGGTGCAAAGCCACTTGATTTCTCTTCCCAGTTGATGTGGTGTCAGTGTTTGTGTTGGGATTTGAAGGCCCAGGCCCTGTGAGCTGCAGGGGGGCAGCTGGACTTGCTAGACCCCCATCCCCAGCAACAGCCCAGCCCCTGGCTTGGGAGCCTTCTGGAGAGTGCTGGGATGTGAAGCACCCCCCAGCCTCTGCCAGGCTGAGTCTTGCTGCTGTCCTCTCCACCCTGTTCCCTCTTTCCTTGCGGTGGGACAGGACCCCACATGCTTCAAGCCCCTCAGTGCTCAACTCTCTTTTCTTCCTCCGCAGACTGTGACTCCTACTGCAAGCCAGCCAAGGGCAACTACAAGATTAACATGAAAAAGTACTGCAAGAAGGACTATGGTAAGGACCTCCTCCTTCCCTGGGCCACACTGGGCTTTGCCACAGAGACAGCCAAGGGCCAGCCACGGGATGGCCATGGGTGGGGGAGATGCAGACATCCCAGGGGATGGGGAGCACCCAGCATGGAGAGGAGTTCCTAAATCAACCCTCTCAAAGGTGCGATGGGTGGGGCTGCTGGGGACAAGCAGTTCCCATTGCCAAGCGTCTTCTGGGGACAAAGGCAAAGCATCCTCCCGTCACCTTGCCTCCCCCTCTTTTCCCTCAGTGGTGCAGGTGAACATCCTGGAAATGGAGACAGTGGCCAACTGGGCCAAGTTCACCATCAACATCCTCTCTGTCTACAAGTGCCGTGACGAGCGGGTCAAGCGCGGTGACAACTTCTTGTGGATCCACCTGAAAGACCTGTCCTGCAAGTGCCCCAAGATCCAGATCAGCAAGAAGTATTTGGTCATGGGGATCAGCGAAAACTCCACTGACCGGCCGGGACTGATGGCCGACAAGAACAGCTTGGTCATTCAGTGGCGGGACGCCTGGACACGCCGCCTTCGGAAACTGCAGCGGCGGGAGAAGAAGGGGAAGTGTGTGAAGCCCTGAGGAGTTTCCATCCACCCCATCCCACCCCGTGCTCAGCCCCAGCCTGGTTGTGTGCTGCCAGACTGCGCCCAGAAACTCTGTACATATATATAGTGTGAACGGACTCTTCTGTCTATAGTGTATATTTTGGCAATGGTTTCCCTTTGTGTGTGCACGCACGGATGTGCGTGTGGGTCTTTTTCTCTAAGTGTGTATTAAAAATAACACGGTAATGACAAACCTTTCATGAGGAGCAAAGCTGAGCGAGATCCTGTGGGTGCCTGAAGGAGCTTGAAGGGGATTGGTGTCCTGCTCCAGGCATGCTGTTCATAGCACTTGTTTTCTAGGCTTTTCTCTTCCTTTTAACAAAGTCTTCTGCCCAGTGTTGACATCTGAGTTGACAGCTCTCCCTCCTCCAGTGTCCAGGGCCTCCCACTTCCTTGCTCTCTTAGAATGTGCTGCTGCCAAACCTCTCTCTGCCCTTCTCCTTGCCCAATAGGAACAGGAGGTCAGAGTCTTCTGTCCCTCATCCCAATGAGCATATGGGCAGACTGAGTGGAAACCATTCAATGCTACAGAGGTACCAGCCCCAGGACGTCCACCAGGAAGAACAAATTAGCTTTTGCAAGGCCTCGTTCTCCGGTGACCTCGGGTTTACACAGACCAGCACTGCCACCTGGGGCAGGACCCATGGGATGCTGCAGTGCCATGGGGAGGAATCATGCCCTGGAAGTGGGTTGGTGTCCACCAGGGAGAAAGGGATATACTGTGCAACCCCCTGGCTGTTACGTGTCCTGGTGCATGCATTTTCCCCTCCCGTGTCCACCAAGGCCTGCCCTGCCAGCAGGACCTGGAGTGGAGTTAACAGGCTGATCGGAGGCACCGTATATCATCATCCATCCTAACAAAGTCTAGATTCCTATATTCTCAGCTGGTACCAACTGACATAATTCCACCTATTTCTGTTGAGTGGACACCAAGTGACCATCTGCCTTGGTGTGTATCCTTCAGCGTTGGCCTGACTGCGTGCTCTCCTGGGAAGTATTGCTGTGGCCAAGGTTGTCCAAGGAGATGCACAAAGCAGAGGTGGCAAGAGAGAAGAGCTTTCATTGATCCACCTCTAGTCTTTTATATCTTTTTCACCATGTATTAGTCTCCAGTTCAAACAGACATCAGTATCTTCCCATGTTGAGATTGTAGCGGTCTTGGCATAATAAATATGAGTAGAAATACTAGGTGCTCTGACAATAGATATTCCTTTCCCTACAAACCTTGCCTTGCTTATTGAATGGCTCAGCGAGGTATTGTAGCCTACATCGCAGTCTTCCAGTGCTTTAGGATGATGCTTTGCCCTTTTGAGCTCATGGCAACTTCCCTATCCCATGGGTGACCCAGTGCTTCTGGGCTCCAGCATCCAAGGGTTGGTGCTGGGGCTTGGAGTTGAAGAGACTGGTGGAGCACTGTGAGGGTGCAGGACAACGGAGTTTGGGGAGTGAAGATCTAGGCACTGGGGGATGTCTGTGTGGACATGCAAGTGCCATAGTCGGGGAGCTCCGTGCATTGGTGAAGCTGCTGGAGATACTGGAATTGGCTTTTCAGAGATGCGGAGGGCCTGCAGTGCCATCTTTCAGGTCTCACAGACGCTGCGGTGCCTACACAAGTTATGGGCAGAACTGGGGGAAGGCCAGAAGCTGAGGGGCAAAAGGTATGTGGGACCACCTGGGCTTGGACGAGCTGGTCCTATGCCACACTCCTGCCATGGAGCTCCCCTTCCCTCCTCCAGCTGAGCTGGGGGGACACTCCTATGCCTGGTTCCTCTTGTTCTGGTTGTCACAGGCTGTTAGCCTCTGCCATGAGATGGCCCTTGAAGTTAGTGGGCCACCCAAGCCTCCTCTTCCTCCCAGGGCTGCTTGCACCCAGGAGCCCAAGAAGCAGAGCTGCTCCAGGTTCCCTCTGACACCACGCACCCAGCAGTCCTCACTCAAGAGTCAGTGGTGGAACATCCTTTGGTTGTGCATGACCAGAACTGCCCACCGCCCAAGGGGCTGCTTGGTATCACCTCACGGCGTGCAGGGGCTCACTGGCCCCTCTTCTTAGTAGCTGCAGCCCACAGAATAGCAGGGGGACAGCACTGCTCCATAGGCATGGATGCTCATTAGGGCAGGGCTACAGTAGGCACATGCTTTCTCCAAGCAAGTACAGCCTTCAGGAGAGGCATGATGCTCCCCAAAAAAGGGTTCTGCACAGCCTGCTGGGGCAGGAAGCTCCAGGGTTTCCTTTGGCACCTGATTTCTCCTCCCTGGAAGTAGGGCATCTAAAACTCTGAGGACTTTGGTGTTGGTGGTAGAAGTTCTTGATTTATCCTCCCAGTTGGCTCTTCCCTCTTGTTTCAGCTCTGCCATCCAAGACTGCTGACGAGGAGGGATGGCTCCCAGCTGAAGTCCCAGTGCATATGGGTGTCCTGCTGGGGCAGATCAGATCCATCACATAGCCCATGGGCTACTGCTGAGGAGAGGAGCTCCCCCGCTTTGGCTGAGGGATGTCCTAAAATCCTGGCTGAAGGGCTGGAGCAGGCTGCTCTGCACCTTCACTAAGGCTGTTGCCCGGAAGACATTTTCCTGGTTTCCCCTTCTTGTGTCCCCCGCAAAGTCCGAAGCAAGGATTCCTCTTTCTTCTTCCTCTCTCTCTACCTGGTACAGCTGGCTGGAAACCCCCGCACGCTGGTTCGGCTGTCCCTGGGACACCAGGGCTGGGTCAGCTGGAGCTGGTGCCGGGGTGCCGACCACGGTGGTGGAGGCACCACGGAGTTGCATGGAGCTGCTGCTTGTCCTGCCCCACAGCTGGGGGCAGGTCTTGGCGCGGACACCATCGCAGGCACCATTGGAGGGAGGGTCTGCAAAACCAACCGAGCTGCTATGCCATCCTCAGAGGGGTCCTGTTGAGTTGGCTCTGCTGGCTGTTCCTTTCCATGCCCCGCTCGCCACACAGGCAGGTCGCTGGGGAAAAGGGGCCCTTTGCAGAGAGGGCTGGTGACACCATGTCCAGCCTGGGTGCCAGCCTTGCACAGACACTGTGCTGCGCAACCCTGCACCGCTGTAACTCTTCTGGCCACTTTTCATCAAAGCTGGGTACCAAATGCAGCTGGGGGCAGCCCTGGGTGCAAGGGGGACCCCTCCGGATGGGGAACGCAGCCTGCCGAGCCAGCATGCTTTTTGGGAGAAGTGATGCTGCCCCGGGGAATTTAGACGCGGAGCTGCTACCAGCTGCCTATTTAAATCCCCACGCATATCCACGTGCCTTTTCATCTTTTTCTGTTTGCTTTATAGTTTAAATGTATGACTGGACAGGGCAGATCCAGGATGCTGGTGGGGTCCTCTGCGAGTCACCCCATGCAGATTTGGGGGTGTACTCTGCTGTGCTTCTTGGGGTGCCCTGGGCCTGGCTGCTGGGACATGTGTCATGTAAATGCCATCCCCAGGGTGCCTGTGCAGGGGGACCCTGGCCTGGCAACACGGTGGCATCTGTGAAATATGTAAAAAGAAAAGCCAGCAAACATTATGGACCATAGTGTAGCATATATGAGATATGTGCATTTGGGGAGTTTATTGTTATTTTATTAGTATTATTTTTAATAACACGAGTCTAATAAGTACTGACCACCTGATTCTGGATCTTCTTTGCGTGCACAGGCAGTTTGCCTGTGGGCTGGGAAGCCGGGGGGACTTTGACAAGGGGTTCCTCTCTCCTTTCACCCCCACCTCTGCAAGTCGAGGCTGTGCTGACCCACAGGGTTTCATGAGCACTGCAGGAACTTCCCCACAGCTTTGTATCTGGATCTGTGTGTGGGCTCAGGGCGTGCCACAGGGCTGGCTCCGAACATCCCCAGGTGCACCAGGGACCAATGGTTAATGGCCCATCGTGGCCCCCAGGCCAACTCTGCAGTTGTCTACCCAATGGTAGAACAGGGACAGCAGACGCCAGAGAGCTCTTCCACCTCACCAAAACCAGGTTGCCGGCCTCTAGCCGGCTTCTTTGTACTCATTGGACCCATCAGGCAAATGGGGGGCTCTCCCCAAGCCCCCACCCACCTCTGCTTCTCTACAGCTCAAGCATCTGGAGTTACCCAAACCTGGAGGGCTTCACAGCTACGGGGGTTAAATAGCTGGAAAAAGTCTTCCACCTTCCCATCACCACTCTCCAAGAGCAGTAACTCAAAAAACCAGGAGCATTAATGATATTACTTGCTGTTTATTTAATTTAGATATTGTTTTTATATACTCATTAATGACTTATGTAATTATTTCATTGCTGTTCATAACACTAACATTTAAACAAAGCCACAGTTAAAAGAAAGAGCAATCAAGCCAAATTAGGCTTAACTGCTTTCAAAGGCAATTTAAGGGGGAAAAAAAAAGGATAATTAGCAGTCAAGCAAGGAGTTGCCTTCCCGCCTGCACTGACGCAACGGGAGGCTGGTTGGTGAGAGCTCTGTCAGGCTGAAGCTGGGCTGGGGCACCTCCAGGGCAGGACTGTGGGGTGCCGAGAGAGACCACCCCCTTGGTGGTGGGGAGTGCTTGTCACCACAGGGTGCTGCCAGAGCCCGTGGGTGACACCAGGGTGGGGGGACTTGGGTGACAGCAGGGGATGCGGGTGGCCCTAGTGGCCACGGCAAGCAGCCATAAGCTTTGCAAGGGCAAGAGATGCTGCGGAGAAAACCCACCTTGCCAGAATGAAGGCACACATTTTCCTAAACAGCTTTTCAAGGAAAAACATGTTAATCCAGCAAAGGATCTGAAAAGACTTTGGCATGCTCCGGTGCACTCCCGTTTCCCAGAGCGCAGGTCTCACCCGCCCGCTGCAGCAGCTGAGCTCAGGCACGTGCCAAGAGACACCGTGACTGGACCGGCTGCTCCAGGCGGTGGATGCCTTGTCCCCACATGGGAAGGACCAAAGCAACCACACGCGTTTTGCATCAGTGGGTTTTTTTAACGGACCTTTTCCTGGTGTTCAGCTGGGGCAAAATGTTTGAGATTCAAAGGCAGCTGAAAGAGAGACCAAGTTTGCAAGTTCCCCCCTGATTTGGGACTAAATTTTGCAGCTGGTTGAAATTTTTCTCATTTCAAAAGGCTGAAGGACATTTTTAATGGAAACCCAGAATTTCGTCAAGGAAAGAAGCAAAATATGAGAATACTATGGAAAACTCAATGTTCTTTTTCTGGTTCATCCAGCCAGCTCCACTCATTAGATATCACAGGAGCTCAGACAGTGGAACCCCACCCTTAGTGGACAGACAGGTGGGTGGATGGACAGACAGACAGACACAGATTATTCCCCATCATTGTGCTTTTGGTAACCATAAGTCCATATAAATAAAAGCGGACCTGAATCCCACAGGAAAACGCCCCCCTTAGGCGCAGGGCAATCAAGCAAAGAGCATTTTGCTTGGCCAATGGGGCACGGCTCCATGGTGGGCTCTGGGAACATGGTCCCTGGTGAGGAGCTGTGTATCTAAGTAGGGGCAAGACATACTCCCTTGGTCCCTTGTCATGGCCTGATGTGGTCTCCCTGTTCTCATTGCTCCCTTGATGCTCTCTGGTACTCAGAGCAACTTCATTCCGTGATGCAGACCCGCGTGGGTCTTAGTAGTGTCTCCAGCTGTTGCAGAGCAGTAATGGGTGGCCCCGCCAGCCCGTCCTTTCCATGCTTCTATGGTTAATAACACAAAAAGTGCTACTTTGTCTCCTGTGGACATGGTGTACTAGGGAATGGTGGCTTGCTACCATCCCTCAGGTGTAGTGACCTGTCCAACCACCCCACTCAGTGCCATGTCCTCCGTCCTGGCTCTGCCATACCTGCGGTACCGCAGTATGCTGCCTGTCACCCCTTATCCAAGCATGGTGTTTTACTCAGTGCTTTACAACCCTCACAAGCCTCATTAACCTCCCAAATTTTGCTTCCTAAGCAAACCTCAGCCTCTACATTTCCCAGCCCTCCTCCTGCCTTCCCAACCCAAACCAAGGGTCTTCCACCCACCTACACTCCTGCCAGAGGAGCTGTAAGACGAGGGTAGGATGGGCTTTCCCACTCGTGACCATGTCAGCCAAGTGTGCAGGGGGTTTATCTGCTCCAGCCACTCTTGTCCTTGCAAACTGGTGCAAAATGTGCTATTCTTCAAAATACCAAGTATATTTTTACAAGCCTCAGGGGTATTTATTACATCAGAGTTAATGACCGCATCATTATTTTCTTGTTCATTTTTTCCTTCATCCGGTCTATCTATCTCCCCGTTTGTCTTCATTAGGGCACAAATTCACTGGTCCCACATGCTCCCTGTGTGCGCAGGATGCTCGTCCCCCAATGTGGGGCATGGGGAGGCAGGGGCTCAGTTCAGCAGAGCCTGGGGAGTGGGGAGGCAGCTTCCCATGTCGGCCACGTGGGGGGAACATGAGGAAACCATTAATTGATGGGCTGGCCCATGCCATGTTTTCCTAAGGAAGAGCTGAAGACGGGGAATGGCTGGGGTCAGCGGGGCACCATCTGGAGAAACCTGTTGACTCCCTCCTGATGGGGTTTTCCCACCTCAGCAGCAATGGAGAGGCAAAAGACAAGAGAGGTCCCCACCAGTGCCCTGGGGATGAGGGGACCCTGCTGCACCCCGTGACCTGCATCCGCATTTGCGTTGGCCCTAAGGCTTCGCTGCAATGTTTCACCACGATGTTTGCCAATGGCACAAAAAAACCCATCCCACCCAGGGATGCTGCTGCCCCAGCAGAGCTGTGCTGGTCCCTCTGTGACTTGGGCTCAGCATTGCTGTGCCTCTTTCCAGGCTTTCATCACTCAGCTGCCACCACAACCTCATTCCCTCCGTTTCATCCTCTGCCATCCGTGTCCCCAGCCCTCAAGGCACGAGCTCTGGGTGGGATGCCTTGTTCAGGGGGATGCTACATCTCCATTGAGTCAATGACAGGCTGGGGACCTCCGCACCGGTGAGGATCAGGCCCTGACGGCCAAACCGCCAGCTGGCACCCATTGAAGCAAGTCCTCTATTTACACAGCCACCATGAGACTCAAATAAACCTCCAATGTTTTCATCCTGGACAAGATGCACTACCCCGAAAGCTTGGAGAACGGGCCTCTCTGCTGTCAAAATAAACACCACCCGCCGCTTCCCCCTCAGCACACCCACGCGATGGGAAATCATCAGCCTTCATTTGTTGGGACGAACAGGGAGAGGTGGCATTTCCAGAAATGTCTGGTGCTGCGGGGAGTTTGGAGGAGGGACTGCCTGTCAGAAAGCCAGCAGCAGCCACTCTGGGTGCAGGCAGCCACCAGCTGAACCCCGGGTTTGTCACAGCTCAAGAGACCCCGAGGGACCCCAGGGACCACAATCCTGCTGGCGGCACAGGGAGAGAGGGGATGGAGACAAGGCAGAGCAGACACAACTCAGCACGTCCAAGGGGTCTGGAGGCACCTGGTTCTCATCTCTCCCCAGTACGGGCATCCCCACAGAGACCTCTGAAGCAGGATTGTAAAGCTGGGTGCTGTGTCCTGCCTGCGCCCTGCTGGACAGATGACATAGAGAGAAATGTTCTCCAATGCTTGCAGCTCCGGGACTGTGCGATGGGTCACTAACCCGACCTCGTGGACCTTTGAGGCTTTTGGTATGTGGTGACTCTTAAGTGTCCCTTCCCAGTGCCGCTGGCCGCCCACGCTGTGATCCCTGCAGCCCCGGAGCCCAGCCAGGACGGGGTCGGTGGCCTGGGGGTCCTCGGTGCTCCCCACAGCGTGACAGTGAGGGTTTGCTGCTCTATCAGGAAGCCCAGGAGAGACCGGCAGGCTCTGGCTCACGCTTTGAGCCAGAAATCAAGGTGTCTTTGGTCTGCACATCCACACGGAACTTCACACTGTCCGTTTTCCAGCAAAGTCGGACAATGTCTGGAGGTGGGAGCCAACAGGGTGGCGGAAGGGGGCCGTTGGGGTGGCCAGGCAGTGCTGTCTCCATCACTTGCTAGACTCCTGCCCTGCCTGGGTCTGAGCTATGCAGCAGCAGCCCCGTGGGTGCTGGTCTCCACCTCCATCCCCATCCCTCACTCCAGCACTCAGCTCCTCGCCTTCAAGAGCGACCCCTTTCCAGCAACTTGCCAGCTCGCCTGGGGAAATTCCCAATCTGGTCCATCATGCAAGATTAGCTCTCAGGGAGCGCCTGGCGAAATCGCAGAGCGTTCGTCTGCTCTGGGCGCTTTCAGACTTTTCCCTGGCATCCAGCGGGATGGCCATAAATCTCCGCTACTGCCTCCGAGTCGAACATTTCCTTCGAGCCCCATTATTAATTTTCTGAAAGATCCCATAAACCCCCAGATGGAAAAATACGGAGATATTTGCACATGTGCCGTAAAACACATTGCCCATCTATTTCAGATGGATGTGGCAATATATAAAACATACTTAAGGAATGAGCCAGGTTTCACGGTATTTAAACAAGGCAGCATGATGTAATTGGAATTTACAGTATAGGAGCAGATTGAAGCTGGGACTTGGTTGCATACCATATATCTTCAATCTCCTGAAGATTTGGCCTGCTTTATAATGCCAAATGCCTTTTGTACTTGTCACCTATATTTTAAGTGGATGAACAGCTCCTTTCGTGAAATATAACAGTTGGAAAATATATATTTTTTCCATCTGAATTTTGCAGCCTCTCTGGAGAGGAGAAGTCTACCCTGTCCCTCTTGCAAACAGCTCGTACTCCCAGGGACGCAGGTGTCTCAGAGCTTCGCTTCCCTCATCCCCCTGCCCAGATGGGTCCTGCGCCTGGGCAGCAAGACATGCCACTGCCTCTCCTCTGCCATGGCCCCGAGCCCTGGATGCTCTGTGGTGTGGGGTAGAGGTGAGGACCTGCTGCTCACAGCCACTGTTCCCTGGGGCAGGAGAGGGTGGTGAGGCCCTGGTGCTAGTCCCTGGGGCTGGGAAGTGCAGCCAATGCTCCAGGCACTGCTCACAGGAGGTGCTCCAACGGAGAGCAGCCCCTGGAAGAGGTGTCACCACCAGGTCCTCAAAAAGATGCTCTGGCAAAGGCTGCCAGATGTGTCCCCACCTCCCTGCAGTCCCTTCAATCCAGCATTGGGGGGAGAAGGGGACAATGGGAGGGTGATAGGAGAGACAGGGATGCTCAGAGGCCACCAGCAACAGGGCTGTCCACATCGTCAGTGCAAGCACCTCTTTGCCATCCCTTCCCAGGACAGGGTGGGCAGACGGGTGCAGCAAAGCTGGGGATTTTTTGACTCTGGCAGCCCAGTTTCTCCCAGCAAGGTCCTGATTCCTCATGGCCTCCCCACACTGCTCCCCGTGCTGCTCACCAATATAGGGCATCTCCAGGGAGGTGGGGGATCCAGAGGAGAATGTGGCCAAGACAGTCCCTGCCTGCTGCACCCCCTCCCTGCCTCACCCGCACCCTTCCCACAGCGCCTGCCCGGCCCGGGGGGACCTGCCAGCACGGATCGGGGTCTGCATCCCAGCGTGGGAAGACAGTGCGGCCCCCTGGTTGAGACAGGGAGATGGTTATGTGCCCTGTCTGAGGCCTAGAAATGTTTCCCCCAGCTGAAGAGAAAGGCAAAAAAAAAAAAAAAGGGAAAGACAAAAGATATGAAAGCATAAAAATTGAAATTTTTCTCATAGATAAGGTGGTGGCTCCATCCCAGCCAGGCCACGAGTGCCAGGATGCTATGGGGGCTCTGGGGTGTCTGTGGGCACTCGGAGTGGGGCTGCAGAGTCCACCTGCAAGCCCTGGGGTGGAGAGGAGGTGCCAGCGACCAGAGGCCCCCATGCCTGCCAGCTTTAGCAGGGCTGGTGGACCTCGTCTGGCCAAACTCACTAGCCCTCTCTCCATGCTCCTCTGAGCATCCAGGGGGTTCGGATAAGGAATTTTTAAAAAATGAATAAATCAAGTCATTCCCTTTCAGCAGAAGGAAAAGCCCTCCAAAAATGTCAGTTAGAAAAAATCCAAGTGATATGTTTGGAAAATTTTGAAGCGCAGGTCCTCTCGAGAGCCAGGATGGCCTCTCGGCCTTGCTCTCCAGAGCCAGGAACCAACAGCCAAGACCCCAGCTCCAGGGCAGGAAGCCTAGAAACTCTCATAGCCACAGCTCAAGCTGGAGCCCAACAGAGCTGCAGGCCACCTGCAGCTGAGCCAGGACCAGCACCCCAAGAGCCCACCTGGAGCCAGGACTGAGCCCCCCTGGGGCTCTCCGGGCGCAGGGGTCCAGCCCCCTGGGGGCTGGGCTGGATGCTGAGGAGGGGGCCAGTCAGCTGGCTCAGTTCATATAAACTGCTTTTTCACAGGGTAAAATCAATTTGATTGGGATTTTTCTAACTAGCCCTGGCTCTTGACCATCAAGCATGGTGCTGGCCACAGCTGGATGAGACACGGGGGCTGGTGGATGCTACCCGCTGGTGTGGAAGCCAGGCTATTTCCCCTCAGCAGCCCCTGCACATGCCATGCCAGTGGCAGACCCTGAGGTGCCAACCCGCAGAACATTTTCCTGCTCCACAACTCCAGACTTAATTCCTGCTCATGAATGAGCTGAACTGCTCTGCAGAATTGTGTTAGCAACCATCTGTTAGCCGGACAGTACTTGTGGTTTCTCTAGACCTCAAGAGATCTCTATCATTTTCTGAAGGGCTCTTACTGCCAGACAGAAGGTCTCTGAGGGTTTCTCATGAGGCCCAAGTGCATACAGCACAGTGAAAACTCCTCAACACGGTGGTGTGTGTGTGCACTTTCAGCCCTCATACCTCTTGGACACCCGGCTATCAGATGATGTTGAACATCATCTCTTTGAAAGCCAGGAACCTCTCCATCATTGCCACAAGGGAGGCTAAATAGGCAGGCATCTGGAATCACTTCCCATGCTTGAGAGTTTGGCCTTCATCAGGCCAAAGGATCAGCCTCACCTAATGCTGAATTTCTGGCATTCAGCTAACTCTTATGGGATGTGTCCTGCAGAGGTGTTGGCATGATCAGGTTGGCACAACACACTTGAGCACCACATTAGAGGTGCTGGTGGAGGTGCTTGGCTCCTCGGTTGCTCTGGGGCCAGTGGCAGGTATCTGATGTGGGTTAAACGATGTAGAGCTGCGTTCTGTCATCCTCGCTGCCCCTTAATGGCATGTTTCTCTGAGACGAGCTCTCCCAGGCTTGCTGGTAGTCATCCACAGGATGTCATCAGGTTGCTTCTCTAGGCCGACTGCAGTGGTCATCCAATATTTTAGCTCATTAATTCTAACGGGAAGGGGAAGGCAACAAAATGAGCTTTTCTTGCACTTCCCCCATGGCACTACTTACCAGGGTATCTTTACAGATGTGAGAAGAGAAGAAAGCAGATGGTTTAAGCCCCGTGGCTTTATCTAAGGAGTCTACCAAACCCCACGGGGAAGGGGTGAGATTGCCAGAGGCTGGGAGCATGCAAACCCAGGCAAAGCAGCTCTGACAAATGGACGGAGCTGGAGGTGACGGCTCAGGAGGGGATAGTGTAGATAATGGGAGACAGGCACCGAGCTAGTGATTCTCTGCCTGAAGAGATTGCAGATGGAGCAGCCCTGGGGCATCACAGACACGCAAGGCCTTTGTCTACATGGCACACAGTGGGCACCGGCACTGCAGGGCTGACTGACACAGAACAAATCTTCAGCAGGAGTCAAGAAATATGACCAAGAAACCACATTTCTGTATCTCTTGTTCTTCCTTTCACTTTCTCACCACCCTCCTCCATCTTTCTCTTATTCATCTCTCTCACCTTTGACCTCTCCCCTCCTTCCGCCAAACTTTCTCTTTTCCCAAGTTTCTTGCTGTTTGGCTGCTCGTTTTCCCTTTCCCGTCAGGGATGATAAATCACCTCTTCGGATGAGCGTCATCAACATACCAGACTCATCCTTCTTTTGACCTCCTCGGCTCTGAGCCACTTCCAGGAGGTAAGAACTGGACCCAATTACACTGGAGAGGAGATCACCAGTTGACCCGGGGAAACAGGAACTAGTCCATTCCCCCTTTTAAATCCAGTCACAAGTCCTGTGCTCACCAGTCCTGCATGTTCACTGGAGACCGCGCATCCCTCCCGCCATCCTGCTGTGCATCCAGCTGGGGCACCTCATGCTAAAGAGATGGCCATGTACACGTGCTCCTCTCTTTCTCTTGATCTCCCATACCTTGCTCCCCCCTTTTCCTCCCCCAACACACATCTGCTCACACAGTTCCAGAGAATTCGTTTCATCTTGCCATTGAGCCGTTTATTTCTTTCCAGAGAGTTAAAAGCCTGTCTCCTTGATTTAGTGAGTCAAGAGTGGCTGGGAGGGAGGGGAGAGAAGAAAAGAATGAAAGAAAGAAATAAAATAATGAAAAAAAGGTCTTGGGAACATCTGGAGTTGCTCTTAAGCAAGACGCAATATTCTCAGCCAGATGTTGAGTGACTGGCTTCTACTTGGGAAATGTCAACGTGTCAGACGTCGAAATCCCACCCAACACCACCTTGCCTTCCCTTCCTTGCTGCCTCCTTGCCCCGCTTTGGTCGTGCTGCCCACAGCACCTCCCTCGGGTGGCATCAAGAGGAAGGGGTCGTTCGTCTGGGACCTTGCTGGATGTCACTGGGAAGCATCAATGGGCCAAGCTTGTCACTTGGAAACAGCCGGTTCACCAAGCAGAGGGACCTGGAGAGGCTGGGTGAGCTCATGGCAGTGCTGCCTGTGATGGATGAGGCAGAGCCAGGCAACTGAGGAGGTATCTGCAAGTGGTTTCAAAGAGCCGGGAATAGGGCTGCAGCAGGACAATCTGGGTGGTGAAGACATCTGAGATCTCTGGCAGCAAGACTTTCCCAGCAAGGCAAAGTGAAGACCTTTCTCAATCCCTGGGTGAACTCAGCTGAGCAACCAGCTGCCAGCAAGGCAGGAAGGGCATAGGGACACTGGTGGGCCTGGGGCCACTTCCCCAAAGAAAGCGGTTCTTGGACAGACCACTCATACTGAATTGTCATCATCAGTGCAAATGGACTATGAGGATTTATATCAGCTCCAGAGCATGTCCAGGTGAGCAGGGAAAGCACGTCAGTTAAAGCTGGCGTAGCCAAGGGGGTGACAGCCATCCTGAGCTGGACACAGTCCACGTACCGCAACGCCCAGCTGCAGCAGCCAGAGGCAGCCGCTGGAGGTGTCATCCCTCACGGGCTTGACGTGGCACATCACTCAGCTGCCCAGGACGGCACCGTGGAGCCCTCTGCTTCTGGGGGGTGCCCCTCTGCAGTGCCCTGGATGCAGTCCATCACCCCATGCCCCATATTGCCCATCCATCATTGAGCCAGTACATCCAGCAGAGCCACACAGGGTTGCTCAGGAGTGAAACATTCCTTCTTCCCACCGTAGTTTATAAATTACGAGCCATAACATGAAAAAGCAGAATTGGGAATTAATCAGAGGAAAATTCCAACAGACTGCTCAGGAGGAGGACTGGCACCCCAGGACAAGGGCAGTGCCAGGTGGCACCTGCCCCACCGGGCCAACTCCTTCCCCATGCTGGATGCCCTGCAGAGGCTGAGGTGCATCCATTCGAGCCTGACCACCTCTTCCACACATCTGGCCTCAGCTCCCAGTGTGGTTACTCCAGGGGGAAGACATGGCTTCCTCTAACCTGCTGCTCTTCAGCTTCCTACAACCAAAGTTGTGTATTTGGCTGGTCCAGGGGAGAGACCATGGCCAGGACCATCCACCTGTCTTCATTCACACCATCCTGAGGATCAATAAGGAAAAGGACCAGTACTGCTGCCAGTCAAACCCAAGCACTGTCTAGGGCCTTGTAGGCCGCTTTCATCTCCCACATCTCATTATGGTGGGTGCCAGAAACCCAGGGTTTATGGCCAACCATATGGGGTTTTTGGGAGTTGGAATCTATCCTCATGCCTCAGCAGTGTCCAAATATCAGGACAAGGTCCTCAAGGCTCACCCAGGGCCTCCCACCCTCTGGGCGCACAAAGTACCACTAATGTCTTTCCACGTCATTGAGCTGGAGCAAGTTAAGCAGAGACCTCCCTCCCCAGCGATGGTGGGAAAAGAAGGGTGGAGAAGTAAAGGACAGCTGAGCCATCCCTTTCATCACCAAACATGCATGCATGTGGTTACCTCAGAGGCATTGCGTGGTGTCACAGGGCTGCGATGGCCCACAAGAGGCTCCAAGTCAAACCAGCGGTGCCCCTGCTTAGGCCAACCCTCCTGCTCGGAGTGGGATCCCTTTGGGCACTGCTCTCCCCTCCTCTCCACTAGCTGAAGGGTTCCAAAGCCCACACACCCTTCGGTTGTTGCCTGAAGAAGCTGAGGAACAACAACCGGAAAGAGCATCTTCTGCCTCTTCAGAGCAGGGTCAGAGACCATCTTAGCCAGTGTGTGGAGGAAAGACGCGTGACCTGGGATGTGTCTGGGGCTGCCTGCAGCCTTCCCTGCACTCTTTCTTTTTCCTGGACCAAAAAAATAATATTTGAAAGGCACCTGCCAAGAGCAGGAGCAACCCAACCTTTCCATCTCCCCACGGTCCAATAGCCGCCTCTCCCCCGGCGCAGGCAGTGCTGCAGAAGGACAAAGGGTCCTCGCATCTCTGCCGATCCCAGCCCTGTGTGTCCCAGGGCATGAGGACATGAAGAGGTGTCAGCTGTGCCTGTTACTCAGCAGCTGTCTGCAGCAGGAGGGCTTGGTTGCTACCGTGACCTGGTGCACTGGCAGGGAAAGTCTCAGGGACAAGGGACTACCACTGCTTGGGGGCTGACCTTCTCTGGGTGCCCAGAGCCTTCATCCCCATGTGGCATCAAAGCTCTGTGCTCCCTCCTGCAATGAGGAGGGACTTCTACAGTCCCTAATCCAGGGGAGGATTACCAGGATACACTCCCTACAGAGACAGAAGTATCTCTGAGCAGCGAATCAAACTCTGGTCCCCTTTCCGGAGGAGCATCCTTCCCCACGCTGCCTGGCGAAGCCCTCACAGAGGTGGGATTAGCAGGGCCCAATCCCACATTGTGTGGGGTCCCTCTCCCTCGGAGCAAACTGTTCTCCAGAGGTGGATGTGGGGTGGAGCAGGGTGGAAGTGCCAAGTGTGGGCACTGGACTAGCTGGATGCTCCACGAGACCCCCACGGGGCATCCCCACTCGTGTGCCCCCACCCCAAGGCAGCGGGGCAGGGTACCCAGTGGGAGTGGGGGGCCAGAGCACGGTAAGGGGTGGTGAGGCTCAGGTGGCCATGGCGGGGGCGTGGGGCCAGGGGCGTCTGCAGTAATGACAACCAGGTGAGCGGACGGCGATAAGCCCCCAGGAATGCGGCGGCGGCAGCTGCCGGCCCGCGGCTTGCTCAGACCTTGGATGGGCCAATTAAGTAAATAGAAAATTTGGAGCACGGGATCAAAGCTGGAGCGCGTGGGCTTTATTTATTTGGGAAAGGTCAGATTATATTGGCAGATGTGTTAAAGGAGAGAGAAGAAAAAAACCTTTCAAAAACATTGGCCTTGATTTGAGGTTTCCTGACAGGCGGGCCGGGGTTTTTTTCTTTCTTTTCGGGCCGCGGGTGGGTAGGAGTGCTGACAGCGCTGGGGGGCGGGAGGGAAGGGCACGTCCGCCAGCCTTGCCCATGCCGGGCTCACCGCCCCTGCCCACCCGCCTCCAGGCCCCCTTTGCCAAGAGCACCAGCCCCAGAAACGGGGGTCCCTCTGGCTCAGAGCCCATGCCCCCTCACATCACGCTGGCCGCAGATCGCTGCAGCTGGTCCCTGCGCTGTGGTCCCCAGCCGGCTGGGGAGGTGGTCTCCAAGGTGGACCTGATGGACTCTCCCCACCACTTCCCTTCCTGCCCCCTCCCCGTCAGTGCTGGGCTCAGCATGCCAAAGGGGGCTCAACGGCATCGCCGTTCCCCCAGTGCCACCCTGGCTGTCCACAGCCATGCCGGGTCACCATCCCACCACTGCTCTGCTGCCCTTTTGGTTTTCCCAGCTTGTAGAGAGGGAAAGCCCACCTGAGCAGCGCCCCTGAGCAGGGGCAGGAGGGTGCTCAGCATGATCCCACTCTGCCCATCCTGCTCGCAGGCTCATTCTTCTGGATGGCAGGGGAACCCCAGGACTGGCTCTCATCAATGAGCCTGGGGACATCCCCAGTGCCATCGGCACTGCCAGCAGTGTTCCCAAGCTGATGCCTGCCCTGGGGCTGGACAGATCCCCCAATTCCCACTCCAGGCCAATCACCAGCTCCCCACGGGTCCTCAGCCAGTCCCCCAACACTCAAATGGGGACAGACATCACCTTCTTTAGCGCCGCAAAACCATGGGAGGGTCAGTCAACATCCTGCATCCCCAGGCTTTGCTATNGGGGGCATAGGGAAAAGAGGGGACACAGCATGGGCGGCGGTATCCAGCACCAAGGGGGGATGGTGGCTGGAGGGACCTGCGATGGAGGAGAGGAATGTGTTCCTCCAGGCAGGAAATGGTTGGGCTCGGCGAGCGCGGGACCCGCCTGCTAAGAAAACAAGCGGAGGCTGAAAGGCAGCGGGGGCGCAGCGCCTGGCGGGGGGGGCAGGAAGGGGGATCCGGGGGCAGGAATGCCAGCTATGTCCCCACTCCGGGCAGGTGTGCCAGACTCGCTGCGGGTCCCACTGCTGGCCCGTGCCAAAGCTGCCACTCAGCCGTGGGAGCCCCGGTTCCTCCACACAGGCAGGAGCATGGAGCAGGAGCATGGAGCAGGAGCAGCAGCTCGAAAGGTGCAGGCAAGTCCTCTTCTAGCCCTGCCTCAGTTTCCCCAGCCTGGGGGTGCCGGTGCAGGCATGAGCTGTCAGCAGGGCTGAGAGCTGTGCACAGCCCTGGACCTCGCTCAGAGCCATGACCAAGGGAGTTTCTGGTCTCCTGTGTCCATGGTTATGGAGAAAGCAACCCCTGCATCATCACCAGTCGTTCTTCCAGGTCTTCTCCAGCTGCACACCAGGTACCATAGGGGTGATGGGGTGCAGAGCAAAGCCCACAGGGATGGGAGTGGGTCAGACCAGGAGCAGAGGGAGCCGCCAGGAATGGTCCTGATGGAAAGGGCTGGTGTGCAGGGGTACAGTCATGGTGGTGGCCAGCAGCAAGGCATCTCTCATGTTGGCAGCTGCCCACTGCCTGGTCCCCCATGGGACTGCCACCGTGTCACCTTGTCCACACCAAGGGATGCCCGGTGCAGTCCCAGGATGGGTTTGCAGCCCCAGAGACATTTCTTGGTCCTTTCTGTTCCCCTTATGGGACAGCACGGCACGAAATGCCGCCTGGATCACGCTGCTGTTTGGAAACTCCTCTGGCATGTAATACAATATCTGGCAGGGGCGTCTACGACTTTATCTGCAACAGATCAGGTTGGAGCAAAACCTTCTGAGACAGCATCTGGAAGTGGTTTAACCTTCGCCAAGTTTTGCATGAAATACCAATTTTCCACCCCTTTCATTTAGTTTATTGAAATTAGGAGGGGAAACTCCCCCTCCTCCCTTCTACCACCACCAGCCCCCCGCCCCCAGGTTATCCTCTGGGGCAGCTCAGCTTCTCACAGCTCTTCTGGAAAAGCTGAAGACGTCATGGAGCTACATCTCAGGTCCAGGAGCACCTCCCCGTGCTGTCACAGGCAGCAGGGCTGTGCCTACCCGGCTCCATCAGTGGTTCCTGGGATGAAGGCAGTGGAGCCAGCTTGTACAGCAGGAGCAGGATGGTGGCGAGGAAGACCGTGGTGGCCACCAGTGAGAAGCAGAGCAGGGATAGGTGCAGCACCCTGGGGTTGTGACCTGGGGAAAGTCCCACCGTGCTGAGTAGCGATACAACTTATCACACAGGACCCGAGCAGGAGCTGTGCGGAGCAGCCGGCAGCATCACAAGCTGGATGTGCTAAGCTGGTACCAACGCTGAGGTTTCAGAGGGAATGTTTTAACCAAACCTGGTATTTTCAGCGCAACCTCCATCGTGCTGAGCTGCCGAGCAGGAAGACGTGAGTGGCTGAGCAGGACCATTGCACATCAGAAAACCTGGCCAAATTCTGTACTCGGCTTCGAACTGCTCAAGCAGCTGCCAGGCTCCACAGCTTTTCCCTGAAATTTTCCTATAAGATTTATCACCTGAGGCAAAGGGACAGAAAGGGACAGCTTTAGGAAGGGCAGTACTGGCAAAGCCAGTGACTCTGCTTGCCGGGATCCATCAGCCGGGTCCCAGACAGTGCCAGGGGCCAGCTCACACATATGCCATGCTTGTAGGATCAGAGCAGGTGTTTTTAGGATGGACCTGGCACGCCAACTTTCAGGACAGATTTGCATGTGTTTGCCCATGCAAGGCTAGGGCTCACGATGGGACCATGTTGTTCCTGGCACAGGACAGCAGCAGTATGTTGTCCCACAGGAGAGCTGGCAGGGGACAGGGAACTGGATCTCTTCTTGCTGTGGGGACAAGGGTCAGGGGACAGGGGAATGCCAAGGCCCCTGGCCAGGGGAGATGTGCAGGAAAGCTGTGAGCTGCAGTGTCTCAGCAAGAAACTTGGGTATTAAAATAACTTCCATCTTCCACGTTGGAAACACATCCCAGATCTTGCCCGGCGGGAGGCAGTGTGGGCAGATGCTCAGCTCCCTGCAGCTACCGCCAGCACCCATCCATCACGCCATGGAGACAGTGCTTGCAACTTCTTCCCTGGACATCTGAGGAGCACAGGGAAGTGGTACCAACCCAAGCAGTGTTAGAAAGACTGGGACACCCCCCCCCAGCGTGATGCCTCACTGGCCTTGGGGACCTGGGCTGGGAGCAGCCTGCCGGCTCTGTGAACCAGACCAGGGTGCAGGGTTCAATCCTGCAGAGGCCCATCACCACCATGGTCCTAGCCCACCAAAGCTGGGGCTCTGTGCTGGCCCCTCCTCGCTGCGCGGCTCTGTCCCCGGCCATGCCGCAGCTCCCCGCTGGGCTGCGGTGCGGCCAGGACCATATGTCCCTGTGATGCCGCCATGGCACTGCTGCCAGGGCTGAGCATCACTTCCCTCCACTCCCGCTCCTGCTAAAGGGGGATGGAGGGAGAAGGGCCCCCATGTGTACATCTTCAGGGTGCAGCAGGGCCGGGGGGACCTTTAGCTCCCCCATGGCCAGGGTTATGCTTCCACCCTGACCAGGGACCTGTTGCAGCAGAGGTGGAGGAGTCCTCTCCTGCCCCATGGTGGGGGCTATGAGGGGCCTACTCTCTCACACAACCCCCCAGCCCCTGCTCCTCTGCGCTCCCGTCCTGTCTTCCAACCATGAGGGGCTGGAAGGGCATTTGTTTTCCGCTGGCATGGATCCACACGGAGCCCGGCTGCCAGGCAAGGAGGGGATGTGATGCTAAGCCAAGAAAGGCGTGTGAAGTTCAAGGTATTGCTGTCCTCATCCCTGTCCTTCTCCTCCCACCCCCATCCCAGAGGACTGTGCCTTTCCCATATGCTGGCAGCGCCAGGCTGGCCGGGAGCAGAGCCAGAGCGGAGCAGCGGATGCACCCGGCTGCAGCATTCTTGGGCTTGGGGGGCTGTGCCAAGGGCCCCCTGATCTGGGGAGAAAGGGGGTGCTGCTGGGAGCCCCAGGAGGCTTCCCAAATCCAGACACTGCCTAGCACAAGCTGCTGCCTCAGCATCCACCCCATGTCCCCATCACCCAGCCCAGGCCCTGGCCTGTGGGCACAGGCTGAGACTGGGCCACGGTGCAGGATGTGACCCATGGGGGGTGAGACCCCCCCAGATATTCATCCTGGACACTGTGTTGGGTGCTGTAACTGGCAGAACACATCTGTCACCGCTGTAGGCATCAGTGGGACAGCACCCAGCCCCATGGCCAACATCCTTGTGGGGTGCAGGGCAGCAGAACCATTAGGAACCTCCCGGAAAACCCAAACCCCATTTTGGGGTATGTGGGGGGAGGTTTGTAAGAGGACCCAAAACCCCATCCAGCTGAATTTCAGCTGTCACTTGTATTTTTCCACCTGAATCCTCCTTCTGCCACCTTCCCACATCCTCGGGGGTCCCAGTCTGTGCTCCACAGCTGGAGAAACTGAGGCTCAGCAGGTGGGATCACATCCCAGTCTGGCCTCAGAGAGGGGCCCCCAGCATCCCCCTGGGATCTGGGGATCCCCTGTCCTCATGGGCGGATGTCCATTCCATCCCTGTGGCATGCCAGTGGGAAGCTGGGATGCGATGGTCCCCTCTGGGGTCTCTTCCACGTGCTCGGTGATGGCTCCATCCCTTTCCCCAGAGCTGGAGCCGGCCAGCATGACTGCGGCAACCAGCCCTGCTCCCCCATCCCCACGGTCCTCCATCCCGCAAACCCCCAGGGTCTCCCATTTCTCACAGCCTCCTCCTTGCACAGAATTGCACCTATTTAATTAAAGGTGTGAAATGATCTCATTAAATCAGTGCTGGGCTCTTTGTCCAAACCACTCCTACAGCTTATGAATGGCTCGTTTCCAATATGCTTCATCTTTTTTTTTTTCCTTTCCTTTCTTTTGTTGGCTTGGTTTCCAAAGCAAACGAGGTTTCTGCAGTCATGGTATGTGTGGGTATGTCTGTCTGTCCAGCTCCGTAACTTTCAAAGCCACCAGCCAATTTCAGAGTCAATGGAGGGATGGAGAGTTCAGAGATGTGCCATCCCCACATATCCTGTGGGAAGGGTGGGAGATGCCCTGCTTTCACTGGACGCCAGATGGGAAAACAGCTCACCCCCACCAGCCCCAAGAATAATTTGCTTTTTCCTAGTGGAAATTTTGCCTGCGTCGATGCTGCTGAGGTTCGTTCACCGCAGGAGACATTTTAACCAAAACCCCAATTTTAAAACACTCTTCCCTTTTAATAACAACAACTGAGGAAGAGGAAAGAAAGAGCAAGAGTAGAGCTGCACAAAATTTGGCCAGGGCACTGCCGAGGAGCTGTGATGGTGCATACAGCTCACACCAGCCTACCCAGCTAGGACGCATCCCTATGGATTAATATTAAACACTGCTAATAAATCAACCGTGGAGGTGCTTTCTAGCCTGCGTCTCTCCCTTGGGACCTGGCAGGCAGAGGGATGCCATTTCACCGGGATGAAGATGACCTTATCACAGCCTCTCTCCTGCACCCGTCAGGCAGGGGCTCCCTGGCACAATGGGCCAGCAGTAGAGGTGCAGTAGGGGTCCCAGAGGTGCTGGCCTGCCCCAGTCCTTGCTCTCCTGCCACTGCCCTCCATCATGGTGCCTTCACCCCCTCCCCACTCCCGTTCCCAGCTCAGTCTCTTGCTTCCCCCATTCTTGGCTGGGTGTTTGCCGGCGCAGGTGCACGCCGGTCCCCCCCCTACCGCTGCCCTTTTTTTAATTAGTTGATAAAGAAAGCGTCCTTTTGAAGCAGGTAGGGGATTCCTCACATCTCTGGCATTGCTGGGCTGCCTGGCTGTAACCCTATTCCAGTTAAAAGCTTTCTGCACCCGTCCACCGCCCATCAGGCCTCTGGCTCGCCCCACACCTGCAGGCAAGTCCTCGCAGGCTGCCCGCACGGCCACTCGTGCAATTACCCAACGTGATGATTAATTGAGGGAGCGCAGGAAGGACAGGGACTTTGCCCTGCCATCAGCGACTGCCTTCGTCCCCGATGTGGGGTGGCTGGGTCCCCCCGACCCCGGGCAGCCCAGCATCCAGTGCTGCCTCCGCAGCAATCCCCAAAGCCGGGGCTGCAGGTGGCTGTTGGGGGACCTGGGTCTCAGCATGAATGTCCCCTCCCTGGCATTCCCGTACCCATCTCAGAAACTGGGTGCTGTGGGGCATAGGGCTGTTTTCTGCAAAGCCCAAAGCTGGTTTCTCTGCTCCTCCCAGCTGTCAGACAATGGGTTGGTGACGTGGGGAGAGAAAACCAGGAGATGGGGCTTGGAGTCCTCTTGTGAGCAGGGCCCCTGCTCCATCACAAAATCATAGAATGACACGGAGTTGGAAGGGACCTCTGGAGATCATCTAGTCCAAACTCCCTGCCAGAGCAGGTCCACCCAGAGCAGGTCGCACAGGAATGTGTCCAGAGTGGTTTGAACTTCTCCAGAGAAGGAGACTCCACCACCTCCCTGGGCAGCCTCTTCCAGGGCTCTGCCACCCTCAAAGTGAAGAAGTTCCCCCTCATGTTTAGATGGAACTTCTTATGTTCAAGTTTGTACCCATTTCCTCTTGTCCTGTCGCTGGGCACCACTGAAAAAAGACTGGCCCCATCCTCCTGACACCCACCCTTTAAGTATTTATAGGTGTTGATCAGATCGCCCCTCAGTCTTGTCTTCTCCAGACTAAAAAGACCCAAGTCCCTCAGCCTTTCCCCATCAGAGAGATGCTCTAGTCCCCTCATCATCTTTGTAGCCCTCTGCTGTACTCTCTCCAGCAGTTCCCTGTCCTTCTTGAACTGGGGAGCCCAGAACTGCTCCAGCAGCCTGGAAGCGCTCAGTCAGACAGAAGACAAGGCTGCAAAGCCCAATGCATGTCCTCCTGCAGCCTGGCATGTCTTCCCCTGCAGCCCAGTGCACACCCCCCTGATGCTTGTCCCCCCTGCATCCCAGCACATCCGCAGCCCCACGGCGAGCCGGCGTGCCGAGGCAGCCTGTCAGCGCAGCACGGCTCCCAGCCCCATGTGCTGCCCGTTATATTGCAGAACCAGTAAAAATTATTTCGGCATGTGCCTGTGTGGTCTGCAGCAATGCTCCAGCCTGAGATAACCTAAGCAGAGGAAGCCCCAGACTGAGCTTTAAATCTTCCTGTCCTTTGCCAGCATCCCCCAAGTGTCTGACCCCTCATCCCATGGCCAACACGTCTCCGTACCAGAGAGATGGCTTGGGGACCCCAGCAGCAAGCCCCGTCGGGGTGAGCCCTGCACCCCACGGCAGTGACGGCATTCAGATCCCGCTTTAAATCAATTGCTGCGCCCTGGCAGCTCTATTTCCACGGTCCCATGTTATTCTTTCACTCAGTCATGGGGAGAATGACTCTGTTTTCCTTCAGCAGTTTTGGTTCTTTTTCCTCTTTTCTTTCTTTCTTCCTTTCTTTCTCAGGGCGAAGGATGGGGTCGGAGCAAATATTCATTTCCACGGTTCCAGCTCATTGAGAACAATAAGGGCAGTAAACAGAGGGCAGCATTGCTCAGGAATGCAAAGCATTCGCCTGCGGTTTAAAATTACTAATTTTTTTACAAGCAAGAATATATATATTTTTTTAAAGACCTTTAAGGACAGGCCAAATTCTGCTCCCCCACATCGCTCCACGCCCCCGCCCAGAACCCCCAAATCTGCCCCCTCATTGGGATTGTTGCAGACTGGCACTAAGCATAAGAGACGATGGAGGGCTCAGCAGGCTGGGGTCCCAGGGGAGCCCAGCCATGGGGCTGGAGCGGGGACAGGACACCTGAAGTCACCAGCTGAAGGTGCAGAAGCTTGACCTGCAGCCTGAAGGTTTTGGGAATGGGCACCAACATAAGTGCTGCTGCATGTGCCTCTCGCTGCACAAAAGAAAATGAAATGTGGCTGGGGGTGTGACAGCACAGGGTGGCACTGGGGAGGGGACGCTGCTGTGGGCATCGCTGGCAGGGGTCCAGGCTGTGGGGCAGGGGCACCTGCCAGGACACACGTCTGCTTCCTGGGGTGCTGCAGGGCAAGGCCAGGCTGTCCCTGCACAGGGGTCACATCCTGCTCTTGGGGCCGCTGCTGCCCATCAGAAGTCAGGGCAGGGGACTGCGGGGCCACGGGCTGCAGTGAGGGAGCGGCGATGCCCCCAGGTGCCCCCAGGTGACCCCTGCCTGGCACCCAGGCCCTTCCCAGCCCATCTTGGACGATTCCCACCTCCAGGAGCAGAGCAGGCACTCAGAGGGTCTGTGCCCCACCACTGTCGTGCCCCAGCCTGGAGGCGCTGCCCATCGGACGCTGGTACCATCCCATCCCTGCATCCACGCCAGCTCAGAGCATCCCCTCTACCCTCACTGCAATGCAAGCCCTATTGCTGCTTCTCCTGCAACGAGAGCTGGTCTGGGAAGACTGAAGGGATGCAGGAAGGCAGGGGTGTCTTCACTTTCCAATCCAAATGTCCCCAGCTTTAGACCTGCCCTGCTTCCCAGCACCACAGCCAGCACCTGGCACAGGAGGCAGAGCCCTGGAGCTTGCTGGGGGGGCACTGAGTGATACGAAAGCACTCAGGCTCCCGCCCAACTGTACTGATCCCCACATCTTCATCAATTCCTCCCTCTCCGAGGAGGCAGGAGGACCAGGAGAGTCAGCTGAGGACGTTCGGGCTCACAGCTTCACTTCCGAACGGAACGGAGGAGGGAAGCATTGTTTTACTGAGAGCAATTGCTTTCATAGCCCTGCCCCAACAGACACGCACGCATCCTGTCCCAGGGTTGATTAGCTCCAGATCTGCACACGCTGGCTGGGTGGGGATGGCTGCCTCCCGCTCCCAACTCCCGCAGCGCCCCCAGCCCCGGGGCTGCCCCCCGCCGACCTTCCACCCCACTTCCCTGAAGACATCCAGGCTCCGCTCACAGGGAGCAGCTGCGGTTCCCCCCATCTGGATCCTCTTTGCAGATCCAGCGCCCAAACTTTTCGCCACTTACCCAGAGGCTGAATGGAAACATTCGGGCCCTTTCTCCTTGCTTGCTTCTTCCTCTTCGCGGCCATGACACCCTCCCTGTGCCTTCTGCGGTGACACGGGTACTGCCCTCGGCATTGGCATCTCACCCCAAGATTCTCTGCCCTGCGGGACACCAGGCAAATCCCATTGCAGACCCCAAGCTGGACCCTGCAGCAGGACCAGTCCTGAGGGTTGGATTTGTAGACTAGACAAGCCCGTGGCCGGTGCAGTTTGCTTCCGTGGGCCTTTTATGACAGTCGAACATCTTGAAGAGCCACAAACCATGAAGGAATATAGCAAAAACCCCATAAATCAAATAAAAAGGCATAGACATAAAGCTGGGAAGACATTTGCCTTTTATTGTCTCTTTGGACAGTCTCCGCATTTAAAAGCTTTTATCTCCTTTTTATGGCTTTTTGGGTGGGCTCCAAGCCAATAGATACCTTGTGTCCTTGCTCTGAGATTAATTACATCATGAAGACAGGAGGCCGGAGAGCCGATCGCAAGGAGGCTGCAGCCAGTGTATCCATACCCGCTGCCCTGGGGGACTCGCCTCTGCCAGGGCTGCCCTCCCTGTGACTGGAGGGCAGCTTTCCTGCTGTGAAGCCCTCACCCTGCTGCCCAGCTGGTGGGAGGAACTGTCTCCATGTAGGTCTTAGGTGCTGCTTTGCAACAAGCCAAAGGGACCACAACCCCTCTGGTTTTTGGTCTGGACCAGAGCCATGACTGCACTGAAAACCTGGATCCCAGCTCTCAGATGATGGAGAGGAGTCCCAAAAACTCAAGGGCTTGTGCAAACTACTGGGTAAATCCCACCCTCCTTCTTAACAGACCCTTAGTGCATCCTCCCAGGTGCCAGCAGAGCCCCCAGAGCTGCCCTCCCCCAGGCAGCGCCTGAAGCACCAGCCAGAAGCACCCAGCTGGAGACCATGGGAGCCCCAGCCATCCCAGGACCCCGACCCATGGGGGTGTTCAGGAGGGGGGTGATGCTGCTGTGCAGATGCGGCTGGAGAGGAGGAGGGGGTTTTTTTGCAGGGGCAGATCACCTCCACAAGGCGGGCGGGAGGCAGGAGCTTGTGGTGAGCTCGCAGAGAGCTCACAGCAGAGGCGAGGGCAGCAATGGGGAGGGTGCACAACCTCCCTGACCCCGACCCCGCAGGCAGACCCCTCGGCAGGGTGACTGGCCCGGCTGTGGTGACCCGCAGTTTCAGGACAGGCTGTTCGTGCCACAAAGCTGGATTTGCTTAACAGCAGGCATTGAATTGAATGTGCTTTTTGTGCGGTTCCCTGCTGACACCAGACATCAGCTGCGTGATGAAAGACCTCTGCTCCCCCCAGCCCTGCAGACCTTCCCCTGGAAAGTCCCCCCACAGAAGCTCCTGAGGGGACTCAGGACACAGGCAGAGCAAAGGTGGTTTGTGGACCCCCATTCATCCATCCCTGCAAGAGTTCTCCCAAAAACGGGGTCATGATCCCCAGAGGGTCATGGCACTATGGATGGGGTCATGAGTGGGATGCGTGGCAGCGTGTCACTGTGCCAGGAGTGGGGCTATGGGTGCATGGTGGGTTCTGTCCCAGCAGCTTCCTGCTCCTGCATCCCCTGGGGCAGGGCTGGGTGGAGGAGGGTCAGGGATCTCTGCATCTGCAGGTGGCTGCTCCCTGAAGAGCCACCTGCACCTGCATCCTCCCACCCTCTGCTCCCCCAGCACTACATTGCCCAGGGTCTCTCCCATCCCAGCCAAGAACCCTGGGGATGGGCTGTCTGGGGGACAAGGCTCCTTCTTCTGCAGGACTCCAGTTCTGGGTGCCAGGACACACCAAGGGGCCAACCATCCCCCAGGGACACAGGGGACAAAAGCCTGTGGCGAGCACCTCTGCCCCTGCCTTGCTCAGCCTCCTGGCCTGGCCCCAGAAATAACTGGGTGCCCTGGTTTCCCCCCGAGGGGTTGCAACCTCTGAGGAAACCCAGAGGCTGCTGGGGCTGCAAGACACTCACTCAGTTGCCCAAGCAGGTGTTTTTCTTTCCAAAGTTTGCCTTGTGCTTGCAGCAGCAGGGATGGAGGGGTCTGGGCATGGCTGCAGGCAGCAGGGCAGGATGGGGGGTCCCAGCAGAGCTCTGCTCCCGGTGCCCCCAGAGCAAGGACCTTGCTCTGTGGAAGTAAAGTGGAAGAGCAAACCTCTCTGCCCCATTCAAGCCAAGCATCTTGTGGCCAGACATCAGGCCAGAGGGACAGCCACGGGCCCCGGGGGAGATGCCGCAGGAGGGACCCATAGAGAGGAAGCGAGGGGAAGGGATGTGGCATGCAAAGAGTTAAAGGTGTCCTTCCCACCCAGCATACGCTGTGTGCCAATCCTCCCAGCCATGTGTTTGAAATCCTTTCTGCTATCTCCTGAAAATATTTACAGTACACGCAGATAAATTAGCTGTAGCGCTTATTACGTCTCCCTGGAAATATATACAGCAGTTAAAGATGTTTAAAAAAAATAGCCGAAAGCCGTCTCTTTACTATATCTGGAAGATATTTCACAGTGCGGGGAATTTACAAGGCTGGGTGGCGGGGAAATCGCATTTATTTTCACTCGAGTAGAGAAAGTTAAAGGACCCTTCACTTGAGTTTATTTTCATCTCTACTTGTGAGACAAGGAGCCAAGGTTGGCTTGGAGCGAGGCGGTGCGCCGGGCGGGGGCACAGGGCAGGTTGGGGTAGAAGGGGAGGGAGACCAGGAGCTTGGTGGCACAATGAGGTCCTGGACACACAAGGGCAGGGACCAGCAGTGTGGATGCAAGGCTCCTCACAACGCTGCTGCAGGGCATGCTGCCTGATGGACCTCTGGCTGTGCCTCCAGGAAAAAGTGATGATGTGGAGGTTGGGGACACCATCGGCAGGTATCCATGGAGGTTCAGAGGGTGGTACACCTTTGGTAGTCTGGGCTGCCTGGTCCAGGGTGGAGAGAGTGCTGTCCTACGAGGGAGCTCTCAATTGATCCTACTCCTCACTCACAGATGTTCTCTAACAAAAGATGTGACTGGGCCTTCTCCCACACCAAGCACACATTTCTGAGGGCAAAGAAAGAGTCCAGAGCCCATGTGGTGGCATGCAATGTCCTCCACGCAGCATCTCCTCAGTCAAAGCATGTTGCTCCCATTCCCAGTGCTGGCCCAACTCAAGAAGTTCTGCCAGGGCAAGGTGATGGGACAGTGTCACACCTGACAGCTGTTTTGTCGGCTCTCGTCCACCAAAGAATAGCAAAAGCTGGTATCATTTCCATGCACAACTTTCTTAATAGCTTCCAGGTGAAAATCAAGGTGACATTTAAACCCACAGCAGAGGCACCAGCTGTCACAGACTCTTCCCATCTCCAGACTTCAAGGCTGACCCTCCTCAAATGGCCTTTCAGAGGTCCCCAGATCACCATGCTGGGGGCCGTGAAAGGGCCATGGTGGAACACGTCTGCTTCTCAGCTCCTGCAGCTGATGTCGTGGTGTCCAGTGAAAGCTCATTGATTGAATCGTTCTCTTCCCGTCTTCTCTGGCTTCTCTCTCGCCTGAGGTTTCTCACGGTGAAGGCACCTGCCAGCTTGAAGTCAAAGATGAAGATCCTCAAATGCACTCGTTAACTCATGGTCACTGACCCAACATTAGATGACAAAGTCTTCTGGGCCACTGGCATCAAGATCTGGAATTGAGCTGCTGGCCTTGACGTAAAAGGCTTTGGGAAGCCATTTGCTAATTCCCCTGAGTCACCCGCTCCCTCTGGCTGTTTTGAAATTCATATCTAATGAGTGGTTTGGGTGAAGGAATTCTGCAAAGATGCAAACAATTCCTTTGCCAAAATAAATGGAGCCAGAGCCGGGCTTATAAACATATAAATCATTTCTAGTTTTTAGCTTGCAAACAAGATACTTGTTTCTTCATATGGATTTGGGGGAGAGCAGGAGGCAGGAGGAGGAATGGGGGGAGCCAACAGAAGCTCCCCTCCAAAGACAGCCCATGCCTTCCTTGGAGCAGAGTATGGGAGATGAGCCACCCTCCAGAAAGCCTCCAGGAGGAACGAGTTCCAAAAAGGCTCCAGGAACCTCCAGGAGGGAGAAAAGTTGGGCTTTCCACCAGCTTTTTTGGTTATTGGCTCCTCAAATAATAATCTGCAGCAAATTAACTCAACAAATTCTTAATTTTCTCTCCAAGTGAGGGATGCCATGTCCTGGGCCAGGCAGGGAGGAGAAATATCCTTGGGGTTGAAGGACATTGCATAGAGTACAACATAACCATGCTGCCAAGGGCTTGCTAAGCATGCATGCTTTGTTATTCACGTGCTTCACATAGGATTGCTATGGGGCAGGAGAAAAACAGTGCTAATCACCCAAAATAAAGCGAAGCATAGCATGGCCCGGGCAGGGCTAGCAGAGGATGGAGCTCACCTGGCCACAGGTTCCCTCCCGTCATTCCTCTGACCCCTGTGCAGTGGGGTTCGGTACCTCTGGGACATGGGTGGCCCTTTGCTTCAGTGGGCACTGGGGCAGGAGCTGGGATGTGGTGAACCTGCGCCCTGGGACGGGAGCCGCTCCCATGGAAGAGGTTTGCACCGAGTTCGTGCTAACCACATTTTTTTCCAAATAAAGTGTTCTAGCTTGGTCAAATTTGAGCATATTCCAGGGACAGAAGACAAATCTCAGCCTCTCTTCTTTCCCTACTTGCCAAATTGCTTCAAAGGCAGAATTTTAAAACAAAATAAGGACTAATGCTTTATTTTCCCTTATCCCCATTCCTGGCAAGAACCATGCTCTCTAGCTGGAATTTTCCCCCCAGAATTTGACTGGAGGCTGCAGCCCACCCTGCAAAAAATTGCCACCAAGCCTGGGATGGTTTGGCAAAGCTGGCAGCAACCATAGGCAGGATTTCACAGAGGGAAGCACCGAGCATCCTTAAAAGTAGGGGGTACCTCCGGCTCCCCACCCCGAGCACATGGAGTCCGTCTGCGGCACGCTCGGTGCGCAGTCACTTTATTTATAGGATGCTGAGGATGTTACTCGGTCTTCCAGGGGCTCNGTCCTCACCACCCACTCCGCCAGCGGCAGCTCCAATTTCTCACAGCACCCTCTTTTCTGAGCCATTCGTCACAGCCCCCGGCACAAAAGCCAGGGAGAGAAAGAAACAAGGAGTAGGAAAAGGAAGGAAGATAAAAAAAAAAAAAAAATAGAGAAAGGGAGCAAGAAGGAAAGAAAGAGGGAGGACAAGGCATGAAAAGAGCCAGGTCTGTCGCCGAGAGGGGAGGAGGGGAAATTATGAAATAAATGAAGCACCTCGGCGGTTCGGGGGGCACTGGAAGACAGCCTGACCACGGCTGAATTTTAAACGCCTGCCACACAATCGGTCCCATTTTGCAAAGAGAGGAAGCTGTGTCCAAAGACCCTCATGTTTATTCATAAGGAGCCTTGCTGGCCCCTCCCACCCTATTGTCTGGGGGTATTTATTTGGGGGCATCTGTCTGGCCCGATGAATGGCGGAGGGGTAATAAATGGGATGGTGGGGCCAGGGAGGGGAGACGGCGCAGTCGAGCTGGGCAATGGGCTTCCCTGTCTCCCGACCCCCTTCCCATTCCTCCTCTCCGCCCCATCCCGCCTGGGGGGTGTTTCTGCCCACCGTGCTGCCTCCAGCCCCAAGGGACCGCGGGCAGGGCTCCCCACAGACCCATGGCAGCCCAGGGGTGGCAGGGCGAGGGGAGCGGGGACAGGTCCGGAGGGGCAAAGCTGGGTAGTGCGGGGGCTGTGGGCTGCTGGAGGGCAGGAGAGTGAAGGGTGGGCGTCCCCAGGGTGCCAGCAGCAGCAAAGCCTGGACAGGGTGCAGAGCATGGCGAGTCACCAAGAGCGGTGGCATGGGACGGGGCTTGCCTTCCCTGCCCGGGAGCAGCAACCAGCCCCTCCGTGGNTTCTTTTTTTTTTTTCCCCAAGCCTGTGGAAGCCAGCCAGATAACCAAAGCCGTTCCTCACTTTCACAGCAGATAAGCTAATTGTCGGATGTGCCCTTTGAGATAAGCAGAGCCTGGGTTTACGAGGGAACATGTGTTCTTGGGAAACGCCGTCACCCAGCCGCGATGCGGGTGATAGCCCAAGGACGGTGCAGGCTCCATCCCCAGGGAACTGGGGTGTCCCTCGGCCGCAGGGGCTCAGGGAGAGCTATCTTAGGCCACGGTAGCATGTTTTTTTGTGGGGGGTGTTCCCCTACTTCCCTGCTCCGTTGCTGCTGAGCAAGGAAACGTGGTGGTGCAGAGCACCACCGGGTCCTCCCAGAGAGAGACTCCGCTCTTCAGACGCTTTGCAATTCAGCAAAAAGTTTAATGCTTATTGAAAGTCACAAAAAAAATTGCAGTGAGTTTAGGATGGGTCAGGCCAGGCTGGTGGTGATGAGGAAGATTCCCCAGCAGCACCAGAAGGTGCTGAGTCCCTGCCCAAAGCATGAATACAGGCAGGATGGTACTTCCCTCCAGTACCTGCAGACATATATGTCTCCATCACTGGTGTGGCAACGGCTGAGCACTGGTCTGCGC
This sequence comes from Arenaria interpres, assembly GCA_013399435.1. Classification (NCBI taxonomy): domain Eukaryota; kingdom Metazoa; phylum Chordata; class Aves; order Charadriiformes; family Scolopacidae; genus Arenaria; species Arenaria interpres. The sequence continues at coordinate 89,151 of VXAK01023100.1, read as the reverse complement.
TGGGGGAAGCCGAGGTACTGGGGGCTGAGGCTCAGTCCAGATGGAGCCATGCAGGTGAAAGCCGTGGGTGACCCCGCAGATGGGTCCCTGATGGGTTCCTCTCCTCCAGCCAAGAGTTTCCGGAGAGGGCCCGTCGTCCACACACAGCCTCCAGACCACAGCTGGGGCCAGGGTTCCCAAACTTCACAGAAATGTGAAAGTCCCCAGGAGCCATTTCACCTGCTGCCGCCTGCCCTGACTGCAACCAGCCTGTCTGGGAGGAGTCAGGTCCTCGATCCTCTGCTGATGGGGCTGCCGCAGCACGGCAAGGCTCACCCCCGACATGCAAGCCATGCCGTGCTGGCAGGAGTGTGTGCTGCCCGAGGGGTTTGCACCAAAAACCCTCCCATACAGTGTCCCCACTCTTCCCCGGCACGGGGTGAGAGCAGCCGTGCCCCTCCACGGTCACGCTGGCATGCCAGGAGTGATAGGCAAGCAGAGCTGGGACACCAGGGTGGTCTGAGCCAGTGTGTCCCCAGCCCCGGTGAGGAAGCTCAGAGGATGCGCAGGAGAGGGCTGAAGGAGCAGATCTGCTTCTCTGCCCTGCAGGGAGACCACCTTTGGTGTGACCTTGCCCTCCTGCCTGTTCCCTGCTCAGACACCAGCCCTGTTTTCCCACCAGGACCTCCCAGCCTAACTGTGAGAAAGCCACCTGCCTGTCACTGGGGTTGCTCTGTCCCACCTGGCTCCTAGCACTAGAGATGCTCCATCCAGTCCCTCTCACAGTGCCACCACCCACCGCCACACCTGCAGGAGCTGCACAGCAAAGGCACCCACGCCCTGTGATCCCACCATCCCCATCTGAGCAGCTCCCTCGCCCCCCCAGCAGGCGAGCCACCCTCGCTGGCCTACCCCTTCCCTCTCTCCCCCCGATCAGCCATCACTCACCAGGCTTTGATTACAGCCACAAAGGAGCCTTGGAGGAGCCATGGGGAAGCTGGAGGGAGGCAGGCAGATGATGAAAGAGCTGTCAAATGGGATTAAACAGTAACCATCTCCCCTACTGCTGGGCAGCGGGAAGGGGGACAGATTGTACTGGATTGTAATGCGGGAGCCCTCCCGCTGCTGGAGCCTGCCAGGCCCGTTCTCCCGCAGGCTGCCGGCCGACCGTGCCCCGCCAGCGGGCAGCAGGACAGCCAGGCCCCTGGCCGGGAAGCGGCGGTGGGCGATGCTTGGAAGCTCTTCACAAAGCACCCACATCCCACAGCATCAGCATCAAGCCCTGGGTGAGAACCCTCCATCCTCTTGTGGGCCGAGGAAGCCATCCCCCGAGTTCCTAGGCGCTGAGAGCCCCCCGGAGGTTTGAACAGAGTCCCTGTCCACCCCCAGCCTGCAGCTGGTGATGTCCCTTTGTCCCCACCAGCACCTGCTGCTGCCAGCATGGCCCTCGCCTCCCCTGCCATCTGGTCCCCAAGGGAAGATGGTCTGGCAAGGGACACCTCACTCGCAGCACCTTCTTGCCAGCCCTTGGGTATAAACTTCCTTTTTCCTTGCGTGTCCTCTCGGCAGAGGATCGCAGAGGTGGGGAACAGGTAGACATGCTTTCTCATAGCACTGGGACAGGGCCAAAGCTGCCGGGGACTTTCTGCAGCTCCCCAGGGGTGTGGGTGCTTCTTGTCCCACCAGGCAGAGCCCTGAGGGCAGGAGGAGCAGCGGGGGCTCTGCCTCTCCACGAACCCTTCTGCTGACCCCCCGAGCAGCACAGCGAGTGGGACATGTGGAGCCATCCCACGCGTGGCATGGTCGTGTGCAGGCATCAGTATCTCGGACCATAGCTGATGAAACGCCTGGGTGCTGACATGTCCCCCGGGATGCCGAGCCACACTGACACCGGTGCCCTGGGGCTCCCTCCCCTCCCTGCTGCTGCTCTGCCTCTGCCTTCACCCCTTCGTCCACTCCCTGGGATGGAGTGGCGTGTGTGGGTGTAGGGGCTTTGGGAGCCCCTTGGAGATGGTGCGGTCCGAGACCCCAACAAGCCACTCAAACAGGACATAAAGACCAGCACTGCTGGGGCCATCCCGGGGAGGGAGCAGGTCCAGCAAACCACCACCAAGGGACCCTCCACCGAAACAGAGACTGCCTCGGCACGGTTGGGCATCTCCTTATTCCTTCAGCTTCTCCCAATTTTCAGGTGCTCTGACATCCCCACCCAGGGCTGCGTTTCCCCACAGTGAGTCCTACAGTGGGGCAGACCTTTCCCCAGACGGAGGAGCACTGGGATGGGTACTGGCAGGGCTGGCTCCCTGCAGACAGGGGGACGGGCAGGGGGGCCCCATCCATGGCTTTCCAAGCACCCGGGCAGTGAGGCCCTTGGGGACCCCATACTAGCCCACCGCCTCCCCGTCCCAGCACCGCGCAGGAGCCCCCCAGCCGGGCACTCG
>VXAK01023100.1:53351-80630 GCA_013399435.1 Arenaria interpres | reverse complement strand
GGCCCCGGCCCCGGGGGGCAGCGGCCCCGGCTCCTGCAGCCCCGCGGGGGTGTCCCGGGGCCGGGGGGGGCGGCTGCGGGGCAGCCGGTGCTCTCTCCTCCTGCGGGAGCCGGGTACCGTGAGGGCACGGCCCCCGACGCCGGCTCGAGGTGTGACGCCGTTTGTTATAAACGCGTCGTGTCAAGAAATAACAGACATTCCAGGTTGTCGTTGCTCCCAAGCGATGCCCGGGATGGAGCAGTGATCAGGGCTCTTGGCTTCTCCCGCCCCAAGCTCGCGGCTTGGGTGGCAAGCTGCCCATCAGCAACTAAATCGCTTCCCAAATCCTCCCGCTGTCGAAGGTCTCTCCTCTCCCTCACTTCCAGACTGCTCCGCATCAGGGACATGGCCTTGTGGGCTCCAGCTTGGTGCCACCTGCAGCCCTGCTTGTCCCTCTCCTGCTCCCACTCCCTACGTGTCCCTCTTGCCCCATGCCAGCAGCACTCCTTGTCCCACTCCAAGCCCTGCTCCAGTGATATGCCCAAGACCCCTGTGCTTGGCTCTTCTTCCCAGCGCGATGTAGTGTCCCACCTCAAACTGGGAAAACTTCTGGACCACCTGAAGCCCAGCGCCTTGGGGAGGATGCACTCACTGTGCCACGCTTCCACCGCCAAGGGCTGAGGGGCCCCACAGCGAGTGGCAGGTCCCCACAGAGGACAGGGCAGGGGAGGTCAGGCGCAGGCAACGCACCAAAACCTCTGCCCACCTTGCAGCTCTCCACACTCCAGCGTGGGCCACCACGACTGTCTGAGAGCAGCCTAGTCAGCAGTCAGATTTGGGACAGGGCATTAAGTGGTTGGTTGGGGTCTGGAGGCCAACAGGCCCAGTAGGACATTCAAGCATAGGTGAGCGTGGACAGAGGCAGGTCATCCTTCATGTACATGGGTAACTGTCCCCCCTTTCCTGTTGGGACAGACAATGGACTTGAGCAAGCGATCCTCAGAGGTACTGCAGGCACGAAGCGGTGGTTTCTTCTCCACATCACTTCTGAGCGTGACCATCAGCTCTAAGCAATGTTTCTCCCTTCAAATGCCAGATGGACTTCAAACCCTGTATGGGCATCCTGGAGAGAGGGGAGGCCACAATGTCCCCCTAAACCAAACCTCCAGAGCCAGGCCTGGGAAAGAGGAACGCTTCACATCTTCATTGTGTCACCAAGTCCTCAGTGGTACATAGCAACAGGGAAACACAATTATTGAGACAAATGCAGCTGCCTCCCACATGAAGGAAACAGAACTGGTCGAAGCCGGGAAGCTCAGGAGGGGGGAAGGAGAAAATTTTCATAAAATACTCTTTTTTAATGACAACAGGGCTAAATGCGCATTGCGCGCGCACACACACACACACACACACAAAACAAACAAACAAAAGCCCTAACACACACTGAGGTCCTCCAGCGATGCCTTGAACTGGTTTGTGGGAGACCCTCCCTACAGTGCCACCATCTCAATGGCCGCCCCTCTCCTGCGTTGACAAAAGGCAGCGTCACACATGCCTGAAGAAGCCGGTCCCAGAGCCCGTCTGCTGTTCTTTCCATTGTTTCACTTTAATGAGTTGCTAGCGAGGGATGACCTTTTCCTCTCCCTCCTCCACAAAGAAATGAATACATTTCTCAAAATCACGGGGGAAAAGAAAACATGTCAGAAAGCACGGTGGCCACAGAGCTACCGAACGTGCCATTGACAAAGACCAAGAGAACTGCAGCGAGCCAGCACAGCCGCAGAGCTGTGGTGACCAGGGGGGCATCAGGGGGGCTTTGGATGGAGGGGATGCTCCTGAGAACCCAGGGCTGCAGGTGCAAAGAGCTCTAGGGGCTCAGGCTTTCACCAAGACCTCCACAAAGCAGGTCCTGAAGATCTCCTCTGAGGTGGGACTCCATCTGCCAGCCATCAAGGAGACTCATGCCTACCCGGAAGAGCTGGCGCCCCAGGAAGGTACAAGACCTGCCCGTACTCATACGCCAGAGCTGAAGCTGATGGGCTCCAAGTTGACAGAGACCTCACAGCTCCCATGTCCCCACCGGCGCAACACCTCCCTTAGGCACAGCAACAAAGGGCTTGGACCTCACTGTCCCCAGCACAGGGAAGCTCCAGCAGCATGGTCAGGTCTGTGCCCATCCCTGTGCCAGGGACGAGGCAAAATCATTAAATGGTGAGGTCACCACAGGCCCAAATGTGCACTTCAGCCTGGATTTATCCTGCTTACCTCTAACACCTCCACAGTTAATGGAGGAAAGCAGGTGACCCCTGGGGAGTGCCCTGACCGGAGGCTGACAACATGGCACTCTGAAGATGCCTTCTTCACTACAGAGGAGATGCTGCTCCTCATTTTGGCACAGCATGCACTGCTACTTCAGCTCTGAGACAGCAGCTTTGAAGCACAAAGTTCTGCTGACCAGCGAGACCAAAACATGCCTGTGACCCCTCCTGGCATCAACTAGCCAGGCCATCACTTCACCAAGCAGTTGTCTCCATGGCTCAGTTGTCCTAGACCTGCCCAGATGGCTCCTTCTGGGGCTCCAACAGAGGGCCACAGTGGCAGTCAGACCCAGCGGAGGTTGATCTATTTTGAAGGGCCCCAACTATCCCTTTTCCATGGCATCTCTGAGCTTCAGTAAGAGTCACTCCCGGCCAAGCACACATCCGAGACACCTGCGCTGGGGAGGTCTCCCTCCACCACCCAGTACTGATGGGTGTTACAGAAGGGGCAGCACTTCCCACCCTTCAGCCTGTTGCAAATCATGTTGTCTATCAGGAGCTCCACTCAAATCCCTGCCAACCTCCAGACATCTGCAACTCCTTAGTCTGCGGCATTCCCTTTATTTCATTGGTGTTGCTGGAGTTAACCTTCCCACTCCCCGGCCACGGCCTCGCATCCACCACCCAGCATCTCGTCGAGATGCAGAGGCTGCTCACGGGTGGGTCTGCTGCCTCCCGGCTCCAAAGCGTTAATGCTGCTCAGCTGCGGGCACACGAGGGTCAGCTCATGCCCTTTCCTCCCATGGTCCTTTTTTTTTTTTGGTGTTCTGGTTTTCCATGAATTTTGGAGTTCTCGCAGAATGTTTAAGCTGCTGCTGCTGCTCAGAAGCACAACCTCCTTTCAAAACTGGTGGAAGGAGTCAGAGGACCTTCTCCCTGCCTTCCGTGCTCTTGGTGGCAGCAGCCAGCTCCTTCTCCTCATCTTCTGTGCTCCCGCTGGCAGCAGCCAGCTCTTCCTCTCCCTCCCATCTTGCTGAGGCCCACCCATCCCATGGAGGCTGGACATCCCCCTGCAGAAATACAGTTGCTGACCCTGCCGGACCTCCACGAAAGCACCTTTCCTTGGCCCCACATACCACGCCACGCCATGCCATGTCCATAGCTAACCCCTCACCCTCTCCTCTCTCGCTGCTTTCCCTCCCCTGGGCAAATTCTCCTTAAAAACACCTTTTGCCCTGTTGACACCTGCGCTGGCTGAGGGAACGTGCGGCTGCAGGTCGCCCGGGCTGCCCCAGCTGGAGCACGGCCGAGGACGGACGGGGACCCACGCCTGCCCTCCCCGGCCCCACAGCAAGAGCAGGGAGCCGGAAAAAATGAGGTGGGAGGTCTTCCCTTAGAGGACAGTCCTTCCCTGCTCAGTGTTTGGGGCTGGATAGCTCTCGGAAAGTGAAAGGGCTTGACACTTGTGCTGGCAGCGGAGTTCAGCAGGGGTCAGGGCTAATCCAAGCAGAGCCGACGGGAGGGGAGGGAGGTGGCGGGGGGGGGGGGGTCGAGCGTTGACGCGCTGAGAGGTAAAAGCTGTGTCAGACGCTCCCAGGAGGGAGGAAGCAAATGTATAATCAAAACAAAACCGGCTGGGGCTCGCGTGGTTGATGGTGGGTCTCCAGGGGGCTCGAATTTTATGTTCAGCTGCCGCGAAGGGCATGGGGAGGGAGCGGGGCTCGGGATGGTGCTGCTCGGGCCGCGGTCGACTCTCCCACCTTGCAGGCAGTCAGGTATCTACCTGGCCTCAAACGCATCAGGACGCCCAATAGTCCCCATGAGCCTGCGGACGCTCAAGGTTCACCTTAGGTCCCATCTCCAAGGGATGGTTGGGCGGGAGCTCAGTCTGACAGATACCCTGGGAATCGAGTTAGCACTGCTGTGACACCCCAGAAACACTCCTCTTCCCCCGCCCTGTGTGTGCACAAACCTCCAGGCCCTGGAAATGCAGCCACCAAGCACAGCTCACCACCCCAGCAGGAGCAGAGACCAGGAGCAACTCAACAAAACCCAAGCTGTCCCTCTCTGGAGAGCTCTCACCCTGCCAGCCACACTACGCTGCTCCCACCCTGGCTGGGGACAGCTTTGGAGCAGTCCTGCTGGGGTCCTGAAGGTCCCAGGGGAACCACACTGCTCCTTGCTCCGGTCAACACAGGGTCCAGGGCACCACACGCGCGTGGAGAACCAGCTCACAGCCAGAGCAAAGGGCAGCTCTTTGCCTGCCAGTACGGGATTGACTCGACACAGGGTCTTAGGCACAGCTCCAAGCCATGTGATGATACTAAGCAGTGTCTGATAATAAAATCAGCACCAGACAGCAGAGCCCATTTGTTTCAGATCAAGAGGATTACCAAGATTTTTACAGGTTTGCTAACAAACAGTGGGGTATTTGTGTGGAGTTGTCTGGGCCAAATCCATCTTTCATCCAGAAGTTTCCCCACAGCTCTGACGCGGGGAGCTGGGGGAGCTGAGCATCTCCTTTTTTCAGGCATGCCTTTTGTTCATCTAAACAGGATGCAGGACTGAAAAACACATCAAAATCTCTCATCAAAAGCTAGCCAAAATGTATGCTCTTTCTAGTGGTTTTGAACAAGATACTGGTTTGGTGGGGTTTTTAACTCAAGGGATTGAAATTACTCTTTTTCAAAAAAAAAACAAATGAGAATTGCACAGGCATCATGATGTTGGGGCATGCAGGTGCAGAAAGACATGTGTGTGTCCTGTTCCTCCAGCCAGGCAGGTCACAGCCCTGGACAGTCCCCTGGGATGGGGTCTGCATCTGCGTTGCTGGAATTGATGTTCCTCACTGAGTTCCAAGCCCTGACCCATCCATTACGCTGGTCTCCAGCCTTTCTTTTAAGTTATCTTAAAGTTTCTGAGTCTTCAGGCCATGCTAGTATCATGGTTTCTCCATGGTGGTGGCAGCCCAAGCCTTCCTCTTCCTTGCCAACCCCCCTCCCCAACCAAGCAAAGTGGAAGTCCCCCGAGCACTGTGACTCGAAGAGCTTGGCCCTTAGGAGAAACATCCCACCACACAGAACTCGGGGAAGACAATTTGGCAGGGCTGCAGTACAAAGTCATGGCATCCAGCTCTCTGATGGATCCATTGGAGGAGACATGGGATGCACCAAGGGCTATCTGAGTCACGTCACCATCCTTTAAATTACTCCCTCCCCCAGTATCCTCAGAATCGTTGATAAATCCAGGAGGAGATGTGCTGTTGGTGGGACTGAGCCTGGCAGGGACCTTTGCCCGCTCGACGGCAGGACGTGGTGGGACGGCGTGGTGGGACTGCGGGTGCCTCAGTGGAGTGGGGTCTGGCTGAGGACCAAATGCAGGAGCAGCCACCCCCAGGAGGGCTCCAAGATGGAGGTGGAGTGGTCTGAAGCAGAGGGGGATGGAACAGGGGGGCTGTTTGTGCGCCAACCTGCTGACAAGTTGCCTCACCAGGGCTCAACAACCCCCTGGGGACTCTTCCCATGGGGAGCAGTGCAGCCTCTCCCACCTGCCCCATAGATTTCTCACATGGGATGTGTGGTGTCCCTGACCCCCCATGCCCAAACTGGCAGAGGGCCCTCCCAGCTCAGCCCTTGGGGAGCCCCCCCAGCCAGCACAAGCCTGTTCTCCCCCAAGAGCGTGGCAGAGTCAAGGCTACCAAAACTGCACGGCATCTAAGGGGTTAAGAAAACCGGACCTGCCACAAGAGATTTGAGCAGAAACTCCACTAGAGACCTTGAAATCCTGTTAATTGATGCCACACATGTGCTGCATTTAACCTCTGCCCTTTGCTGTAATAGTTTACACAAGTGGCACGAAGGCCGATGTCTCCTGATGCACGGGGGCGGTCTGCGCAAGCCCGAACCCGCTGTAATCGCGCCGGGCATCCTCAGAGAGAGGGTCTTCTCCTCAGTGCCAACCTCCTCCATCCCAAAGGTGCTCTCGAGCTCTCTCATCAGCGTTTCATCACACAAGCCCTTGCGCAGCAATCAGCCGCTCTTTGCAGACAAGTCCCCGGCAAAGGAAGAGTTCATATGTAATTACCGAGTTATTTGCAATAAAACCCTTGCTACGGTCTCCAGGGTGAGCGCCGTCCTTCCAGCTGTTGCCCGGGCAGATGCGTCCCCATCCTGCTGGGTCTCACCCAGGGTAGGAGAGGAGCTACTGCTGCTTGTGGTTAACACCAAGAACGTGGGACCAGTGTCTTCCCAGTTCTGCCAATGTGAGGTTTGTTTTTTATCGCTCGGGAAAGAAACTGTGGAGTCAAGATTGAAAAAAAAAAGAAAAGATGAGTTATGGCCATGTTAACCCCTGCTATTGCCAGGCAAAAGACAGAGTAAACGAGTCCTCCCAGGTTTATCCATCATAAGAACACCTGAGTAGGTGAAAAATTAAAAAAGAAGAACTTTGTAACTCCTACCCAATATGGGTCATGCTTCAAACCAGCTTGTTTCCTGCTTGTTTCCTGTGGTGCCCAGGCTCTGGGGTTGGACACAAGAGAGGTTTGCTCTGGCAGCGAGGCACCAGGAGGAATGAAGAGAAAGTCCCCAGGACAAGGCAGGAGACACCAGGACTCGCTGCCGCTGGGGAAAGTCCCAGGGCCATGGGGACTTCCAGAGCTCTAAAACAAGCCCTGCATGCTCGTTCCTCAGCCTCAGGAGCTGATACCTCACCCAGGACAACAGTGCCCAGTCAACACAGGAGCCATTGCAGTGGGACACAAATCCCAGCTGACACACTGGCAGGTACCAGGTGAATCCACCAGACTCCACAGACTGTCGGTCAAGACACAGCACTCTTGGGTCACCAGGGAAAAGATAGCACCAAGAGCAGCCCAAGAGCCTTTCAGCCATTAAGTATACTTATTATACTTACTATACTATTACTGCAATATAGTTAACCATGAAATAGGTGATCTGCTCTTGGACAACCCACAGGTGGATTTATACCATGTCTCTTTTTTTCACCACTGTTATTACCATCCTGTCTTCACCAATCAAGTGATTCAGAGCCGTGACGAAGGTCTCAGATGAAGAAGGAACTGACACTGCTCCCTATATTCAAGTGCAATAGCAGCCCTCGATGCTGGGTGCTCTGGAGGTAAGAGCTTCTGGACACAGGAGAGCAAGTGTTATCTACTCCCATTCCTACTTGTCCAACAGCTCCCAGGAAAACCCCTTCTGGTAGAGCCATAGGGCAGGGAGAAGCTGCACCCCACGATGAGCATCCATCTGCCAGAGCTGAGATTCACCCCAACCCACGACCACCTCTCACTCACAAGCTGCTCCGTCCAAGACAACTCCTAAAGGTTGCCCTTCAAATTCACAGCAAAAGATGCAAATGAAAACATCAGTGCAAAAGCGTTCATTTTTTCTTCCTCTTGGAAGGATTAAAAAGAGATGTCAAATCTCCTTTCACTGTTTCTGCTTTCCTCCCACAGACCACGGGGGACTGGCACAGAGAACCCCGACACTGGTGGAAAGATGCGCTCTGGAAGACAACTGACCCCTCTGTGTTCATCCAACCAGCTGTAATTTTAAACCCAGCAACGCTGAAGGGTCTGCTGTATTCCAGAATATTTGTGATCACTGGGGCACCTGGAAACCAAAACATTTGTGGGGACAGGGAGGGCTGTCCGGGGTGAAGCAGTGGATGCGAGGTAAGGTGTGACAGCAAGAGTGGTTTCTCAGCAGAGGTGCTTTCGGCCAGGTTCTCACCAGCCCATCAACTGACAAAGCCAGACCTCCCAAGGGACCAGCGCCCATCAGATTAGAGGCTGGATCTCCAGTAGCTCCTGCCTGGAGTTGTGTGACCGGAGTTCTGTGCAGCAGCAGCGCAGGGGGCACAGACCCCTTCCCGGCGCCGCCTCCGGGTGGGAAACCATCCGAGAGCGGCTGCCAGCACTGCTCGCCTTGGACGTCGTGAGAGGGAGACGGAGCAGAGAACCTCACCCCCTGCTAATCAGCCAGGCCCTTGTTTTATCTTCAAATGTTCCTGCACGCAGCCATTAAAACTGCCCAGCCAATATCCAGAGACGATTCTCTTTGAACAGCCGCTTTGTCTGGTAACTTTATTTACACTTTTGATGCCAATGTTTATCCACTCTTTAAAAAGCTATTCAGAGCGTCTCCCAAATTAACTTCAGATGTGAGAGCAATGGGAACATTCCCTACATCATATTTCATACACTTTTGTGTTATTTAATTCTTGGAAACTCTTTTTTTTTAAATATAAAAATATTTTTTAAAAAATCTCCAAGGTTTTGGAGAGTGTAACCTCTCCCTGTGTGGTCTGCAAAATCTGGCTGTAAAGCTCTTTCCTAAAGTTCACAAACTCCAGTATAAATCGTCTCCTTATCTTGCTTATTGGGTTTCTGTTTTCACTGACATACATCCTGGATAACAAAATGCTCCAAGCGGCCTCCACCACCACCAGGCCTGTTCCACTGGCAAGAGGAGTCTGTCTGGGGGTGCCTGGCACGGATGCCCAGAGGAGGTGGGATATCGGGTGGGATGGGATGACTGGAATGGGTGGGATAGGATAGGGTAGGATGGGATTAAATTATGAGATGAGATGAGATGAGATGAGATGAGATGAGATGAGATGAGATGAGATGAGATGAGATGAGACGAGACAAGAGCACTTGCTTTTCCCCATTTCACCACAAACCTTCCCTCAGATTTCAGTCTTTTTCCTCAAAGTGCCTTACAAAAAGGAAACTGTCTGTGCAGGAAAGAGAAGCCCAGAGCAGCCTGGTGCTTGCAGGGCTCACTGGAGACCCACGGCCAAGTCCCTGAAGGGTTGGGGTGGGCCACCAGATCTGCTCTACATGGAAGGAGCTGCAGTGGCCCAGCAGACTTGAACCCCACGAGGTGGCTGCACCATCACCACCTGGAGCCAACCCATGTACATTGGCACTTCCAGTGGTGACCACGTGGAGCTGGAAGAAGGCATCACCTACAGCCAGGATTAGTCTTCCCTTTTCCCATCCCCATCCCACTGGTCTGTTACGGATCAGGCCATAGGCAAGCAGGTTCCTCCACTCGCCGGTGAAGACACTTCATAGCCACCATCGTGTAGACTGCCAGGGTTGCCCAGGAGGCTGCAGCAGAGCTGGCAACACCACCAGCTCCCAGACAGAAGGCGTCACTGCCTCCGGTCAGATCTTGGGCTGTGCCTTTGCAGCTGTGAGAAAAGCTAAAAGGCCTCTTCCCAGGGGGCCAATTTTCAGAAAAAATCCAGTAGGCAGCTGGAGACAGCCTCTAAAATCAGCCGGCAGAGCCGAAAATCCTGCCTGGATGCAGGTATTTCATCAGCGGCCAGCCGACAGTCCCCACGGCCGAGGGGCTCCCCCCTGCCCGCAGCCCGGCGTGTCCGGCTGAGGAAGCCGAGGGACCGGCAGAGATCCGGAAAGGCAGACTGTTCCCGCTGCCGGGCCGAGCCAGAGCGGTGTCCGATGAAAACTGCTGCATCTCCTGGGACGCTGCAGCTGTGAACAAACCTCTGGACAGGACTAAGAAGGACCTGATGACAGCAAAGGGCTTGGACAGGGAAGAGGGAATTCGAGACGCTGTATTATTTGGACTCATTAGCAAGCAAGACTTCCATGCGGTTAACACCCGCCCTGCTCCAGCGCCAGGACCCAGTGTGCCAGACAAATCCATTCCTGGCTGAAAAAAAAAAAGAGGGGTCTGAGAAAATAGAGGGTGGCCTTCTCACTGTCCCCACAGGCCAGTGACAGGTTACAGACCGGTGCTGCCCATCCCTGAGCACCTCGTCCCCAGCGCCCCGCAGGGATGGAGATGTCCCCCCAGGGCGTCTGGGGTGGGAAGAGCGCCAAGGGGGATGCAGGGGAGGCTGCCGCGCTAATCCCGGCATGGATGGGCATCCAGGTGAGACTGCGGGAAGGGTTTCTCACCTTCCCAGGGTGGCAGGGGCGCGGAAGGGGTGGTACTGCGTCCTTCTGGCAGGCTCGGAGACATCCGTTATTTATAGAGCACTTGGGGATGCTCAGAAGCGAGGCGCCACACAAGCACGAAATGTCATTACAAAGGGTATGATTTAAGGCCGGGCAGGGCCGGGAGGGGAGGGGGATCCAGTTTGTGTGGAAGACTATACAAAATAAATCCTGTCCGAAAGGCTTCCCGCCTCCGCAGCAGAAAGTGGAGCTGTATCAGCCGGCCTGTCTCTGCCGCGCTCTCCTTCTTCCTTTTACAGGCATGAAGAGATTTTTTTTCGCTCATCTTTGCTGCAAGAGTTGCTGGGTCCCGCCAGCTGAGCCATGGCCAAGGGGAACATCAAGGGAGGGGGGAAAACAAAGGGATCCAGCTCTCCTCCAAGGTGGGACCTCCACAGCCATGTCTGCTCTCAACCAGACGACCTGCAGGGTCACCAGAGGGATGCGGGCTTCTGAGGGATGTGGCGCAGGCACCACTGGCCACGTGCACCGCCTAGGAGAGGCTGCAGGAGAAGGAAAGCTGGTGAGCCAGAAGCTCCAGCGTGCCACCGCTCTGCTCCTCCCTGCACAGCCAGGCTCTGGGCTCCTCTCACCCCAGGTCCCCACGGCCGTGCATCTACTCCTGCTGCTGCCCTCAGCCCGGACCTCTGCTCAGAGAGCAATTCCACCAGCTTTACCCTTCCCATCTCCAGTGACAACACCCGGCCGTGCTGCCAGCACCATCCGTGCTGCACAGCGTAACCACACACAGCTGCCAGCTGACACCACCGCCGCTGGAGGAGAGCTCTGGAGAAGGTGCAGGAAGAGCATCGCTCAAGCCCTCAGTCTCATGGATGTACAGACATGGGCAGGATCTGCCCATCGGAGAGTGGCTTGTGAGCCATCATCAGAGGGGAGGCGATGGGGAGACTCAGGTCGGTGCCTCGCTCCCCTGCCCCTGGCGATGGCTTGGGCAGACATCGCTGGGGCAGCTGAGGAGGTGTCTGGGCACCCGTCCTGCCAGAGCCCAGGAGTCCCAACATGCCACGGACTGTGTCCATCCCTTGCCAGAGCTCCATGGTAGCCATGTGGGGGTCTCGGGGTGGCAGCAGGGTGCTCAGGGCTCACCATCCCATACCTCAGCCCCACCAGAGGCTGGAGATGCCCTGGGTCAGGGCTTGGCCCCACACAGGCCCCAGCGCAGGAGCAAACCAAAACGTCAGTAGGAATCCCACCCCCGAGACTTCTCTCCCTGGCTGGGACAAAAGGACAAAAGGAAATTGTGGCCAGAAGGGTTTGCCAAAAGTGTTACTTTTTAATTTTGGGGGAAATTTCAAAATGAAAATTCCTCATTTTCAGCTTCCCCGTGAATTCTTCCCTCTCTCCCCACCCCGGGCAGGTAAGCAGCCAACTGCATTTCCACAGGAAAGAAAATCTCCTCCTCTTCTCTTTCCTTTGCATTTTCCAGGAAGGAGAAGAAAATCAAGATAAAGCTAGAGGAAGGGGAAGCCCATTGAAATATATCAGCCTGCAGCGAAGTCATTGGGAAATGCTAAATGAACCAACAATAGTTTGCTGCTCTTCTTAAATTTCAAACCAGACCGGCTCTGCAGAGGCTGGGGATCTCCATCCCCACTGAAGTCCAGGCAGAAGAAGTGGATGTCCTCTTCAGTTTGCCTTGGTGACACTTAAAGCCCATCGCGGCCCCTTCCTGCAGCTGCCTGGTCTCCACCCTTCGCGGTGGAGAAGGGGAACCCTTTTCCTGGGAGAGGTGCCCTGAGGTCGGGATCATTTTCTTTCCCCACTGGCTCTGAAGGAGGTTGAGGAGATACAGCTCCAAGCCTGGATACCTCTGTGATTTGGCCTTAAGTCAAGCAAGACAAACCCTGGCCAGCAGGCAGCTCTAATGAGGAATTTGCGACCCTAATTAGAAAAATAAGGGCACACTCATGCAACATATAAATATAAAACAAAGGTTGAGTTTAAAGATTCAGGATCTAGAGAGAAGCAAAACCAAAGAGGCCCCAAAGTTTCCGAGTTCCTGTTGGCTTTGGAGAGAGGTCCACACCTGGAGCAGTTCAAGCTTCTCCAGATCTCCAGGGTCTGCAAAACCTGTGCCGAGGCTCTCCAGCAAGCAGGCTTGCTCCCACAGTTTCCGGCATTTCCTAGTGTGGGAAGGTCTGGGAAACACTGCAAGTACAGCCTTTCGCGAAGTATTTTGACACCTTTGCTTCCAACAGGGATGCAGAAAGTACAAAGGCTGCAAAACCTTAAAAAAAAATAGGGGGAGGGGGGTTAACAAGGTTTTCAAGTGTTAGCAAGTTTGACTTGGGGGTGGTTCAAGTCGGAGGTGAAAGTTTGGGCGAGGTGCTCATTCTCCATGAATCAGAGCATCCGTATTTATTCTAACGATCACAGGACGGAGCTGCAGGAAGCTGAGGATCAAGAGACAGCTGTAGAGGGGCAGGGACTCACACCAGAGCCAGCCCCCCGGGCTGGGGCTGCGCGCTCACTCCAGCCGGGGCAGCCCAGGGCTGTGAGCTGAGCTCAGCCTCCTGTGAGACGTCGGTGCACAGACGGAGGGTGACAGCCCAGGCAGCATGTGCCAAACACCCAGATGTGAGCAAGGAGGTCAGGCACTCCCATGGGAGCGCTGCTTCTCCGGGTCAGCAGGCGGAGATGGTTCCAGGATGACCTGGAGATGGTCCTAGTATGACCCGGAGAAGGTCCCAGGACTACTCGGTTTTCCTCTGAACCCCTAACAACGTGCCTCCACCCACCGTGGAGCCGGACACGTCCACTAAGATGTGGCACCAGGTGGCTGATGCCCCCACACAACCCCATGGTGTTGCCTGGCCAAGCTGGTGGAGGCACCTGAGCCCTGACTCAGACTCACCGGAGAGCGGGGCAGCAGAGGGGGGTAAAGGATGGGGACCGGGTGTTGCACTCACAGCTGGCACTGTCCCCCTCTGAGCAGCTCTGGGGAGTTTTGAAATTCTCCAACAATGGAAAATTCCTTCCTCTTTCCCTCAAAAAAAAAAAACCAACCAACAAACAAACAAACAAACAAATCCCAAAAACTTGCTTTGGGCAAACTGAAGCATTTTTGCTGCACTTCCAACTTTCCTTGATTTTGACTCTTCCATTTTGCCTTAGGCAACATGATGCAACAGCAAATTAAAATGAAGCATCGTTTTTTCCCGAACCTGCGCTGGGAATGGCCTGTCCTGAATCCGCTGAATGGAGATGTGCTGACAGTGCTAGGGAGGAAAAAAAAAAAAGAAAAAAAAAAAAGGAAAAGAGGTCCCAAACCAAAATCCATGCAGCTTCCCAGAGCTCAGCCACACCACCCTGCTCAACACCACGTCCTCCCATCAACATTCTGCTGACTGGCTGCGCTTGCAGCGCTTCTTTTCTGCTGAGCCACCACATCAGCATGCCCTCTTCTGCTGTGATGGCAGAGGCCATCCTCTGACCTCCTCCAAGTCCCCTCGTTATTATATTGGGTGTCCTCGTGTTGTGCTCACAAGGCTTTAAGAAAGAGCCTTGCATACGCGTAAGAGATGCTTGACAGAGCTCAGAGCCTCTGCAAAGGCAGACCTGGCATCCCCGTTTCGCAGACAGCAAGCCAAGCCAAGCCAAGCCAAGGGTGCTTGGTGTGGCTGCCCCAGCACCACCATCACACCTCGCTGGAAATAGCTCAAAACACGACTGGAGGGTTTCTCAGGTCCCCAGTGGAAGCTGCAGCTGAGCCTGGTAAAGGACTTGCCCCCATGCCTCAATGTGGCCCCAGAACCTCCAGGATGGTTCCAGCCTGAGGCCCATCCTGAAGCCACGCTTTCCACCAGCACCGAGATGCCACAGCTGGAGCCCGATGCAAACAGGTGATGCAGGAGCATCCCTAAAAAGACCTGTAGACCAGGAAGAGCCTCTCCCAGCCTGCTCTGCCCGGCAAACCCAGTGCCAGTCCCTCCCTGTACAGTAGCACCCAGTTCTTCAGAAGACTTTGAATAGGGAAGAAAACAACATATGCGATCCAAATTAGAAAAACAAAGCCCAAACAAAGGCCATAAAATCTAATAATTAACAGAGCAAATAAGCTGAACGCCCATTAGGTCGCACATATTAGGTAATGACAAGTAGTTCGCAATAACCACTTCTGAATGGACTTCACCCAATATGCATTTAATTAGGGTTTAATAAAGCAACAGCATGTTCTTAAAGGCCAATTAGAAACATATTCACTGAGGTTTAGAAGCTATGTAATAGATGCCTGTAGGAACCAGATACGTGCTGATTACATAGCTATTAATCCTCAATAAAGGGTCTAATAATCATTTTGTGCTTCAGGAGTAGACAGCTGCTTTATTAAATCTTAATGAAACGCATACTTGGAAGCTTTCCTTCAAAGCCAGGCCACGTTAGGAAGATGGGCTTAGAAGTGGCAGTCTGCTGAGAGAAAAGACCCCCTCCTTGCCACCACCTCTGCCACCGCTGTGACGGGTTTGAGGCCAACTCCGTCCCCGGTGCAGCTGGGACAGCGGCGGTTGATTCCTGCTCTGATGGGAGCGAGAGATCTCTGGGTGCGGGAGTACCCCGAGACATTTCACCCCGCGCTGAACGTTTGCTCACGCAGGGAAATGTCTCCACGAATCACAGCATCCACCCGATTCACAGCTCCGTGTCCAGAGCATCCCTGCACAGCTCACACCAGCACTTCGGGCAGGAGAGGAGTAAAGCCCTGGGCTCAGCAAGGTGCTGCCACATGCCATGAGGAGCAGCTCAGCCACTTCTCCAGGAATTCACCTCCTGCCTGGATTCATGGCTGCCTGAAAAGGAGTCAGACTGAAGCGAGCGAGCTCCTACCATCACCCAAAGAGGACCTGTTCTGATCCAGGGTCTGGGCCAGCCAGGTGGTGGCTTCTTGCCATGTAACCTGTAGGACTGAAGGTTGGTCTAAAACCTGCCAAGCCATTCCCAAGTCCCCATGGACACACCCGGACAAGCTGTGCCCTCACCTTTCCACCACAACTCTGTCGGAAAGCCAGCAGAATGGCGTGGCAGGCTTCAAAACTGTCAGATTGCAAAAACTTTTAATAAACACCCATCTGTTTCTTCACCTTCTAGTCTCCCAGCCCTCTGACTCAGGGTTTTGGGTTTTTCACAGTGGCTGGAAACTTCAGCAACTGCAGTTGCAACACAGCCATACTTCATCCCTCCACTGCCCTGAGAAGGGCCTGCTCCTCACCCCAAAGCAGTCAGGAGCAGAGACCCCTCCAATGCAGCAGCTGGTTGTCAGCTAAGAGTTGCCAGCCCATCCTCTTCCTCTGCCCAGGAGGATGAAATAGGCTGCCCAGGGAGGTGGTTAAATATGTCCCTGAATGTGTTTAAGAGTCATTTAGATGCAGTGGTGGGGGATATGGTGTAGGAGAGAACTTTGTAGACTGGGGCTGATGGTTGGACTCGATGATCCCAAGGGTCTTTTCCAACCTGAATGATTCTATGATTCTGTGAAGGCACAGCAAGCCAGAGGTGGTGTGATGGGGCCAGAGCCAGCAGCATGAGGCTCCTGCACAGCACTGCCCACCAGGTCAGACTGGGGCTGGAAGGTGCAGGTCACAGCGGGGTCCTGTCTCAGGCCCAGTCTGGCTCCTAATTAGCAGCCGTTGTTAATCCTTCAGGATCTCAGCAGTGCTAGGGCCAGCAGTGCTTCAGGATTTCAGCAGTGCTAGCCTTGCCCTGGGTATGCCCTGAAACACGGCACTGTGGGGGCCGATCTGCT
Organism: Arenaria interpres; assembly: GCA_013399435.1. Lineage (NCBI taxonomy): Eukaryota > Metazoa > Chordata > Aves > Charadriiformes > Scolopacidae > Arenaria > Arenaria interpres. The sequence continues at coordinate 64,636 of VXAK01023100.1, read as the reverse complement.
CCCCCCGGCTGCACCACGCTGAGTGAGGGTCCAAGCCCGGGCAGTGGGTGCCTGGTGCTGAATTTCTTAGGAGATCATCCAAAAACCAGGACAAGCCATGGGAAGACCAGCAGAAGCCACGGGCACAAGCAGCCCAGGGGCAGAGGCGATGGAGACCAGCGAGGGTGGGCCTTGGGGTGGCCCCTGTGGCACCGAGCTTCAGCACTCTCCTGGGCTCCACTGGCAGCAGGGATGGGTAAAGCAGGGAAAACACCCAGGATACTCCCACGACATTCCAAATATGCTGCCCTTTGAAAGCTCTCTGTGGTGTTACACTCTAATTAGTCCAATTAAGCAGAGCTCTGCCCCACAGGGCTGGCTGCTCGCTGGCTCCCATGCTGGGCAGGGGATCTGGCTCGCCTGGGCAGGGCCTCCAAGTCCTCCTCCTGGCCAGGGGGCACCCTGGGGAGCAGTGTCCCACCCGCCCATGGCTGTGGGGCTGAGGAGGGCATCCTTGGGCCCCCAGCTCTGTGACGGGGCTACCTCCATCTGCCTCTCCTGCCCCTGAGCATCACTCCTTCCCCCATGCCGGTTTCTGCACAGCACCCACCACTCCATGGCATCAGTGTCCCCGCTTCACCTGGACCCCATGCCACCATTCCAGCCCCATTCAGGCATCACTTGTGCTGCCCAACTGAAACCAGAGCAAGCATCTCACAAGGACCAACACCCAAGCATCCTTCATCTTATCACCATGCATACCCTCGTGGGTGCCTGAACCCTCAGGATCCATGTTCGCCAAAAAGTTGAGATCATCCCCTCCCACACCAACAGCTTCACTGGCCAAAATTCCCAAAAAAGGGAGTCACAATGGGCCATAAGCAGGGTTGCTGGGGGTTGCCTGTGGGCAGCTCCAAGCCAGAGAGCAGCTGGTTTGCGTTAGGTGGTGTTGGGTCTCACCTCGCCACAGATGGACAAAATCATAACATCTCCTGTGTTATTAATTAATGTGCTTTCACAGAAAATGAAAACTTTTTCCAACCTTGTGGAGGAGTGAATCTGCTCCACAAACTGGCCCTATCAACAGCCCAAGCAGAGGCAGCAGCCTGCAGGGACAGCAGGTCCTGGGGGAATAAAGGAACAAGGCGTTCCGTTGCTATTGTTTCTCCCAGTGAAGAAAAGCTGGACCTGGCTGGGTTGCAGATCGCTCCCACCGCCCTGTCTGTGCCTCTGCGGGTCCTCCCGGCTCATCAGCCCACTGCCTCCTGGGGATGGAAAGCCTCAGCAGTGGTCTCTGGTGAGACCCCACACGTGAGATGAAAAGCTGGGAGCTCCCCTCTTCTCACCAGTAAAATACCAACTTAACTACAGACACCCACTTTTAAGCATCTTCTCTGCAGTGGGGAACTGCGCTGGAGAAAGATACTCCACGTGACCATCACGGCATCTGGTTACCTCCATTAGCAGTCTTCGGGTGGTCCTTCCCATCCAACTCCAATTCCAAGCTGCTCTGCTGATGAGCAGAGCAGAGACCCCTTGGCTGGGCAGAGGTGCCCATGGCTGGCACAGCTTCTCCCCATTTTCAGGACATCACACTCTTCTCATTCAGCCAAGCCTGGTTTGCCCACTGCGTTGCTGGTCAGCAGTTTTCTAGTGGAAAACACAGCTTCTGCAAAAGTAATGTTTTCCCTGCAAGAAAGTCTGGTTTTCTCCCAAAGGCCAAGCCTCAGGCTCGTTTAGCCGAACTGGAACAGTTTGAGGTCAGCTTGCCATGAAACCTCCCGTGACATATCACAGTGTGCTGTTGTGCAGCCCGAGTCCCACCACGAGAGCTCAGGACGCTGTGAAGCTCGGTCCAGGGAGAAGAGCAGGGACTGGCGATGCTCTGCCAGCTCGGGAGGACACAGGCAGGCACGCGGGAGTTGAAAATGAAGTTTGCTGAATTGAGCAGTTTTGCCCTCATTTCTTTTTTTTTCTTTTTGGAACTTTCCATCCCACAGAAGATTTTAACTAGTTGATTTTTCCACCCTCTTGAGGACAAAAACAAATTCTGAAATATCACGATTTCCACAAGGGCAAAACTCCTGATTTTCAGCCACTTTCTCCCAAGACTTTACCCCAGCAGCACTGCCAGGAGGCCCCAGCCACCCACACAGAAAATACCCACAGATTTATGTATGTCAGATTTGCAGCCACTTCCCCAAGAGGGGCTCTTGGGTGTTTGATAAAGTATGAGCCCACAGCGGGGCCATCACACGGTCCCCTCTCCCAGCCCGGCTACAGCATTGGAGCCAAACACCAGTGCCATCCCCACCAGCTTTTGCTGAGCCACGGAGGAGGGTGACCCGTGGGAAACACCAAAAGGCCCATCTGACTGGGGTTGCGTGTCCAGCACTGGTTGACAGTGGATGTTTAGAAGAACTCACGAGAGACCTTCCCAGGAGCTACTTTGGGAGATCCAAATCGCTCCGACAGCCACCAACACACCAAAATTTCTCTGACCCCTTTCTGAATCAAACACGGTCAGCTGGTGGTGTAAAACAAGCCTGTGTGTTGGCTGGCTCTGCACAAAAGCTGCAGCTGAGGAACTGTCACAAGCTGGTCCCTGTCCCGTGGGGTCTGCTTGCAGAGACGAGACGGGTTTGTCATATGGCAATTAGTTGCAAGGAATCCCCCAAAGCCTCCAAAGCTGCTGCTCGCCGCCTCTGGCCCTTGCAATAAACTTACTGCCGCTCTCCATTTCAGATGGCCAGCTGTTCCTTATTTCTAGACCTGTTTCCTTTCTACTAATTAATTAGCTCCAAATGTCTCTCCACGTGGTCTGCCTGAACATGAGGCCAGAAACACGATGTCAGGACGCACTTGCCCAGACCCCCTCATGCCGCAGGTGAGGTGCTGGGAGTGCCAGCAGCAGGGCTGGGATGATCCTGCGTGGCCACCCCTGTGGCCACCATGCTGCTCCACATAGCCAGACCCTGCATTGCTGTGGGTCCAGGGCGCAGGCAGCGCTGCCTTTTAGGCAGGGGATGGTGGATGGAGAACATTGATGCTGCTCAGCCCCTTGTACTGACTCCCACTGGAGGAGGCAAGCGTCAGCCCCATCGTCACGTACGACCGCAACTCACCTCCAGCAGAGCTGGGGCTGAAGTCTTGGGGTAAAAAAAATGGGTTCACGAGATAAAAGAAAAGCAAAGGGTGGAGGAAGCACTCTGCAGAGCAGGCCACACCAAGGTCAGCCGGACTTACCCACAGCTGACATACCCTTGGCAGAGCTGCCTGCGCCCGGAGCCAGCAGTGGGGAAACAGATACAGGGACTCGTGTCCGGGGCACCAGAGCCAGCGGCTGCCCCAGCCCCGAGCGGAGGAGCTGGGACTGGAGTTGCCGCCAGCATGGCCGGGCTCTGCTGCTTCAGCTCCTGGTCAGACACCCTTCCCCTTGGAAAAATTGGAAGGAACCAAATTTTTCTTTTATTATCTTGGACCTGACTCGCACAGAGAAGGTGCTCCAAGGCCGCCTGTGCCAGGATATTCACAAAGTTTCCCAGCAGAAGAATGAAGCAAAACAAGGGGAAGCTCTTTGATCTTTATGGGCCTGACGCTTTGAGCCAACGTAGTGGCAAGCATGAAGCTGCGCTTCCCGTCCAGGTTTGCAATCGTTCCTCCAGGCCATGGCCTCAGACGGCAGCACTGAAGCATCTTCCCTCCCCCAGAGAAGTCCCGTTGCAGCAGGACTGACCACAGAGGGGTGCTGGGGACCAGAGCTCTGACCTCAACTCTGCTGTTCACCTGGGGTAAGGAAACGTGTCTCGGTGCTTTGTTTTCATGAGACAGAAGGGACATCTCCTGGTAAGCCCCTTCCAGGTCTCAGGGTGGAAGCATATTTGAGTGTGCGGTTCCCCCGTGTGTACAGTACATCTGTCACAGACAGCACAGGCTGCTCCACCACCATAGAGCTCGGCAGATGGAGGATGCCAACTGAACAACAGGCTTGTTTGCCATTTAGTGCCTTCTGAACCAGAAGGGTCACTTGAGAAATTCAAATTGAAATCTGCATTTTGAAGAGTTCATAGCACCAAGGAGGATTTTGGTGCTGCATTCATCCAACTCTGCTTCAAAACCTCATCTCCCCCAACAATCGGTAGTGGCCAGCCTCCAGAAAGGAAAAGGCTGCAATATCCAGCCTGATGGCCTGTTCCAGAGGTGGTGAGTCTCCTCAGTACAAGGCTGTAAAATGTACCGTCCTTTGGGTTTCTGCAAGTGAAAGGACTGCGCGGAGGCAGGACAGTCATCACGGTAGGAATTCAGGTCTTTCTTTAGGGTCTCAGGTCTCCTGTAGCAGCTGTCTCAAGCCTCCAGCGCCGCCATGCAAACGGAGGGGTAAGTAGACTTGAGTGGGACTCGCAGTGCCCCTGCCCGGGGCGTGCTGGGGACACGGGGGTCTTCCTGGAAGAGCGGAGGCAGCGGCAGGCCAGGGCCAAAATAACATCCAGAGCAACACAGGCAGGCCTGAGCTGGCTGGGCTGGCCAACTCCTGAGAGCCTGGATATGGTTTTGTTAGGACAGTGGTGATTCCCACCCCACCTCATGACTGAAGCCAGGGGGCTGTAGTCCCTTTTCCAACCTGTACCTTCTTATTCCGCTCCCAGAGGTTACGTTAGTTACTAGGTTACTATCACATAAAGTAAGCGAGGGCTCCAGTCCAGCCAGCCAGGTCTTCATGCAGCAGAGATGCCCAAAGAGCCTGAACCTCGGCAAATCATATGACACGGGGGCTGCAGGCTCCAGAGCCTCTCCAGAAACCATCCCATGTGGAGAGCGGGGCTCTGCCAAACGGAGAGGACTCAGCAGCTGCAGCACCAGGGCAAACACTCGCTGGAGCCATCGAATGCAGCCTCTGGCTTCTCCTCTTGCCCATGGCATAGCCCTGCCGAGATCCACCTCACCAGCAGCGGGCTGCACCCACCAGCATCAGCCCCTCCAGGCTGGAGCATTACCTGGTCATCTGCCCCGTGCCACCCTGCACCATGGCCCCGCTGCCAGCTTCGCTCCAGCTCTGGCTGCATGTAGGGTTTCAGGACCTCCTCCCACAGATGGATTTGTTTGTGCCAGCCGAATTGCTCAACAGGATATTAGCTGCCTGGGCGGCAGACGCCCAGCACACAAACCTCCACCGAAGGACTGACGCCCTGCGGGCACGGGGCTGGCAGCACGTAGCTGCCAGTCCCACTCCCCCGGGGCTCTGCAAACCCTCCACCAGCCCTCCAAGCCTTCTTGGCGCGTGAAGAGCCCTCATCTTCCCCGGGATGTGAAAGGACCGATTCAAAGTTGTACCGAACATGTTCCCACATCACTACCCAAGGAGCCAGCGCAGCTGAGGCCCCCTGGACTCATTGCAGCAGTGGCAGCTGCAGAGCAGCCCGTGAGGTGGATGCAGGGGCCAGGCAGAGTGTGGCCAGCAGCAGAGCTCCAAAATCCAGCTCTTCCCAGTCCTTCCCAGCATATTGGAGGGAATGTGGGAACCCCAGCCGGAGGCGAGGGGCGGCTGATGAACGAGGTGATAACACCTCAGCAGATGGCTCCAAAGGCTGCACCGCGCTTGGGGGGCTTAGACAAAACACAGAGGTTTGGCCCAGATGTTTAACTTCAGCATCTGGATGTGATTCCTAAACAGAGACGCTCACATCTGACCATTCTGCCTGGAAATAAATGGTTTGTTTGACCTTCCCCATAGCCCACCCCAATATTTTCTGGGTCTCTCCTAAACACACAGCAGCTGCTCCCCCCTTGCCCAGACTGGCTGCGTGTCAGGAGAGCGCCACGGGCATCGCTGCGGGCACCACGGCAGCTGCGGGTGCCTGGGACATGGCATCGAGGAACACAGGGCAGGGCACAGCTCGGGGCAGTGCCACAAGCCCAGAGGAAAGTCCAGTGAGGACTTTCCTGCAAAACATCCTGCAACGCACCCACCCTGTTTTGAGCCTTCACTCAGCACGTTTTGGAACAGGACACCAACCCTGGGCGCCCACCCTGCCCAAGAGCCTGGCTCATGGCCTCCAACTGCCAGGTGTCTGCTCCTGCCCTGAAGTCTTCTGGCACTGGGGGGTGATGGGACTACGAAGAGGGACTGCTCCGCAGCCGTGTCCCACCTTCAGCCCACACAATCTCCCCCTGAGACCCACGGGAGCAGCCCAGGTGCCCAAGCACCCCCTCGGCTCAGCCAGGCGCCCTGAGACCCAGCACAACCCGCGTCTCACTTCACCGCAGCAGCGTCACATCACCAGCAGCAGGGACCAGCAGCAGGTGGCTTCTAAGCCAAGAAGGGACAAACCTGCTCGGCACCTCGGGAGCACTGGAAGAGCCTGCTCAGGGAGATGGGTCCCCAGGCCATGTTGGAGCCAGGCAGCCCCTTTCAGAGAAGATATCTGATCTTGGATCCAAGACACCACTGCAGGAGAATCCACCATGCTCCTAATAAGTGGAAATTGTAGGCGTTGGGTGGTGTTGAAGCTGACAATGAAGATAGTGATTAGTGATGACGGGCAGTACCAATTAAGGCTAATCTGCCTAATGGCCAAGTCTGAGGGTAGTGCGTGTGACTGATGGTGACAAGTGATGGCAGCTGGAGGAGGCCACAGTGACCACAGCGATGTAAGACAATTCCGGTTGGCAGACAGAGCAAACAAGTGGTGACACAGTAATCTGTTACTCGGTTTATTTGTAATCCTGCAGACACATCTGGCTCCGAGCGCGCCACGGTCCTGTGCTTCTCCTGACGGACTACGCAGGCAGCGCTGGAGGCAAAACCTCCCTCCGCAGCTCCCTGTGGGCAGAGCGGGATGCGAGGGAGGGGTGGCACCGTCTGGTGTGGCACATCAACAGCGGTATTTAAAAGATGGGTAGACGTAGTGCTTAGAGATACGGTTTAGTGATGGTTTTTGTCAGCACTAGGTTGACAGTTGGACTAGATGGTCTGAAAGGTCCCTTCCAACCCAGGCGATCGTATGATTCTGTGATGCTGTGGTATCTCGGTCTGCTCCAGGCTGACTCCGCCAGCGCCCTCCCAACTCGGCAAGAGGAGGGCAGAGCTGGCAGGGCTGGGCAGGAGGTGTCGGAGCCCCCTGTCACAGCGGGACAAGGAGACCAAGGTCCCCCTGAGGCCCGGCAACTGGCTGCCCACGACTGGCACCTGCCCTGGCACAGCCCCTGTGCCAGCTGGTCCCTTGCGGCGGGCACAGCTCCACGCCAGCAGTACTCAGCTCCACGAGCCACAGGCTGGCACGGTGGAGCAACGAGACAGTGCAGCCAGGGTGCCAGGGTGGCCAGCCCACAGGGCAACGGGTGCACTGGGTGCTCCATGGCCACTCGTAGCCCAGCCCAGCCCCAGGCGCAATGATGGCATCCGTGTCCCCTTCCATGCTGCCTTTACGTGTCAGGCGCTGGCAGGGAGGAGGGACAAAGATGCCCCAGGCAGCAGAAACACCCCCAGAGCCGGGGCAGAAAGCACATGAAAGCCAGGCTGGTCCTCGGGGACCGGGGCGATACTTCACATGGGTGAAAAGGGTAAAACACGTCAGCTCACCGCAGTAAGAGCAGTCACACAAAGCAGGCGCCATTCACGGAGCAATATGTTAACTGTCATCGAGCCTGGCAGCATGACAAGGGCCGGCACCTCATGCCCATTAGATTTATTCTCTGCCTGAGGTTAAAGCAGGGCTCTGGTCCCAACGAAGCTGGTGCAGATCAGCCAAAAGCCACCCAAGTAAGACCACAGAGTTACGAGCGTTGCCAGGGTGCAAGCAAGCTCCAGGACTGCTGCTAAAGGCTAAAGCTCTCAACCCAAGAACTGCTCACTGAGCCTGCCAGTTTGGGGTTAGAAAGGCATCTCCTTTTGTGGCATCTCCCCAGGATGGGCTCTCCTGCCCACCGGGAGCAGGACGGGAGCTCTGTTCACACCACGCCATGCCTTCCAGCACCCAGCACTTTTACTTGGGGTCCATCCCAGATATGGTGGTGAACCAGCTCTGCCCAAACTCCTCCTGCCCACGCTGCAGCAGACCACAATGAGGCTGCATCCACCAGATGCTCTCCACGGCACTTGCTTCTCGAAGGTGATCTGGGGGACGCGGCTAACAGAGCTGGGAGTCTCTGGTGCCCACACGAGGAGGGCTCCAGCCCGGGTGGTAAGAGCTCACAGGAGAGCGCTGGCAGCCAGGGACTCGGAAAGGAGGCCAGCAGCGGTGGTACGAGCCCAGGGCCGACCTGGCAGCCCACACCACAGAGCTGGCAGGAAGCACCAGTGAAGGACACGGGCACTAGCGACATCTGCAGCCCCCATAGCACCCTGTCCAGAGGAGGAGCCCCAGGTCCCCTAGTCCCATGTCCCCACAGGTTCGGGATGCTCCGCACCAGCAATGCTGGGGATGGGCAGTGCAGCACAGCGGCACAGCGCTGCTCCCAACCGGAGCAGCTGTTTTCGGAGGGAGGGATGTGCCCTGGCAGGAGGGCACAGTGGGGCACTCCCTGCTCTCACCCCACACACACTGATCTTATCACCAGCCTCGAGACTCAGACGCATTTTTGTCTCGATTTTGAATTTGCTCTGGTTTTAATTTGGGGGGATGATGTCGTATCTAGCGCCGCAGCCCCTGATTAGCACGCGCACCAGCACACACGCACACACAACATTGCCAGACTCAATCACACGTGTTTGCTCACGACCTCTCAGAAATCTTTGGATTCAGACCAACTTTTCTTTTCTTACATGCATTTGTTGTAGTCCAATATTTATAGTTTACTTAAAATAAATGGCTCCTTATGTTTCCCACTTCCTGCTCCTGAGGGGAGGGTCTCGCGGGGTTGCTGTCTGTCTTATTCTCTCTTTCTTCAACCTTTTGCTATTTTTTTTCCTCTTCCATAAACATTTTTCAAGCAGATCCTACATTTGCCAGACACTGCTGAGCCTCATCCCAAGTTCTTTCAGTAGTAAGCAAGACACTGGTTCAGGTTGAAGCAAACAGCACAGTGCACCAGTGGACCAGCTGTGACACAGGGCCTTCGCTGAGCAAAACACTGGTGGAAGAGGAGGATGAAGATGAGGAGGAGGAGGCAGGGTGGTCTCCAGGGCATGGGAGCCAAGCACACACAGGCCATGATGCAGACTCGCTTGCAGCAGCGGGACACGAGGATGCGGCACCCAGAGCGCAGCACCCTCCTGTAGTAGGGGAGGGAAGGGGTGGCAAGAGTCACTGTACCCAATCTCACTTGCCCCGTCTGGGTTGTGAGCATGGGGTTCCCCCCTGCAACCCTCCACTCCAGGAGTGACCCTCTCCCCAGACCAGGGTGCAAGTGCCAGGTGGTGGAGCCTCATGAAGGTCTCTGCTCCCACCCAGGCCAGCTCCGACCACGCTGCTCCCAGGCCACCCCAGTCAAGGTCTGAGTATCTCCAAGGACAGAGATTCCCATCCCTCTCCAGGCCCCTATTCCAGTATTTGAGGACCCTCATGGTGGCCTCATGATTTGCCCTTGCATTTACAGGGAATTTCCCTTGTTCCAGCTCCTGCTGCTGCCTCTCGCCATCTCTCTGCGCACCGTCGAGAAGCCCCAGCTCCATTTTTCCTGCACCCTCCCATTTGGTCTTGGATGACCAAATGATGATCAAATGCCCTGTGCCCTACAGCAAAGGGAGCGTGAGTCCTCGATGGAGGATGGAAACTTTGCAGGGACCTCAGCTGCTCGGCACGGCAGGCTCCCTGTTGCCTTGCAGCACCTCAAGGTTCAAGAGGCAGGGATGCTGCTAGAGCATCCCCGCAGGCGGTGGGAGGACATGGGGATTAAGCCAATGTTTGTGTGGCCTTTCCCACTCAGCAGCCTCTTGGCAGCTCTCTCCATTGCTGGGGCTGATGAGCCCCATTTGTTTTGGAAGAGCTGTTTGGTTTCTAACAGAAAGCTGCAGAAGCTGCAAAGGGTACACTTCACTGCAAAAATTACCTTTCCTTCTTGTTTCAGGCCCTGGGGCTCCGTTTGGCCCTGTCTCCCCAGGGGTAGCTCAGCTGTACACACACGTGTGTGAGCTCACACCCAGCCCATTTGCAGTATGTCAGTAGGATCACATACTCCCTGTTTACACACTGGCCCACACGCTGCATGTCCAGACATATGTGCGGGCTCAAACACTGCACCTTGCACACACCTGTGAAAGCCCACACACTGCCCTTCTGCCCTGCACACACACACACACGCAAGCTCACCCCTGTCCCTTTGCACACACGTGTGCAAGCTCCCACACTGCAGTTTTGCAGGCAGGTACCCAGGTACCACGGCCCTGGGACAGCAGCCTGGGGACCCTTCTCCCCTCCTCCAAAGCCCTGCCTTGGTGCATGAAGGAGCCCGGGGGAGCTAGAGAAGAGCTGGCTGCACCCCAGTCCCCCTCTCAGCCTGACGGGGGGCCCGAGTGCGACGCCGGGCAGGACTGACTCTGCAGGGGCTTTATGGCAGAGCGGTGCCCAGCACTGCCCCAACCACAGGCAGGGGGGCTGAGCGTCCCTGGGGAGATGCTGAAGCTTCTCTCCATCCCAGGCACAGAGAGGACAGCACCCACAACCCTCATCTGAGCAGCAGCACCCCACCACCTCCCTGAGAAACACCCTGCAGGAGAAAGAGAATCATAGACTCATAGAATGGTTTGGGTTGGAAAGGCCCTTTAAAGGCCGTCTTAGTCCAACCCCCCTGCCATGAGCAGGGATATCTTCCACTAGACCAGGTTGCTCAAAGCTCCATCCAGCCTGACCTGGAATGTTTCCAGGGATGAGGCATCCACCACCTCCCTGGGCAACCTGGGCCAGCGTCTCACCACCCACAGTGTAAACAATTTCTTCCTTGTATCTAGTCTGAATCTCCCCTTTGAGTTTAAAGCCATTACTCCTTGTCCTATCGCAACAGGACTAAAAAGTCTGTCCCTGTCTTTCTTGTAAGCCTCCTTTGAGTATAGAAAGGCCGCAATAACATCTCCCTGGAGCCTTCTCTTCTCCAGGCTGAGCAACCCAAAACTCTCTCAGCCTGTCCTCATAGGACATCCCTCTGATCATTTTTGGTGCCAAAGTCTTCATCCTGTAGGAAGCCTGGATGTAACGGCAGGAGTAAAGCATGGCTTTCTCCTCCAGCTAGCTCTGCAGACACGCCATCCCATCAGGAAGCGCTCCCAGTTGATGGTGCCACACGTGCCTGGGCTGTTTCCATATGATACTTCGACCTCAATTGCTTTTTCCCTTCCCTTCCCTTTTCCCTTCCCTTCCCTTTTCCCTTCCCTT
>VXAK01023100.1:25855-52605 GCA_013399435.1 Arenaria interpres | reverse complement strand
CTTCCCTTCCCTTCCCTTCCCTTCCCTTCCCTTTTCCTTTTCCCTTTTTTATCTTCAAATAGTCATTATTTTTTTATTTTTCCTTAACTTTTTCTTGCTTTTTTCTATTCTTTTTTTTTCCTTTTCTTTTTATTTAACCTTTTCCTTTTGCTTTTTAATTTTCTTTTTCCTCCCTTTTTTTCTTTCCATTCTTTCTCTCCTCTCTGCCCCAGCTGCATGCCATCCATGCAAAAGCAGTTGACTTTCACGCACCCGTTAATCATCTGCCAGCTCGGTTCGCGAGCGGGCCGTGGCACATGAGCGCAGTAGCACCACAGGGCTTGGAGGGGGGGGACACAACAGCCTGAGCCCACAGCGCCTCACAGCACCGGAGGCAGAGGGGTGGGGGGACCTGTGGCTGGGAAACGCCGGCGGATGCCCCCGCTGTAAAGAGCAAAAACCCTCCACAAAAATGCTCCCACAGATAGCATTACAATGGGCTGAATTAAACCGCCTCCTCAAAACGCACTCCGCTGGGAGCAGGGCCACCAGCAGCCACCGCCTTGGCAGCGCTGCCCCCAGCACCCAGCGGGCAGCCCTGCCCGCCCTGCCTCTGCCCGCGGCCGCTCCCCACCCCGGCACGGCCCCGGATCGCTGCTGGAAATCTTCAAACCTCTGTGGGTAAAACACCCTCAGAGAAAAAGGGGATTAATCTGGGCGAGGGGTGGCCTCAGCTCCAGGGCTGGAAGATAAATTGGGCTCCTGGGTGCGAAGTGACATAAGGCGGAGGGTCCTCCCTGCCCCAGCTTATCCCAGAGCAGGCAGAAGGCTCCGGGGACGGCCGGCCATTGGAGCATGCCAGAGGAGCAACTTCTGACAGCAAATCCTGACCAAGAGAGGAGCACAGCAAGGGTCAAGCAGTATTTTCTAGAGTGTTTCTGGGCAGGGTTCCTGGGGTTCAGGACAGAGGAGGACAGTGTGGCACCTGGATGGCTGCATGGGGCAAATCCCAAACCCCACGGCAAACCGGCTCCAGTGGCTGCAGGGTTTACCCCCAGGAGCTCAAACAAGCGTTCAGGTGCCTGTCTCCTGCTCTTCATTGAGTCCCTGGTCCTTGCCTGGCCCCAACCCTGCCCCTCTTAGCGCACACCTCCTTAGCAGGGGGCCCTGGGGTGAGACAATCCGATCATCCCACAACCAGAAACAGGACTCAGGGAGCCAAAATCCCCTGAGCCCCCTGGGCTACTCACAGCAGGCTGAAGACAGGCATGAGCATGAACTCCTTGGCTACCCTCCATGCCCCTGGAGGCCTCACAAGGCCTGGAGGCACCGAGGGCTTTGCTTCTCCTGGGGAAACCAAGACCCAGCGTGGGACAGGACCCGGGAGTCCCACGGGAGTGGAGAGCCGGGTCGCGGGAGCCAGTTCACAAATGAACTTCCTGGACCCCCAAGCCACCGTACAGGGGGAGGGTCCCATGGGAGCACCAGGGCTGGCCACGCTCTCCTGCGGCACGCCGACGGCTCTCCAGCTGCCAGGAGAGGACTTGACATCAACTGGAACAAAGCAACACCCCACGGAGCTGCAGGGTCAACAAAACCTCCAGCTGTCCTGGGCAGCCTCCTGGGGACACCACCGAGAGTAGCCACAGTCACCCTCACACCCTGGGAAGCGTCCCCCTCCCGTGGACCACAGCATCCGTGGTGCAGCCCCAGGGATGGGCACAACACTGCCCGCTCCCCTTGGACCCCCACCCTCCCCAACTTCGACAGCTCCCAGCTCTTTTTCTCCCAGCACAAGGACTCCTCAGAAAAGGTCCAGGGCATCCTCCCCATTTGGAGAGGAGCTACAGCCAAGCGCCTGGGGCAGGCCACGAGGACGCCGGAGCATTTCGGAGCGCGGGGGCAGGCCAGCGGGACCTGGCAGGCGATGAGACGGGAGGACAATACAACGGCCCATTTGTACTCCCAACTCCCGGCCCCCCTGGCCCTGCCCCATGCCATAGTAAGGCTGGTATTCAGGAATTAATTGATGTAATTAAAGTGTGGCATGACTTTGCCACGGCCTCTGAAGGCGGTGGCGATGGGCCAGGGTCTGCGGGTGGAGGAGGAGCCCCTCGCGTGCTATTCTCCCTATAGAAAAAGGGCAGATCTTGGGCAGATCCAAGGCATGAAATTGGTATAAAGAGATTGTCAGGGAAGCGTAACGGTGCCGGCCTTGCCGCCATCAGCAGCTGCAGGGTGATAATTCATCCCGGCAAGCTGCTACATCCCACCCCATTGCAGCAGCACCTCTGGCAGGAGGTGCCATACCCAACACTGGGAGGCATCCCAGGATGTGCCAACCCGGCTGGGCTCTGTGGTTGCTCCGCTCCAGTTCTGCACTGTGGCTCACCAGCACGAACAGGGCTTGGACACGGAGCTGGGGGCTGTGCTGGCAGGTTGGGGTCCCCTTATCTCACCCCAGAGTATGCACTACAGGACAGGAATGTCTCCAGCCTTCCCCGTTCCTCGGCTCTCAAAGGCAGGGCGATTCAAGCAGTGACAGTAACAATATCCTGACATCAAGAGCACACAGGGGGAGCGAACAGAGCCTGGCCCTGATTTCTGACCACTTGCCCGGGTGGGAGTAATTTTCCCGCTGGGGTTCCTGTGTCAGAAGGCTACCGAGCCCGGGGCTAACTGCAGCGCGCCAGCTGGAGCCCTCCCAGCTCACTGCCCGCCTGGCAAAGCTGTAAGCAAATCCCCTGGTGCTTTCAGCAGCCGGGGAGAATGAAGCGGTGCAGCCCAGGGGGAGCGGGATCCCACACGGGGCTCTGTGGCGAGCTGGTGACAGGGGACGTCTTGTTGTTAATGAGGTGCAGAAGAGGACGCAGACATCCGCCCCCTCGCCTCCCCAAGGGCGCTGGCTCCATAGCTGCCCTGGCAGCTTTCTCTGGGTATTGGAGCAGCAGGAGGCCGACCCCAGCACTCCCCACATCTCCCCATCCGAGCGCTGAGCATGTCCGTGCCTACCGGAGGGGACACGGGGTGCAGGTCGGGGTCCTGGGCCACAGGCAACAAGTCTGACCCTGCTAGCACTGGGGTCTGGTTGCTGCAGGATGGAGGAGTCCATCCCCATCCCTACTGCACAGTGAGAGCATCAGATCCGATTCTTGTCCCCTGCCAGAAACCCCATGGCTCCTCTCACTGCTCCTCCACCTGCCCTCCTCTGCATGGTCCAGGCAACAGCCCAACCTCCTGGCCAGGAGGAAGGACAAACCAGGAAGCTGGGAGATGAACGGCTCCGGTGTAAGCATCTCCCCAGGGTCTCCATCCCAGCACCGCCACACTCTCTACAGCCTCAGGCAATGGGCTGCCCTCTGGCTTCCCCTGGAAAAGGTAGAAATGAGACATGTGCCGGCTTTTTGCGTATGGTCATAGCGGGTGATGGTTGTCCCTGTGCCAGAGTGGCATTTCCAGCCAGCCATTCCATCCCATGTGGGCCCTGGGACGGCAGAGCAGGATCACAGAGAAGGCAGAGCATCCACACGGCTGCAGCTGCTTGGGTCTACTGGGTTGGGAACAAGCGGGGAAGGCAGCGCCTCTGGGGACCCTCCAAGCCCCTCCTCCAGAGCAGCAGGAGCCGATGGGTTCCCACCACTTCTCTACCAGCGTGGAGCAGGAGGGAGAGCAGAAATGAGATCAACCTCCAGAGCAGCCGCTGGAAACCCAAGCAGAGCGATCCAGCTGCACCACAGAGTGCTGGGGCTCTCCCCATCCCTCCTTTCCAAACCCAGGGGCCACTTCTGTGAGCCACCGCCAAAGCCCTGCACCAGCTCCTCTGCCTGCAGAAACCACAGCTCCCACGCCTTGCACATGCTCCATCCTTTCGAGGTCGCTCGCCAGACACTGCGGCTTGGCCTGTGCCCCGTGGATTCGGCGTGAGCAGCCTGTGGCCCAGGGTAAACAAACAGCCTTTCCTCCGGGGCTGTTGCCTCTTGCCACCGCAGCCGCCTTCTGCTGGCCTGGCTGTGCCGGCAGCGTGGCGCAGAGGTTCAGCGAGGTCCAGCCCTGTGGTCACTGCGGGCTGGGCTGCCGGCGCTGCCTGCCACCAGGGCTGGCGGAGAGCGGGACTGAAACAACAAACAAACAAGAAACACGCACGGCTTGGCCAGGCCTGCACATTGGAAACACAGATAAGCTGCTCAGAAAGCCGAATCCCAGCAAGGCGGCGGAGCAGGGAGGAGGGGGCAGCGGAGCTGCCATGCGCTGGCCGGGGAGCGGATGCCAGCTCCCTCCTCTGGGCGCCAAGGAGGGGAAGCACCCCGAGGTGTGAGCAGGAGCTGCTGGCTCTGCCCTACAGCACCCAGCTCTGGCTGCGGGATGGAGGGAGAGGGGACTGGGCTGGAGAGCACAGTCCTGTCCCCTTGCACCACGGCCGGCCCTGCCAGGAGCCACGTTGCCGAGCACACGTGGTGACAGTGGCGAAACCAAGGGCAGTAAATCATTAAGCTGCTGTGACCCCACGCTGGAAGCCCCCAGGCACTTCAACTTGCCCGTGGCCGCACAAGGGCTGGAGTCAGGGTCCTCGCACCCGGTTCCCCACCCTCTCCACTGTGTAAAGACTCTTGTGCTCTGCCCTGGCCGGAGCAGCTGCGTCTCTCCTCGGGCTCATTATACTTTTCTAAACAACCAATCTTGCAAGTGCAGTTTGGAGCACAGTGAACCTGGGACTGAGTGATTTCCGCAGGCCTGATTCTTTGGAAACTGCTGAAGCAGGCGAGAGAATAGTTCATGGTCCCCTCGAACGCACCCGACCTCCCCGGAGGAGCTGGCTGAGTTAATGGTTTGAGCAGGAGAAGACTTGCGCTTTATTCCCAGCTCTGCCACTGACTCACTGGGTGGCTTTAAGTGAATCACTTCCCTCCGTGTGTGTTTTCAGCTGGGAAGCGCCGGCTGGGGCAGCTGCTGCTCCCCAGGCGCCGGTACCTGGCCAGCTGCAGGACGGGCAGCAAGGGCACAACGTGGTGGAGTAGGGCAGCTCTCGGCCCCATCAGGAGCAGCCTCTGCCCTGAGGCCCAGCTCGATCCCGTCACCAGGCAGAAGGTAAAGCAGGCTGACACCCCAAGCTGTACCCAGCCTGCTGCAGGCAGAGCGGAGACAACACTGCCTCTGCCACCAAAGTGGTTTCCTTCCTCTCTCCCCTGTGCCACCCTCTGCCATCCTGACATCCTCGGAGCCCACCTTTGCCTCGGAGAGCCTCACATTCTCCATCCGTCCGGGGCAGATGGGGCTCCTGCAGCCCTCCCCACCGCCATGTGCCTGGCTGGAAAGATCCAGGTCAGCCCCAGCAGTGGTGATCCCGGGATTTCATATGCTTTCGGACAAAGAGACTTGTTGCTAGAAATAAAACTTTAAATGTTCTGGACCACCATGATGACTGAGTGCTGTTAACACTGTGCAAGCTCTGCATCTTCTGGGCTTGCACTAGTACAGCTGCAAACACCAGTCAAGGGGCTGCACCCACAGGCCTGTGGGGTGTTGCTCCTGTGCCCGTTGTGGCACTGGGCTGGGCAATTGCAGCCATCAGGCATCTGGTGTAGGGATCACCAGGTTCCTGGAAAAACTTCCAGAAGAGTGGCCTCTGGGCCGTTAGAGGGGGATGAAGTGAAGGTAAGAAATGCAGAAAATGGTAGGCACTGTGGATGGGTTTCCCAGGCCAGATGTCGGAGGGAGGTCAGGAGGTGCAGCAGGCAGCGTTTTAATTGTTTGGAAGAGAACAAGGGTCAGTCCACGATCATGAATCCCCCTGATGATACTGGCTCACGGTTTCCTTCCACATGGCATTACCCTGGGACATGACGTTCTCTGCGTTTTACTGAAGAGAAAATTGTGGGAGTGAGAAGCAAGTCAGCTACAGAGGTCAGCAATGGTGTGAACTGGGAGAGCAAGCTCGGAGCAACCTGCCCAGCACCTCCACCACCTATAGGCTTCCCATGAGGTCACTGGTCCCCTCTGCAGGGCACATGGAAGCCCCAGGCATGCAGTCAGGTGCCAGCCCCTCCACAGGACAGGATGAACAGCCACAGAGACAGAGAGCAGGAAAATACATGCATCAGAATGCAGGTATCCTCCACGGATAATGCAGCTACTGGGGTCACAGGAGAGAAACAGAGAGGATGGGGAGGGACCTGCCGAAGGGAACATGCAGCATTTCTCACCAGGGAGAGATCAGCTCTCCTCTGCCACTGACCGTGTGTGGCCCTGGGCACATCAGCCCCAGTCCCCACACGGGCACTCCCCAAGGAGCCCCCAGGGATTCTCCCCGCAGTCCGTGGCAGCTGAGCTCCCTGCTGTCTGTGAGCAGCTCCCAGCAGGTCCCAGCAGAGCCCAGTGAAAGCACTCCCTGGGGCTCCAGGGGCCTCCCTTGCCACCTCCAGCAGATCATCTCCTGAAGCCTGAACAGTTTGTTCCCCTCCACTTCCCAGCTGGCTCAGGCGAGGCGGGTTCTGCCTGTGTTCTGGGCAGGCAGTGCTGCCCGTCTGCCTGCTGCCGGCTGCGGGCAGGCGAAGAGCACCCTCTGCCGCTGCTCCAGCAGGCGCTGCTGCAAAACCAGTGCCCAGCTCCCAGCCTGGAAAATGAAAGAAACTCCAAGGCCCCGGATTGTCACCGGTTTAATAGGCACAGCAAAAAGAAGTTTATAAATCCGGTTTGCTTCTCTAAATGGCATTTGGCATCTCCTTCAACAAGGGCAATGAAAATAGACTTTGGTATCATATGCTATCAGTTTACTAATAAAAACAGACCACAGTTGCCAAACGCATCTGAGCATCTTAAAAGTGCTCTTTGAATTAAAGAGACATTGCCAGATTTAAAGTGCATGTTCTTAGTTCAGAAACTAGACTGCATCAATTAGACACAAGTATACCAGCAGAGATGAAGGACGCAGACTGAGTACACCCCGTATGTTCCTACACACATCTGTATGTGCACACAGCTGCTCGCATACATCCATGTCTGGCCTCTGCTTTGCTTCTTCAGCAGTAGCATCCCTGGGCGCAGAGGGGATGTGCTGGGCCCGCTCCCTGGCACACACCTGCCTGGGAGACCCGGGCTCCCACCAGAGAGGGAAAAGCAGCGCCGCAGGGAGCCAGGGCAGCGTGGCGGGCTCCCGGCAGCCAGGATGGGCTGCAGCGGGCCCTGCGCGGAGCAGCGCGCCTCGCCGGCAGCCAGAGCCTCACCAGGAACCAGCGCTTCACCAACGCTCTCTCACGGCCTTCCGGGCTGCTCCCACCCGCAGGAAAGCCTGATCACCTCGGGGATCAGCTGGCCACCGAGGTGAGTTCACGGCACAGCACTGAGAGCTACCAGGTCCGAATCCGAGAGGACCTGCACTGGGGTGGGAGCCAGCAGCTCTCCGGCGCTGTAGCATCTCTCCCAGCACGGCTGCCGGCAGCAAAACACAAGAGAACGAGAGCGGACCTCACCCTGCTCTGGCCTTCACCAGCCGCCTGGGCCAGGGTTCAGGTTGTTGGTCAGAGTATGGCAGCTCTGCTTTTGGGGGAGAATGGGAGACCAGCAGCTGGGACGGTTACAAAGCCCGTCCTTGCAGATTTCTGTCTCTGAGTCACTGGCTGACGCTGGCTAACAATACCGGGAGTTATCAAAAAAGCAGTTGTCAAAAGGGGTAATTCTGATTGTTCTTGTCCCTGTCTGCCTAAACCTGTCTGCATACCTTCACGCCATGCTGACACAGTCCCCAAGGCTTGGAAAGGCTCTCACTTCCCAAAAGTCAGCAGTTCAGCGAGTCGCTTCAAGGAGTCCCAGCCTCTACTCAGCATGCAGGAGTCACTCCGGCTGGCCATGTCCCCTGGGAAGACAGGACCTCTGTGCCAGCTCCCCTCTGGAGGTGCCCAACTCCCTCCATCCTATGGGTCCCAATCGCAGCTGCTCACAAAGGGGCCTAAAATTAGGGGAGGTGAATCACCCCCTTCCTCGCCCCTGGTCAGGAATTTTCTGTCATTGCCATTTTCCTAAAGGAAAATCCACTTGTGCCCAGCCACACTTCTCAGCTCTGTGACCTTTAAGACCGACTGTCTGCTGGGAAAGCAGGAAACAAACAGATTTGTTTGGTTCAGTTTGATCTGCCTCGAAATATTTTTGGTTGTGGTCCTGATCCAAAGTGTTTCATCTCAGATCAGTTCCACATTAATGCGTAATTCCCTGGCAGGCTGCGCTGCCAGCAGCGCTGTAGCTGGGATGCTGCTCCCTCCTGGGGCCCCGCTCCCACACCAGAGTGGATCTCTGTGGCTCTTCCGACCAGCCCCGGCCAGGTGTGCCGAGGGGGTCGCACGCAGCTCGTCAGCAGCCTTTTGCAGAGGTCACAGGTGCCCACTGCGAGCGCAGGTCTGTGACAGCCTCCCTCACCGCTGTCCCCGAGCAGTTCGGGTGCCCGCATCTGTGCACTGGCTGAGAACTTGGCCCATAAAGCATCAGACAGGCCTTCGCTGCCCAGCAGGAAGCTCCTCTGAAGCAGCTCCTTGCTGTCTTCTCTGCAACTTTTATTCACTTCTCTCTGCTCTGGGACTTTCCAGCATTCGCCCCACCACCAGCGATCCTTGTCTTCTTGACGCCGTGCCCCTGCCCTGCTCATAATGCCATGTGTGAGCACAGTAGGAACCCGAGCCCTGCGCGAACGACAAAAAAAACCTTTGATGACTCTCGCTGCTGAGCTGGTCTCATCGGTCTAAGTCAGTTAATGTTTCAGGACACAGAGACGTGGGGGTGGAGGCCAGCGCTGCCAGTAGCAAAGCGAGGGGACCGTGTCAGGGACGGCGGTGAACAGGGGCTGCAGACAGCCAGTGGCTGTGTGTGCTTGTCCCATGGCATCTCCCCCGGGCAAGCCCGGCTCCAGGCAGACGCACTCCCCATGCAGGAGGTGTTGATGGAGCTGCAGGCCTGTGGGGGGGCCTGCTCGCAGGAGGTTGTGTCTGAGACAGAGCAGGGTCGCTGCGACCAGAGGAGCAGCCATGTGCAGGCAGAGAGCTCAGCCGGGAGGGCAGGGTCAGGTCCTGATGTAGCATAAACTCGGGGTGCCACACGGCAGAACTGTGCTGTCCCTCTGTTTGAGCCCCGGTTGTCCCAAGCAGAAAGGGTTTGCAGGGCAGAAGGATATTGCCCTTCCCTTCGGTAGGACGCCCCTGCAGGTGTGCACACGCAGAGAGGGTGCCTCTGTTGCCCTTGCAGGCACCTCGCCGTGCTCTGCCCTGAAATCACACAGGAGGCCTCAGGCATCACTCACCTCCCCTCACCACTCGCTGCAGAAGTTTGTGCAGACACCAAAACATCCCAACCAGCCTCAGTGGCTTTATCTGGAGGGTAGGAAGGAGCATCTCAGTGACCTTTGGTCCCATTAATTACAGTCTCCTTCCTCTACCTCTTACAGAACAATTACAGGTGCTGTAGGAAGTCAGCAAGCGCGTGTGATGGAATCGTAGAATACTTGGGGTTGGAAGGGACCTTTAAAGGTCATCTGGTTCAAACCCCTGCAATGAGCAGGGAATGTCCTCAGATGGGAGGGAGCAAAAGGCATGCTAAGGCTGAGGACAAGTCAATATGATGGCCTTGGGTGGAGCCACTGAAGAGCAAGGATCCTGATGAGTACCATGAACCTCTGTGGTCCAGCACAGCCTGCAGCCCACCGCCAGGGCAGTGCCTTCAGGGGGAGAACGTGTTTCCTCCAGCAACACCTGTGAGTTTCCTCAGCATCTCTGTTTCCCACTGTCCTGCAAATTGGTTGTATAAACAGATAGCTCTCAGCTGTGGGAGGCTCATGTACACACAGCCTCCAAGAAAGATTTTCAGGTTGATACTACAGAAAAATCATAGTGTCTGGGTGCTTCAGCCTGCCCAGCTGAGATAACAGTCACAGATTATCTTCTCAAGCAGTCCAAGGCTCCCAGGAGCCGCATTACAAAGACAAACATTTGGATGCTCGAGATGATTGTGCTCCAAGGCCCCTAGGCACATCTTTGCTGTCTTTGTTTGTTTCTGAAGCGCTCCTCATCTCTGAGCCAGCTCCTGCACAGGGGCACAAGACACACCACTAGACACCCAAACAGTTTATCACTTGAGTACCCAGTTACCTGAGTTCAGTTCCTGGTAAAAGACTCATTTCACGGCTTCCCTTTGACTCTTGAGACTGCCAGCCAGGCCGGGGGTACACCCCCTCACAGATACAGATCCCATGTACCCCTGTGGAGGGGCAATTCTTACCTCACAGAATCACAGAATGGTTGAAGCTAGAAGGGACCTTTGGAGGTCACCTTGTCCAGCCCCCTTGGAGTGGGCACTTGGGAAGAGGGACACCCACAGGGGAAAGCACGTGGCTCTAGGGCTATTCTGACATGTCCACAAGCAAGAGAGATCTGGAGGTGCTGGAGCGAGTGCAGAGGAGGGCAACGAAGCTGGTGAAGGGCCTGGAAAACAAATCATATGAAGAGTGGTTGAAGGAGTTGGGACTGTTTAGTTTGAGGAAGAGGAGGCTGAGGGGAGACCTCATCACTCTCTACAACTACTTGAAAGGACATTGTAGAGAGGTTGGTGCTGGTCTCTTCTCACAGGTAATTAATGACAGAACGAGAGGGAACGGCTTCAAGCTCCAACAGGGTAGGTTTAGACTGAACATTAGGAAAGAGTTTTTCACAGAAAGAGTGGTCGGGCATTGGAATAGGCTGCCCAGGGAGGGGGTTGAGTTGCCATCCCTGGACGTGTTTAAGAGCCATTTAGATGTGGTGTTGGGGGATATGGTGTAGGGGAGAACTTTGTAGAGTAGGGTAGATGGTTGGACTCGATGATCCCAAGGGTCTCTTCCAACCTAGACGATTCTATGATTCTACGATTCTATTCTGGCACGCTCACAAGCAACTGCACCACTGCTGCTTAGCACATTACTGCCAGCTGCCAGCCATGACTGTGTGGGTGCCGCAAGCAGTGGCAGCCACATGGAGAGCTGTGGCCGTGAGTTGGCTCCAGAAACAGCCGCATGGAACTGCCGTGCAAGGACTTGTACCAGGAACTGCACAAGGAACCAGCCAGCTCACAGACAGCATCAGCGTAGCAGGAACCACCTCCATCCCTGGCAGCACATCTGCTCATCTGCATCCCTCTCAGCACATCTGCTGGTATCACAGCACCAGTGAGGCTACAGGAGGGACATGAAGGATAGGGCAGAAGGGCAATGGATGGGTACAGAGGGTGGGAGAGGAACTGGGAAATGGAGACCGGCAGTGTGATCAGCCACAACAGAAAACAAGGAGCCTGGAAGAGAATTCTAAAAATACACATTCTAAAGAACAGACCTTATTTTTAAAAATCCAAAAATAAGGTCTTTCAGTTCTTCATCTTTGCCACCTCCAAGGGTTTCAGTGCTGAGGACTGAGAAGTATGAGATAGTCCAGAGAGACAGTAACTGTGCCTAAACCGCAGGACCCCGGAACACCTTTCAGCACCAGCGGGAATCGAGTCACATCACGGCTCAACAGCAGAAGGATAACACTTCCTCTCTCCCACTCTTGATGCCAAAGTATGTCAAGGCAGCAGGAGCTGAGCAGTCAGCATGCTGCCCTGGGCTTGCATATAGCCCTAAACAGCGATACACGCTGCCTTTAGCAAGACCTCAAGGTGCTGGGAAGACATTTGCAGAGCACCAGGAAGGTGGAAATGATGTGCTGGAGAGCAGTGCCAAGTCACCTCCTTCAGGCTCAGCAGGGGTCACAGCCTGGCCAGTTCCTGAAGGTTTCTTTATTCTGGCTCTCTTTTAAAATTTTTGCAGTTCTTTGTCTAGAAACACCTTTGCTGCTTTCAGCAGTTGTTGTTCTTCCTGTAACTTGCTTTGTTTTGTTCTGTTTATCTTTCCAAGTACGCTTTACCTGGTTTTCCTTATCTCCTCTGTTCTTCTTGAAGAGCCTTGTATCACACCAGAGCAGCTACTCTGCTCACCGTTTTTTGTGGTTCGTAATATATCGCTTGTGCCAACCATCACTCACGCTGTTTGACCTGCCCTCTGCCTTGCTGAGTTTTGTGGGAAGGAAAGCTGGACACACAGCCTGGAAGGAAACTGTGACACACTCTAATCCTGCAGTTCAGGCATAATGTATTGATGTAGGGTGAAGAACCGAAGCATGCAGGGTGAGGCTGCCCTCCGACTTCTACTTTACCACCACAAACAAAAATCCCAGGTAACCAGAAAGCCAAGCAGACCAAAATCTGCTTGGGTCACTTCTCCCAGCATCTTCATCCCGCTGGCTGAGTCCAGCGGGAAGGACCTGTCTCGATCAAGCCCACCCCAGCAGGGCCAGCATACCTCAGGCTGCTCTGTTCTGCTGTGACTTGCTTTGAAAGACTCCAGCATCTGGGAAAATGACTGGTCCCACTTCTGTGTCTCCACTGTGTTCACTGGGGCTTGCTCTCTGTTGGCAGAAGCCCAAAATCAAGAGGATTTTTAACCCAGTTTTCTCCTCTGGCTACCTGCGCATGCCTTAGAAAAGCTCCCTAAAACCCCAGCGCAGCAGGATCTGCAGTTTCAGGCCAGCTGCTGCAGATCAGCATCCGTCAGCTGGTTCCAATGGCACAGAACTAGTTTACACCAACAAAAGATCCTGTCCAGGAACTGGGAAGCATTGTTCTCATTACCTCTGCAATGCTTTTGGTCACAAGCTATTCCAGAGGGAATGGTGGAGCTGGCTGTTTCAGCCTGGTTTCCAATAGAAACAAAACTTAAGCAATCACACTATTTGTGTTTGTTCATCCATGCCCAACAGCTCGGGAACCCATTGGCAAGTTTCACCCAAATCTGAGAGAGGGGTCAAGAAGCTAACGGTCTGACAGGGTTTGTGACATGAGGTCCCTCTCTCCTACCAATTGCACGGCAGGAACCCACACAGAAAGTTGCTTTGAGAGCTCAACTTCTACCAGATACCAGAAAACAGTACACAGCGCTCCCTCAAATGCTGTCCTCATGCAGAAGCTTTAGGCGGGACTCGCCTTCCAGGCCACCAGAGATCCACCAGAGAAGACAGAGCCCTGGGAGAGGAGGTTTCCTCAAGCTGGCTGCTCAGACTTGCTGCCTCTGGTTTTGCACTGAGGCTGCCACCACCATAAAACATAGAGGTTAACGCTGAGAAACAGAATCACCAAGAACACCAGTACCTGGTGGAAAAAAGCAGCCAAAAATGCCAGGCAGCATCAACCATGGCCAAGCCCCAGAACATCAGGAAGGGCCTGGAAACCTTCCAGGCAGGTTTTAAAGATAAAGGGTGTCTTTTCTCCAGGCTTCACTAAACACTCAGAACAAAATCCAGGGGAAACAATTGATGTCAGTGACTGATATACCCACTACAGCGCTTGAGCTGTTCATAGGAGGAAGCACAAAAATAATACAAGTTCACTGTTTATCTAACACTGGCCAAGGGCAGAGTCAACAAACAGCCTTGGGATCTCTCAGGAGACACAAGGCTGACAGCCCCAGCCTGCCCTCAACGGACATGGGATGCATTGACTTTGGCAGCACTGACTGCTGCACGCTGTCATGTCAATAAACATCCCCATGCAGATATGTGAAGGAGGTGAATGGCCGTGGGACGTGCAGAGGAACAGTGTTTGCTATAAAAAGACAAGGGAGAGAGAAAAATCAGTCTTATAAATAATAACACTTCACTCTATGATATGGCCATGAATAAGGAAAAGTGGGAGCGCTGATGGGGGAGGGCTGTCACAGACACTGCTGAGAAGACACAGTATTGCTTACACTGCTGTGCAGCTGAGGAGGTGGTGGTGCTGATGATGTCCTCCCACCATCCTCGCTGCTGCTTTCCTGCGTGCTTCCACAAACACCTTCACCTCTCCACAGTGTGGGCTCGTCTGGCTACTCCTCTCCCAGAATATGGTCCCCATGTGCCAGTTTGCATGGAGAGGGCCACAGCTCTGCGTCTCGGACATGAGGCTGATACAGTAGCTTACACGTGCCTCCTGCCGATGCTGCTACTGCGGGAAACCCAGAAGCACGAAACTCTGGCTCACAGTGCAAATTTCATGCACCGAGATGTGACTAGTCTAGCACAACCCTTTCAGCTGCTTACTTTGAGGAAGGGAAGCTTGTTTCCAACATCTTCAGAGAAAGAGGGCTGCCTGAAATAGAACCAAGGAGCAAACAAGCAGCTCAGGCAGCAGAGAAAAGCCAGGCCATCAGCCCTGAAATGCACATCACAGCATAAAACAGTCAATGGTTTGTGAAGGTCCCTCGGAATAGCAGCTGTGCCCTCCAGTGTATCAAGTTTGCCCCCAATCTGGCATGATCCAAAAGCACACTGAGAGTACACTCTAAGCCACTAATAAAACCAGCAAATATTATTGGTCCCAGTGCCAAAAGAACATGAACTAACTCTGCCTTTTCCATGTCCCTTGTTTCTAGGTCCTCTGCCCCAGGAAGGAGTGAGCTTACACTCTCCTAAGCCTTCATTTTGCTGCTGGCATACTTAAAAAGGCCCTTCCTGGTGTCTGTCACATCTACTGGCTCCAGCGCTGCTGAGCTTTGGCTTTCCTCCCTCCACTCCTAAAAGCTCGGGCAGTGCCTTGACGTCCACTGCAGGTAGTCCGTCCCTGCTTCTGCCGCCTGGTCAGGAGTTCCCTCTTGGGCTCTTCCCCAAAGCACTGTCCCTTGGTCCCTGTCCAAGAGGCTACTATTTCAGTGGATCCAGGATTAAAAGGAAGGTGAAGTTGCAGCCCAGTCTATCCAGGGGGAATCAAGGGGGAAATTCCACGCTTCCCAAAACATCTAAGCTGCACATACAGTACAGAACCATTTTAAGAGCAACAATGCCCCCTGCCTGTCTCCATCCCAGCACTCTCTTCCCATGCCTTTGAATTTTCCTGCTACAGACCAGTTGATTGAGATCTGTCCCCTCTCTCATACCACAGCTAGAACATGCAACTCCAGTTTTACAGGAGATGGGACTTTCAGGACTGGGTTTTACTTCAACATGGTGTAGAGTAAGGGTGGCTTCACTCAAGTCTCTGATGTTCATCCTGAACCAGGGCTTGGCCATGGACAACTCAGGTCACTTGCAGAGGCCCACATCCTCAGGAGCATCTTCTTGCTCTCTAAGAGTAGCACCTTATCCTGACTCACTTCTTTCTCCAAGTGGAGAGAACAAGCAAAGACGGAGAAGAGGCACATCATGGTGCCAAAGGAGGCCTGTTGGGCTGGAAAGGGACAGGCGTTTGTGGAGTGAGATGATACACTCTGAGCCATGACCTGGGTCCTCACGGATGCCAGAGTGCCCTTGGCTGCGAAGAGGGCTAGGAGAGCCTGTCCTCAGAGATCGCTGTGACTCCACAGAGCAGCAGAAGAGCTGCCAAAACTACTCTCTGGAGAGACAAGGGGCTGGGGTAGAATCACAGACATCCCTGGCACAGAGGAAACCAGGTATTGGGAACCTGGAACAAGGGACTGAGAAGCACAGCAAGGGAAGAGTTTGGGGCGATGAGTCACAGACTGAGCGCAAACACAGGAACAGGCTATCACGCGGTAACCAGTTACTGCGTGTCAGCATTACGGTCCATGTGCATTCGCTTAGTCTGTGCAAATAAGGTCATTTCAGCCAGCTTAGTGCAGTTCTGTCACATTGGCTAACTCAAATTGACTTGCATGTGCCATGGATTAAGGGTGTGTGCACAGAAGCCCCCCACCGTTAGCTGATGTACAGCAGCATATTCCTCTGCGATAACTTGTCCAGTCTGTCCGCACCTCGAACTTCAAAAAAGCTTCATCAGTGGGACAGGGAAGCTTCAAGAGAAAGCACCTGGGGTATGGTAAGGTAGCTCAGGAGGTCACACAAACCAGGTCGCCAGTGGGGTTATGTTCCAGCACAATGAGGACCCATCCCATGCCATTCCCGCCTTCCATCTTGGGCGTCCCTTCTCCAGGACCACAGCCTCCCATGGCTGGAGCCTACTGGGCTTGGAGATGGCTGCTTGACAGAACTGCCTCGTTAGGAGGTTTCGCAACAAGCTCCCTGTGACTGTATTAAGCAGCCTGCATCATCTGGTTTGACTTTGCTGGATTTGTCTGTGTTCAATATATTTCTCGCAAGGGTCCCAGTTCAGCCCTCATTGACGTCAATGGGAGTCAGTCCATTCCCTTCAGTGAGAGCAAGAGCTGTCCCTTGGTGCTTGTATCTCGGCTGTTTAATCTCAATGCCCGGCTCCGAACACCCTCCTACCCTTCCCATCCCTTCGACATGGCTGGTGGCTCGATCCCGTCCCTTCTGGCTAACTAGCAGATCCCATCCCAAACTCACTCGTTGTTCCCTCACGCTGTACCGCTCTCACTCATTGTTCACCACAAAGCTCGATTTCTGAGCACCTTCAGCATCCTATTTCCTCAGTTAGACCCTCAGCAACATTTCCATTTCTTAAACACAGATAAAGGAAGTTTTGTTGGTTGGCCTTTCCACCTGGGTGATATCCCCCTCCTACAGCACAGTCATCCACCTTGAACTGTCAAGGAAGGCGTTCAGTTCAGTTAGTTTTATTTCTGCATTAGCTCCTCAACAATTTGTCTCCATCCTAACTTAGATCTCTGTAGGGGTTATTATCAAAGAGGAAGGCTGGACAGTCACAGGAGTCTGAGAATCTGGTTTCAACTCCACACTCTGTTAAGGATTCCCACTGAGATTTTGGATAAGCCCTTTAAATTCTTTGCTCCCTCCTGTAAAACCAGGAATTGTGCTCCTCTCTCTCCAGTGTTTTTTAATGGCGAGATGTCCTCATAGTACTTCTGAGACCACTACTAAATCTCACGCAGAGAGCTTTACATCCCCAAGCCCTTCTGAGTTAGCACCATCACTGCTTCTAAAACACTTCAAAAATGGACAAACAAAGATGCAAAATATTAGCTGATCAGCCACTAGATAAACCTTTCATCACATCCATGGGCTGCCAGAGGAGAGGCAGGACAACACACGCCATGGATTAATTGCTTTAAAGCCCTTTCCTAGAGCACTCACTCCAGTGACACTGGGGAGAGGATCCTACACTAGACAGCTCCATGGTGCGTCCCAGTACAGCCTTGCACATTCCTCCCGGAGCCAAACTGTCTGTCTGATTTATGTTATCCTAAGGAAGATCTTGAGTTAATGGCACTAAAGTTCTTCAGAGAACACCCATCTCATGGAATAAGGAAAAAGACAAGGAAAGAGGGACCAACGGGAACTCTTCTCCTTCCACATCCCAGCTGGGCTTGGCCGTAGCTGGCTCCAATTATGCTGGTGGAGCTCAGCGCTGCGTGCACTTCTGAGGCTGTCACAATATCTCCCAGTGCCAGAGACACACTCTCAGGCAAGGCAGGAAGCAGACGGGCTAAACAGGGCACCCCCACCTCCTTGCGGCAGGCACAATTTGAGAGAAGGGGATCATTTTTATCAATAACATATTCTGCTCGAAGGGGATAGGCTTCCTGTGAGCTTCGGCAGCGAGGAGGGAATGGCAAAGCGCTCAAACAGCAGTCAGCCTCAGTGCCAGGGGAACGCTTTCAAGATACGGTCTGTCCCACTGATAGGCGATCACAGAGAATTCAGCCTCAGGAGCAACCCTATATCCCACCGGGTTTAGAAATGAGACAATATTTCAAAGCGGATGGTGTCCAGGGTTCCCCTGCACATCTCCCTGAGGATCTGCTGAGGCCTGCCAACTCTGTCACAGGGAAAGACGCTCCGACTAAAGCGCTAGCACCCGGCTCCCATCTCACACGCAAATCACGGGGAATGAACTGCCGAAGCCAAGGCCAGCCAGCATCACACGCCCTCAGTGCTTCACCTGCACAGCACTGGTACCAGAGATGGGCCGAGGGTGGGGACATGCAGTGACACTACTGTCAGACTAAGGGAGGAACCAGGGACAAGAGGAAGAGGAAGGAGGAGGGATGGAAAAGGTGAACGTGGGCTGCCAGAGATTTGCTCAGGTGGGAGCTGGGCAGAAATGGCAGCGAATCCACTATTTACGAGGAGTAAAGTGCTACAGAGCACAGCTGGGCCTGGACTACCTTCACCGACACCACAGCCTGCCAAGCTCCTAATAAAACCCAACACAGGTTGACTTGGGTTCTCATGGTGCTCCAGAGCACCAGCTTCCCCCTCCCCACCTGGGGCCCACATGCCCTGTGAAGCAAGCGCGTCCCCAGCATCCCACCGCATCCAGGGCCTCCAGGACTTCCCCACCCACCTCTGCAGCCAGGCAGAGCCGTGCGGGAGTGGGTCCATGCCCTCACCACCTAACCTGCCCTCTGCAGCCCCACCTCGCCACACATGCCTCCCCGCTCTGAGCGGGGATGGAGTACGCCCCACAGTCTGTTGTTGTTGGTTTTGGCTCAGCAGTAGCAGGCTGCTTCCAGCAAGAGTGGTATGAATAATTGCCCAATTAACTGGAGGAACTTCCAGATGTGTGTTTGCTTTCATACCCATCCAGCCCCCCTCAATCCCACGTGCCTAACGCCACGGAGAGCGGTGGGGGTGGGAGAGCCAAGGCTCTGCAAGCAGCATGGGCAGGGCTAGCCTGCTGCCTGGCTCGGCTCCCCTTTCCATCCCCACCTCCCTCCCACTCTTTAAATGGGGAAATGGTCTTTTTTTAACGACCCCAGGGAGAAGGAAATTTGCCCTGCCTGCCAGAGCTTGGTTATGCATGCCAAAAGCCAAGCAAGCAGAGAAGAAAGCTGATCCCATGTTACAATTTTTATCAGGTGCACATACAGTGAACCCTCTTAAGACAGGTATTTTTTGCCTTACCCCCACCCCCTCCCTTTTCCCACTGAATAGTCTCACACTCAGCAGAGGTTTTACTATCAACCAAACTGCTTTCACCCTGTGGGACACACTGAAGCATTTCAAGATTGTGGTTCTTCTCTGTTATCAGCAGGATCCAGCCCTAGCATTGCCACCCAACCACTTCACACTGTCTGAGAAAGGGGGGCTCTTTCTAGGATCTGGCTGGAGATTTGACCTGAGCACAGGGTATCTGGAACTTGATCAACAGAACAAGGCCAAAAGACCAAGCCAACAAGGCTCAGACCCCACAGATAATGTCAGCATCCCACCATCCCTCAGTCACACAAAGAGTGCAAGGGGTGGCTTTCACGTCCTCAGATTTTAGCACCCAGTTTGGCACCTGAATATCTAAGCTCCAGTGAGAAGAAAGAGAAGCAGCTCCAGAGTGACCTGCTCCATCCAACAGTGCTTAAGACAAATGAGCTGATTCACTCATAGGAGTCTCTCCCCACTGTACAGCACAGATGGAGATTAAAGGACAAAATTACACCAGATGGCAAACTTCTAGACAGCTACTGTTTGGGGAAATGAATGCCATCCAAAACATGTGCTCTGCCCAACCAGAGCATGAGTGAAGCAACTCCAACTCAAGGCATTCTCCCAGATCAAAACTTCAGCCTTGGGACCCTTCGGACAGGATGTCCAGAAATAACAGCAGCCAGGGGTGATGACTCTGTAAGTGGCATTAGCTTGGTGCTGTGGGCATCACACAACTCCTTGTGTCATCCAACTCCCAAGGTTTTATCTTGCAAACCTTTAGACAGCAACCAACAGAGAGCACCTGGGACTTACACACCAACGCCATCACAGCCAGAACATCTCCTTTAGCACCAGCACATGAATGCACAAATGGCACACTGAAGCAGAAGGCTCTTAAGACCTGCTTTTCACCCAGCCGCTGGCAAAGACTGAATCCAAAGAAAAAGGACAAACTGCCATGTGATCCTTCCCTATGGTGTACAGAGAGCCTGGCTCACGACAGGCCAAGCAAACACTTTTTCTAAGCAAGCAGCTTCAGGGAAAGTGTGTGCTCCTGAAGCTGATGAAATGGTTTGGACAATGGGCTGCTCCTCCATCCTTTGAATCAGGACAACTGGTCAGGGCAGTCAGCCAAACTCCAAATACCTTTAAAAGATGAATGACGATGTTTTCTTTTTTGAGAGAAGCTCAACAGCCAAAATTAACTTTACAGCAATTAGCAAATAGCCCAGTGTCGAAAACGCTTTTCCATGCCGAATCTCCATACCACACATCACAAGACTGGGGTATAAAGTCCCATTTCTCACAAATCTCTCTTCAATCACTACAAAAGTCACTGCTTCTAGGAATGACTTTCCCTTGACCTCTAGATTTCTATTCAAATCCAGCCCACCTACAGCAATGACGATTCATTTGTCCCCTTCTCTCCACAGCACATTTCCAGGTCAATTACAGACATGAAGAGCTAAATAGTCAGGTTGTTTGCTTCAGACAGAGCATGAATCTGGTTGCTAGAGAGCAGCTGACCTGCTGTAATGCCTTCCTTTAGGAAGAGTTATTCATGGCTCCGGTGCTTGATCTGCTGCACATGGGGCAGCTAGAGCAGGCTGCCATTTGTTCTTCCACTCAAGACCAGGACGTTGGAGCCTGGGGAGGGAGGAAGAGGTGCCACATGTATGAGGAAGATGAGGAAGGCAGGGTCTGAGGTCCTGTCCTGAGGGGTGAGACTGTACAGAACCAGAAGCAGTAAAGATGGGGAATTCAATAAATGCCCAAAGAAAGACAAAACTGGGTGCTTCCTAAGGACAGCAAGGCCTTACGTCTGTCCTGGACACTGGTGTCTCAACCAGGTCTGACATCCATAGGGTGCTGAGCCTGCCCGCCCACAGTGTTGCTGTCAGAAGGCAGAGGAAGCTTTCGGGCTGTGTAATATTTTGCAAGGGTGGAACAACTGGCTTCCCCTTCCCAGCCATCGCCCTCCCCACCACCCCACAGGACTCTAAGTGGGCCATAAATGTTTTCAGCATGGCACTTTACCAAGCATATGCCATAAATTACAGTCCCGTGCCGATAATAAGTCAGGTAATAGCGCCACTTTTTTATCCTGCCAACTGCACAAAAGGTGGCAGAGGGGAGAGGGGGAGGCGGGGGGAGACGCCTATTAGCACCAGGCTGGATTTTACACGCGATGGAAAGTGTTTGTTCAGCTGGAAGTGAGAACAGTTCTTAACCCAAGAGCACGCACTAATGAAAACAGAGTGTGCAGAGGGGGTGAGGGGCACTGGCACAGAGTAGCAATTCACGCTCGGGCGCAGGTGCGAGGGCTGCGAGGACCAGGCCTAGGTCAGAGCACCCACCGAGCCTGCTTTTGCTCTGGCTCCATTTCACACCTTTCGGAAACACTAATTGCAGGTTCTGCTTTGCCCTGGGGGAGAACACAGACAGGTCTGAGAGCACCCAGTGCCATGGATTTTGATGCAAAGCCCACTTGACAGGCTGAGCTATGGACCTGCCCTGGCCATTTGGCTGGGACAGAGAGGAATCCACTCCAGCCAGAGGCCCTCTGGGCACCACACTCTCTTCCTTCACCCAGGTGGGTTCAGCCTATTCTCAGGTCTCCAGAAAGCAAAGCCAGGGGACCGCAGCATGGTTTTGCAATAGCTTGTCCAGCCACCTCTGCCATGAACTTCACAGGCCCCTCACTGCTCCCACTCCATCTCTCTGTGTGGTAAATGCATCCAGGACCCAGAGCCAGCTGCTCAGGCAGAGACACAATGCTATGAGGGACATCAGTGCCTGAAAAAACAGATCCTGCTTTGTCTGGTGAAAGCCAGTAAGTTCCCTGAGAAGAGGCGGTGCTGCATTTCCACCAGTGCAGAGGAGCACAGAGGGAAAGAAGGGACCATGACAACAACAAAGACAGGGAAGGGAACCAAGCAACATTTAGTTATCCAGCCATGTCTGTAGCATGTGACTCCCCAAGTCCCTGGAGCTTATACAATACAACTGCACCAACAGGGAATAAACCAAATTCCTCCAAAATCACCCTCTCAGGAAAAGCCATGGGTAATAACCCATTCCCTAAGACTCTGCAGGTCATCAGGGAGGCACTCCACGGGTGGAGGCAAACTGCCACGTGCAAGATCCCTCTGCAATCAACTCTCTTCCTCCAGCCAGTCATGAGCTCACAGGAGTGTCCCAAAGGTGCCCAACAGCCAGAGGGACCTCTGTGGACCTAACCGCCCCGGGTATCTAATGCAACAGCAGAAGCTGCAGCCAAAGCAAACCAGCAATCATCACACATTGGAATACCTGATAGAATATGCTGAGAGCATACTACACGTCACCACACGGATATGTCCTGGTCCCCTCATGGAGGAGATAGATGAAAGTCATCCTGAAGGAAGCCTCCGAATTCCCTCCTAACAAATTCCCTGTCCATGCCAAAAGGATCACCCAGTACCAAAAGCCAACCCTTCTGATGGCGTTCTTGGTATGACGACTGCCCACCCCTAGAAGGCAGGAGGTACCATAACTGGGGAGAGGGATGGGACAAAGAAACAGGAAAAGCTGGCTGCAACTCATCCAACCAAACAAAAAATGTAGCATCTGCAGAGCACTTCTTGGAGTCACAGAGAAATGTGTGCCTGCCTTCTCAAGTGTCCCTTTTAGTGTCATTAAAACATCCACCAGCACTCTCCCAGTTTTGGCAACTTTGGCTTTAGCTTCACCCTTATTCCAGGAGGAACATCAGCAGCTCATCCAGAGGGGCAGAACTGGGTCTGGCTGCTGCAGGCAGAAGAGAAGGTGATCCACACCACTGGGCAAACTCCCATTAAGATGCTGGCACGTGATATGAAAAGGATTTGCTTAATTATCTCATGGTAATTCCCAGTTTTACCCACAGGAGGTCACACTTTGCCAGGCTTATCCACTTTCCATGAAAGCAGCCCTGTACAAACAGTACTGCTCTGGGACCAGCAAAGCCACAGTTTTACTAGCCCACCTCAAGTTTCGGCCTAAGTCCCTCCTGGGCATCCTCGTATTCTCTGCCGATGCCCCAGCCGCTCTCCTGCCTGCCCTATCAGTGCCAGCCTCCTCTCCAGGGCTGTTGGACACCCATAGAGACAGCCTTCCTGTGGGATGTCCCGTTCCACCCACCCAGCCATTCCTCACTTCCTTTCCTTTTCTTTTCCTGTCTTCATGTCCTCCCAGTCCCCCCATTGCCCCTGCAAAAATGACTCCATTACATCCAGTGCCTAGGCCTAGCCTGGTTTCATAAAAAATGACAGATATACAACTGCATGCACTGAAGAAATTCCTATTCCAAAACACTTCAGGAAAATGATTGCTCAGGTGGCATAGCACCCCCACACAAAGAAATGGTTCAGTATGAGCTCACCTGTTATTAGTCTTCAGAGAATATAGAGAGAAACCACCTCAAGACACAAGCCCATAGGAAAACAGGCTTCACTGAACTTGTGGAACTATTTCTTTCATGCCACATGAAGGTTCTCCAAAACTCAGGGAAGTTGTTGACTGGCAGCCCTATAAACTAATATCCTTCATTTATCCCTAGAAAGCCCTTGCAGGCTCATTGCCCCCAGTGCTCAGGGGGTCACCAGGTCTTGCTCTTTATTTAAGCCGCTGCAGGGTTTAGTACTTAGAGCCTTTGCATTCCTTGGCTTCTGTAAAGCTGCCAGCAATGAACACCTTTCTCTGGGAAGAAAAGTAGATGCATTCAAACATGCTTTCCGTCAACCATCAACCAGCTAGTCAAGCATGGTTTTCACTCCCACATAGTCACAGACAGTCCAACAGCCTGAGTACACCATTAATGAGGGTTATTCATATGGCCACGCAGTCTCCAAAGTTGTAAGACAGCACACAGCATCCACTCTGCCCACATCATCTGACATTTTTTCAACCTTTACTAGTCCACAGGCTGCTGTCTCTTTTTATCCTGTCATCACAGAGGCCCCACTTCTTAAAGATCTCCCCGCATTGATCTTATCTCTGTGCAGGGCTCTGCCTCCTTGGTACCTGGGTTACTGGGACGGTAAAACCATCAGGCAATGCAGAGACTTTGGTGACAAAAGTGTCACCGTTATACCCCTAAAACATCTCTTGATATTGTACCGCTGAGCATCACTACAGAATTTTGGAGAGAGCATTCCATTACTTCTACTTTCTGAACACTGAGAAGAGCTCTTTGGCTAATGGGTACATGCAGTTCAAATCAGTTTGCATTTCAGCAGAGACATTCCTGAAGTCCGAATCATCTCCTTGGACTAGATGACTCTCTAGAGGTCCCTTCCAACTCTGACAATTCCATGATTCCGTAATTCCCTGTGCCTGGTCTTGCTTTTCTAAATCCTGTCAATCCCCAGCTTTGTTCACACCATGAAAACACCTCTCTGCTGCAGTTTCACTGGAGAAACATAGGAATATCATCGCTGCTTTACCTCAGAGGGGCACCATGAGCCCAAATATACAGACTACATGGGACCCATGTACTACGCTGAAAGGGTGCTACAAATACTGAAGACAGATGGAAACTTTTCATCCTCCTACAAAAGCTTATCAAATAGAATCACAGAATCATCATGGTTGGAAAGGACCTTTGAGATCATCGACTCCAACCATACACACACAAAACCCCCTACAATCTCAGCCACTAGAGCATGCCCTGAAGTGCCACATCTACATGTTTCTTAAATCCCTCCAGGGATGGTGACTCCACCACCTCCCTGGGCAGGCTGTTCCAGTGCCTGACCACCCTCTCAGGAAAGTAATTCTTCCTAAGATCTAATCTAAACCTCCCCTGCCCCAACTTCAGACCATTTCCTCTGCTCCTGTCATTATTCCCTTGGGAGAAGAGGCCAACCCCCACCTCACTACACCCTCCTTTCAGGGAGTTGTAGAGGGCAATGAGGTCTCCCCTCAGCCTCCTCTTCTCCAAACTAAACATGCCCAGTTCCCTCAGCCTCTCCTTGTATGACTTGTTCTCCAGACCCCTCACCAGCTTGGTGGCTCTCCTCTGGACACGCTCCAGCACCTCAATGTCCTTCCTGTAGTGAGGGGCCCAGAACTGAACCCAGCCCTCAAGGTGAGGCCTCACCAGCATACAGAGGCACCGTTACTGCCCTGCTCCTGCTGGCCACGCTATTCCTGATCCAGGCCAGGATGCTGTTGGCCTTCTTGGCCACCTGGGCACACTGCTGGCTCATGTTCAGCTGGCTGTCCAACACCCCCAGCTCCTTTTTTGCTGGGCAGTTTTCCAGTCACTCTTCCCCAAGCCTGTAGCGTTGCCTGGGGTTGTTGTGACCAAAATGCAGGACCCGGCACTTGGCCTTATTGAACCTCATCCCATTGGCCTTGGCCCATTGATCCAACCTGTCCAGGTCCCTCTGTAGAGCCTTTCTACCCTCAAGCAGATCAACACTCCCACCTAGTTTGGTGTCGTACTGCCCACTCTTATCCCTGTTCTCACACCTCTCCATCTGCTTTCATCCTCTTCTAAACCCGTTTGCCTTCCGAGCTTAACTTCATTTAGCAAAGGGAACACAATCCTTTCCATGTGTGTAAGTGCCCTCTAGGACCCTACAGAACCAAATACAAGCGAATGTAAAATAATGCACTGTATTTCCAACTTACATTTGGATAAGCAAATGATTTTTCAGCACAGCTTCTGCAAATGGCTGTCACGTGCTTCCACGACACGAGTTTATTGGTCTCCACAGCAGTATCAGCCAGTCACAAGGAAGCCCTGAAGGAAGCACATATGAACAGGTCTGCTTAGTGCTTTCAGCCAGTTATGAGCTGAGCCATTCTTTGAAACAGTGGGACTGCCCTGTCTTCTGGAGCACTAGCCACCACCAGAGGCAGGGTACCCAGCACTGCCTGCCTCCGCAGTGCCTGAGACCCCACTAACATCCATCCATCCATCCATCATGTCCCTGGCATGATGGATACTGTGTCTCTTGCCTCTGCCCAGTAGCTTTAAGATAAACACGAAAAACCCATTTTAAGACCCCATTTAAAATCCAACTGCAATGGCTACAACTCCTTTTTGTGTTTTATGTTTATCATGTCTCGTGCTTTCCTTGTGGTCCTTTGTGGTTTCTTTTAGATTGTAAACCTTCCGGGTAAGGGATTTGTTATCTGTTTGGCAAGAGCCTGCATTACCAAGCCGTGTACATTTACAACGCTATATAAAAGATTAGTACTTTATTGGTCACTTAAGCATTCCTAGTTAATAATCTTTAATGTGGCAGTTATTTATCCAGTCATAAACAGAACACTGCTGCCAAGTCAAGTCGAATAAACACTATGGAAGTCCTTCATCTTTAAAATGAACCAATTTCTGTCTGGGGCATTGCAAGAAACAGTCACGTTGTTACTGAGCACAAAACTATTCAGATCTTAGACTGTTCTTAAAGCAACAACTGCATCTAATGCTTGCACTGAGCTTTCTACCTGAAGCCTCTGCAGGGCTGGTAAATAGTGCAGTCCCTAGAGCAGAACAAGCCTGAGACCTCCTCACCCCACTCTGCCGGGCCCAACAGTCCTGCCTGCCTGCACAGGCACCCCTTACCACCACTTGTCACCCCTCGGAGCTCCCATCACCCCTCACCACCTCCCATCCCCCTCCACAGCTCCATCACCCCTCACCGCCTCCCGTCACTCTCCATAGCTCCATCACCCCTTACGACCACCCTGTCACTCCCCACAGCTCCCATCACCCCTCACAGCCCCCCCATCACTCCTCACAGCCCCTTATCGTTGTCCCTCATTCCCTTGACCTTCAACAGCCCCCCATCACCCCTCACAGCCCCCTGTCACCCCTCAATCACACCTCACCGCCAGTCGTTGTCCCTTATCCCCTTGACCCGTCACAACCCCCATCACTCCTCACAGCCCCTCATGGTTGTT
>VXAK01023100.1:0-25332 GCA_013399435.1 Arenaria interpres | reverse complement strand
CGCCGGCACCGGGAGGCGGTCGCGGGGGTGGGACTCGGTACCGGGCGGCAGAACCTCGGCAGCGCCTTCGCGGCCGGGCGGGCCCGGGAGGGGGCCTGCCCCGAGTCCGGCCTTCGCCGGGCCCCCTCCACTGGCGCCGCGCTGGGACTCGCCCCCAGTACCGGGCCGCGGGGGGGAGTATCTGAAGGGAAGGGGGAGGGCGCGCCCCACATCCGCTGTGTCCGTGGGCTCTGGAGCCCGCCGTGGCCCCGGCGGGAGCTGTGGGTGCCCGAAGGAGCGGCGCCCTCCCCTCTGCCGCGATCGGGCCCGGGAGGGCTCGGGTTTGGCCTCTGAGCTTGTGCCGGTGCCTGGAGAGACTGGAAGGCGGTGAAACGGCCCGTGGGCGCCTCTGGGCGTGAAGGCGCGGGTCGGTGCTCTCCGCTGTTACCCTTGGTTTATCTGCGGAGTGTGGCAAGACCTGGGGGCGAGGCGAGGGCAGCCCCTCTCGTCGCTGGTAATGCTCACCCCAGTACTCCCAGTTTATGCTTATTCTGCCAGCTGGTCCCAGTTAAAGGGGCAGTTTATGTTCACATGAAGAGCTCTTAAAACTCAAAGCTGATGTTTTGCGGCTTCTTCCTTGAATATTTGAAAATTTCTCTGAAGTAGATTTTTGTTACCGGTTTATTTTCGTGGTGGCCTTTTTCTGCTCTCTGAAACCTATATATGTATATACAGCACGGCCTTAAGTGGGCGATTGCTGTGGGGATATTGGGGCAGCCAGGACGTTGCCCAACTGAGTGCCAGACTTAGGGTGCCTGGTAGAATTTGCCAATATGTTCCTCAGTCTTTCAGGGCCGATGGACAAGAGAGCAGATAACCCGGTGCTTAGACACCCAGGTGGTGTCTGAGGGCAGCAGGAGGGATGATGCAGGTGCTGTGTAGCTGTGGTGAGAGGGAAGTGGGTGGTTCTATATCAAACTATATTATCTTAAAACCTTGTATTTTATGTCCAATTCCTATAGGAAGCTGTAGCATCTGAAAAGTTTTCCAGCTTATGAGAAACCCCCGTAGGATTGTCAGAGCATCCAGGAATACCCAGAGCACAGAAATGATATGGATCACATTTAGGACTCTGTATTGCCAGAAAAGGAAATTCCCTGTTTTTAGAATTTCCTTCTTTGTGCAATCGCTAGCAGATAGTCTGTGTTGCAAAAGGCTACTCTCTAAGATAGTTACTTTGCAGTACCGGCACTGATAAGCCGAATCCAAGGACTCTAGCAATGTTTTATGTTAGCTCCTTGTTGCTTCCAAGCAATATGTGATACTTATGTCCTTTGTAGTTTGCAAAATGGCCACGGATAGTGTTGCACAATCATTAGCTATTGGGGATCTTTGTACTGAATGTCTTTTCTGTCATTAATATTTGAAAGTTTGCAGGTGTTCCTGCAGCTAGAATTTGAAGGCAAGGGAAAGCAGCTTTCTGCTTCTCTTTTTTTTGCTGTTAATAATTAAATGCTGCCAAGTAAATGTTTCTAACAGGCTATCTTGGACCTGTCACGTATTTAAGTACCTCTGCTCTTCCCAGCTGTCTCCTTATATTGCGACCTTTGTTTTCTCCCTTTGGTTGTCTTTGCTTTTTCATTCTGTTAATTTGAAATGTTGAAAGAGCCTCCTTCCCCTGGTCAGCCTTGTCATTTGGACTGTAAAGAATACTGAAAAAAGGCTATTCCTGTACTAAAATTAGCCTGTCCATAAATCTTACGCAGGCAGGCCAGCAAGCAAAGCAAACCAGTCCACGCTGCACATATCTCTCACTGTCTCCAACACCAAGGTTATTGCAATCTGATAATACTACCCTGGCATTTGTTTAGATCATAAGTGCCTTTGTTTCAGTGTCAAAGCCAGATAGAGTTAGTGACAAGCAAATTATTGGCAACAGACTGTGGATTTAGTCCTTGCTATTTTTCTAGCTCTTCAGAATACTCCCTGCCCTGCCTGTTAGCTAAAACAGCTGTTAGCTGTTAAACCTGCTTGTGTAAGGCTGCATGGATGTATGCTTTTAGAAGCAGACACATGTATGTTGGCACTCAAGATAGATAAACTGTGTGTTAGCAGTCTGAAAGAAAAAAAGCCATTTATATTCCATCTACACATAACCTTGAATTGTGACTGAGAACTAAAGAGCTAAAATTTCTTTTAAATGTCTGCCCAATAGAGGATGATTTTATTTTCAGGTTTAATTGCAATATTCTGATGCATTTGCATGGGGTGTGTTGGGGGTTGCAATGCAGTTTGTCTAAGTAATGCTAGTCTTTAGCCATTTACTCCTCTTGTACTTGACCAGGCAGTCACGCGACCTTTCTGATATAAAAATAGACAGACCTAATTGCACTATATTAATGGTTGACTTGCTTGAATTCCATGTGTATTGGTGGGAGTACGTGCTGGAGATGGAATCAACTGTTTAAGTTCTCTAATATCAATATATGGAGGAGTGTTCACGCTCTTAGGCTTTACTGTATCTCAGTTGTTCTCCTCTTGCTTAAACTTCTGAAGTTGGAGGACAATTACCTGAGCTTTCAGACATGTTGCAAAAGGTGATGTCTTGTTGATTCCCACTGCCTCAGGAAAGAGAGAGATCTCATGTTTGAATGTCTGTATTAATGAACGTGCTTAATTGTGCTTGAAGTTTATGCAGTTATATTATGTTAGCAAATATATGTAACTTTGATATAGCTACACTGACATTGGATTATTTTGTTATGTTTTTCAGGGGAAAACAACTTAATGGCGAAATAACTCATACACAAAGGTGTTGTAATGACTAATTTGCAGGAAACTAGAACGGGGTTGTTGCAAAATCTGCTAGTCTGAATTTCATCCATTTGAAAAGAAAAATAGTTCATCAGATTAGTTCAAACTTTTATCCCTGATAGGACAAGGGCCTGGTATATCAACGCTCAGCAGGTCAGCTGATCTAAACCCATACTCCATCACATATCTTCAGAATATAGATATTTTTATTTTGGAACTGGGGATCTAAATACCGTGAGCTGCAGGGCTGGTATTCTGAAATCCCCTACCTGTGCAGCAAATACCTCTATTAGTCGTAGGGAGGGAGATGTTCTTCGGAAATCGCCTCTTCAATGCAGAATTTTGTGCTTTCTGTGGGGAAGGGACGGGGGGGCGGGACGGACACACAACGCAGCAGTCAGCTACCATGGGAATATTAGCTAAAAGTGTTTATGACAAAGA
Source organism: Arenaria interpres (assembly GCA_013399435.1). Lineage (NCBI taxonomy): Eukaryota > Metazoa > Chordata > Aves > Charadriiformes > Scolopacidae > Arenaria > Arenaria interpres. The sequence goes on along the minus strand of VXAK01023100.1, from coordinate 22,098 downwards.
TTCCACAAGTAGCAATCCTGCCTGTGGTTTTAGAGACTGAACTGGGTTGTTTATGCTGTAAGCACTTGAATAATGGGGTTAATAAGCTGCTCTTCTCTATTGTGAGACTATTTGCCCCATGTTTTCTATACTGCAATTGCAGGTTTGAAGGTTGGAAGCCATACAGGAGTGCAGGCAGATACCTGTATTTTTTTTATTATTTTTAAGGTGTGGAGGTCAATGGTGCACCTCATGCTCATGGATGTTGCCCAATGGTTTGTTTAAAAAACAGTCTAACTTCTTTATTTCCCATCCCCACCAGCAGGCCCAGCAGAAGGGAGTAATTCGTAAGAAGATCTGTACAAGGACAAGTTCTAAGGTAGGGATTAATAAAAGCAATTCAGTCTCAGGGATGGAGGAGTGTTGAGGTTCTTTGTTTTGTTTGGGTTTTTTTTTTTGGTAGCATTGTTGTTCTGTACAGAAAATGTTTGCCCTGTAACGTTCCATGTGGAGACAAGATTCTTGCTCCTGCTTTACCTTTCAGTGTGTGGGTAAGACCTCTCCTCCAGGTGAGAGACTTTGAGTCCATTGGCCAGTGACACTCGGCAGAGGAGTAGGCATGTCAGGTGTGTCAATCCCTTTAGGTGTACTCAGAACAAACCCGTGGCTAACGAACACCAAAACCAGTATGGCGGCATCTTTTATATCCTGTCCTCTGGCCCCTTGACTATCCTAATGGCCTTCTAACAGGGCTCGTCTTCCCAAAGTTTTGTCCCACTAGTAAGACTAGAGATTAGCAATATACACTAATAGATGATAAACTCAGCAGCCAATCTGTTGTTATAAATCCCCTTTGATTTTAAAATCAAAAATAATGCAGGACTAGTTTGGGATTCTACATGGATTAGTTTTTCATTATGAAATGCTGTTTCTGTACCTTTGCTGCTTCAGGGATGTTTGTTTCTACTCTTTCACTTTTAATAGAGCGTAACTTCGGAAAGGCTACAGAAATAAGTATCCAGATGAAGCAATATATGTTCAAGTTCCTTGAAATGTAGCTGTTGGCATTTTGCCTGAGATTAGGTCCTCCTTTAAATTGTAAAGTCTGTTTGGAACTGGCTTGATGTTGGTGTCTGAACTATCTCTCAAGTGTAGGATAATCTACCCTTTGTTTCAGGAAAGGGGTTATCCGTTATCAAGGATACCGGATTATTGAAGCTTTTCTTCTGAACAATCTTGAGGGAAAGGGAGAAAATCTGTAGGGTTTTGCAGAGCTGGAAGAAAATAAATTCTGTGTAAAATGATAGCTTTAACTTTGTAGTTTTTATATGCTTATCTTACTGTAGATCCCCTTTTGTTTTCCAAGAGAAAACTTCTACACCCTTAGCACTTAATGCAGAGAATAACTAGTCTGAAATTATAAGCTTTTCCTGCCCCATTTTTAGATGCTGGCTGAAACTATGGAGCACAAAACTTATCCTGGAATAAACAAGATCTAGTGATAACAGCTGGTGTGAATAGCGTGTCCCTCCCCGTGTGCTCACTACAGAGGCAAGGAGTGCACGCAGTGATTTCCATTCGCTGACAGAGAGAGCAAGGACCTGTGTGCCCGATTACCCAGGGTTACGGGTTCATCCGCCCAGTGCCTAATATAGGTATCCCTTAAGCTCTCCAGCACTGCCACATTAAGGCTTTGCATATTCATAAATTGCACTGGGAGGTCTTAAATCGATATAAACAGGTCCTATGTGTGGACGTGTTTTTGATAAATGTAAATATTGTGAAGAATCTGAATTTGATCACTGGTTTTAAAAATGGATTAGATATTTGTCTCTATATTGTGTATATACAGTATGTATACGTACATGCAAGCATATGGGCAATGTATATTTTGTCTGTATATGTATGTATATCTGAATGGAAAGTATATTTGTGTTGACAAGATACACGCTGACGCTGTGATGAGCTAGTTCTGCTCGTACGTCACTCGAAGTAGCCTGTGGCCTGCAGACAAGGCTCCTGCCTCTCCCCAGCCCAGCCTCGCAAACGTGTTGTTAAGTCCTACAGGGAAAAGGCTACTATTTCATGGAACAAAAGGATAAAAAGAAAAAGGGGGGGGAAAAAAGCCAGTTACAGTATGGTATAGATGATGACTTGGGGAGTGCTGAGGGTGTTTGTAGGGAAGCATATGGGGCGTTGGAAAAAGTGTGTTCAGCTCCACAAAGCAGCTTGCGTTCTCTTTCTCAGGGTGGTACTGTGGCAGCCTGAGAACTCTCCGGGGCTCCTTTGGGCTGGGGGGCTCACCGTGTTGTAGTTGGGCTGCACTGGTTGTGGGACCTGCACCCGCTGTAGTTTGGCATGCAAAGCGTTCAAGCAGCTTAGTGGTTGCACTGGTGCACTGTCCCGTAAAGACAGAGGAGAAACCAAACGCTTCGTAGAGGAGACTCCAGGACATGCTGTCATGATACTTGGTCACAAAAGCAGTTGAAATGTGTAATCACGTAGTGTTGAAAGTGGTCGGACAGTGGGAGGTACAGGTCTAGGAGGTATGTGCTCTTTAACCTCTGAATGGTTTTCTCATACTAATAAACACATAAACATTGCCATTGTCTGTGAAACGCTTCCTGGCAAACATCTCTCTTAGATACCAGCAAAGGTCACACCTTAAGATTGTCTTCTCTTTGTAAAACTCTGTGTTTCCATTCATGCTGGCAGCTGCTATTCTGAGCCTAAAGAAACTCTATAAACACATAAGAACACAGTTACATGTACTCCTGTAGAGAAGGTTTAGGTAGGAGGAAAAGAAATAAATCTGTGTTCAGCATAAACAAATGCAGACAATGTGTCTAAAAGGAGAAGCGCAGATGTTTAAAGATATTTTTCTGCCAGTAAATGTATGTAGTGGAGAGAGATCTAGAGGTGATAGACGTCAAAGTGGCAGAGAGCATTCAATGCAAGAGAGCAGGAAAATTGATTGGTTTATTGTGTATGGATTTGTTACCATGCCGGAGCTTTTCACTGGCACTTACACTGCATCCTTAGCTGTACGTAGCAGGCTGTACTTCCAAATGGAGAAAGATATAAACTTGAGGTGTTTAGGGGGAAAAAAAAAAAAAGAAAAGACTGAAGATTACCTGTTCAGTGTAAAATTTTTATCAGAGCCAGAGTTTGCTGTTGAAGGGAGACCTATTTCTAGTTACTTCAGTTTTTGAAACAAAGGGAAGAAGAATAATTAGCACAATATGAGGGATTTTTTCATTCTTAAAATGTGGAAGAAACAAGAAGGAAGGCACAGTCAATATAGTAGGAAAACTGTATTGATTTTTCTGCACTACTTTGACAGATTATTTTTTTTTAATGGATCATTTTTAATACATCATGTAAAATAGTTTTGCTACTTAAATGCATTTTCCTTTCGGTTTGGGGGGGGGAAAAAGGATAGGAATTCTCCTCTCTTTAATTTTACTAGTTGTTCCTTTTTTTTTTTTATGACTTAGGCCGGACAGAAAGCTCCTGATTTATGTCTTTGATAGGGGAAACCATCCAGTATCCTCTTACAATGCTTTGTTCTTTAGCCTTCTTCACCCTTTGTGGAACCATTAGCCATTTCTTTCCTCTTCCATTTTTCTCAACAAGAGCGTTTGGGGGGGTTTTCCAGATTTTTATCTCATTTGGGTTTTGTGTGTTTATTTTGTTCCTCTGTGGTATCTTAATGATCAGTACAGCTCACAGTATCGCCAGCCGTAGACCGCTGGAAGTCCCTGTGTTGTCCAGAGCAGGGAATGGGAAGGAAGGGGTGCTGTTTCTGTTGAAGCACTTGCAGATATGAGGCGTACGCATTCTCCTAAATATAAGCTACTGTCATTTATCTGGCCAGCAGTGAAGAGCTCGTTGTGTGTCTTAGCTTCTAACCGGAGTAAAGTACACAATAGGTTAATCGCAGATAATTTAAAGATTGTGTTTAAGAAGGCAATAGTACTGTCCTAAGAATGACAGCAGGTGATTCTAGGATAAACTTTCAGTGACTGTGCTTCGTATGCAACAGTGACATCCCAGAGAAATCATCCACATGCCTAAAATGGTGCCCTGCAGTGTACTCTTGTGTCAGGTCTTTGTCAGCTACTCAGGAAAGTGAGAGGTTTCTAGACTTTGTACCAAAAGAATATTTAAAAAAAAAAAAAAACAACAACAAAAAAACCAGTGGGGAGCAGCTAATTAATCCGCTATTGTTATTGGTAAACAAGTATTAGAATGTTATCCAGAATTGTATTCCTGGAGCCCAGCTTGTGCTGTACCCAGTGCCCAGGGCAAGTCCTAAAGAGATCGAACTGCATTTAACCTCGTTAAAGCAATCCATCGAACTCTGGGTATTCTACCGAAAGGATCATCGCTCCAGAATGCATCAGCGTGATCCAAATTGCTCTTCTACACAAGATGAACTGGTTGTGTTCAGCTTGTTCCACTGCTAAATGGAGTGCTTAATTTTGGCTCTGATACCTACGTCCTCTCACTGGTGTGTGGCAGAGGGAATAGCTGAAGCTGTAAATGTGACAATATGTGTTTCTGATCAGGAGGTGTTTGGGGCAAAGGGGGAGGCACTGTGGTGTCCGGTCTTGTTTCCAGAGATGTCACGGTATGCTGCTGGAAGTCTGGGCTTGGAGAAGACCAGGATGCACTGAAGTGGTGAGGGAGGAGAGAGTAACTTGCTTCTGTTCTGCGGTTATTACTGTCTTGCTGCGTTGCTTTGTCCTAGCAGATCCTTTGGTGTATGAAGCAAACATCTCAGACGTGATTGAGCATTCCTCAAGGATGGGAGATCATCTACTTGGAGTTTGGGGTTTAATTTTCTCTTACTAGGCTGAGGACTAACAAGCTAGCAGTCTTGAGGAAGCAGTTCTCATTATCTGTTCATGTACCTCCTGCACAGATTAGTTTAATGAGGTTATGAAAGAGAATAGGCTTGAGCCTTTTCCTTGGGTACATCACTGCTCAGCAGCACAAACAGCAAACGACATGCTGCAGGTCTGGGAGGGTAGTGTTAGTCTTGATTTGTAGAGCAGCAGAAGAGAATATTTGCTTTCTGTTAGCACATTACAAAAATGCATGCCGAGATTTTGGTTGTCAGAATTTAGCTGTACCTGTACAGTACACAGCAAATAGCAGAACCAAAGGTGATGTAACCATCTGTCATTAATAAGAAAAATGTTATTTTCCAAGTTTTGAGTTTCTTGCTACAGAGCAGCTGCATTAGATTTGAGTAAAGTGTCTTAATAAACTACTAATCCCTATTCAAACTTTCAGAACAAAGTTGCAAGAATACCTAAATAGAATAGGGGACAGTTTCCTGCTTAATTATAGTTTGGGTCTTTTTAGGAAACCTTCCTGTGTTTATTAAAAGCCATATCAAATCACATAATTTGGTTTTAACCAAAGTTGGATTTCATTTTTTAAAAGTTTAGAATGTAAATATTTCACTCCTGTGGAGTGCTTTGCGTACTCTGGATTTGAAAGAGATAATTGTTCTCTAAATTAGTTGTATTTCAGATATTTCAGTTTGCTAATTCCTGCATTTTAGAAAGAACAAAAATTATTAAAGCTGGCCCTAGCCGTGTTATCTTTAGTAACATTGTAGCCCTGTATTACCCTTAATGAAGGTAACTCATCACTCAAATCTTATCTTTTCTTAATGATATATTTTTTAGGCACGTCTATAGAATTTTTCTTCACAGGCAGTGTCGGACTTTTGACAGTCACACTTGGCTTCGCTCTTGCATAGTTTATACAAATTCACCCCGGTTTTCAGCTGTCTTCTGCGAATAGCCCCAGTGACAATGGGAAGAACTAAGGAATGGGATGGGAAATGTGGCTGGACTGGCAAGCTACATATTTCCTAAATTTTAGTCGCTGACTTGAAATCATGCCAGTTCCAGTTACCATGGCCATTGCTTGGGTTTGAATGGGAATGATTATTTGCTTGCTTCATAGTTTAAACTTAACAGTGAAAAATCTTTTGCCTGTTCTGCAGCCGTTTTTGGCATACCTTCAGTATGCATTTTACTAGTTCTCCTTCTCACCTGCGCTTAACTGAAGGTCTCTATTATAGACTAACAGATCTAACAGTCTCAAAATTGTGTGGCAGTTACTAAGAAAAAAAGCTTTTTCTCCTGGTTCTGTATGTTAATTCCTGTTGTTTTGTGAAAGTCAGTATGATTAAAAAGGAAACGGCTGCTTCCCCTTAAATAAGATATAAGTAACTTTCAAGCTGTGTAGTTATGAGTAATGTACTTTTCTTGCTAGTTTTTACAGTCCCTTTAGAGTTCGGTTCTAACAGGTGCTTGAAAGCATTTCAGTTCTGTGCAGTGCAGGTGGTGGTCCATCCTCTTGTCCCCCTGTCCGTCAGGGAACGCTTACCACAACATGACACTAACTTCTTTGAAGTTACTTTAGCAAGAGGGAAAGAGGTTTGTTGCAGTAAGGTGGTATAAGTGCGTCTCTTTACCTGCCTTTAACCATATCTTCATACAGATAATACATTCTGGAATGTTTTTTCTCTTCTGCCTGTGTCTTACCCCTTCTTTATACGTGAAAGCCAGGTAGTGTAGGTGAAGACAGGACTTTGACACAGACATACACTACTCCTTAACTGTCTCCCCAGCCTTCAGTCCACCCACACAGGACAGTCTGCACTGCCTGCTTGCTCCCTGTGGTGGGAGAGGTGGGTAGGAGACAGCCCCAACTAGCCCTTTGCCACTGAACGGGAGACAACTTTTGGCTCCTCATTCCACCAGCTCAAAGTTTAACATTGGTCTTTGTGTGGCTGCCAGGAGAGGGGGAACTTGTCTGGAGGGATGGAGGAAGTTTCGGAAGGAGTAGGAGGAGAAGATGAAGGCTGGCTAGAATTTTCTGAGATTTCTTGTGCTATTCTCCTTTGGCAAGTAAATACTCCCCTTTGGAGCCTTGCTGGCTTACAGTAGCTCTTGGCACAGTGTCAAGAGATACACACCGTTACACTGAAGCACGCTAATTCGCTTGGGTTTGCAAGCACAGTTAAGAGCTGGTAATGTTCTGGCAGCCTTGACAATGCCCGTTTGCTTTGCTGTCACTTTTTCTTGCAGCACGTAGAGAGCTTTGAAAGGGATAAGCAGCCAGACCTACTGGCAGACCCAGCAGATTTATTCCAGCCAAAGTTATGTAGAAGACTCTAAGATCAAATCAAAAAGTTCTGGCAGTCTGATTTCCATCCTCCAGCCACGGACTTCAGTGAGCTGCTGAGAAGCAGATACCCATCAAATTGTTGATTTCTGGAATAAGCAGTAACTTCCAGAGGGAAAGGTGGCTGTTTGGTGCAACCTCTAAATGTGCTTATGTCTCTGAACGATAGAAAATAAGACAGGAAAGAGTAAGGAGGAGGGAGAAGAAAGTTTACAGGAAAAAAGACAGCAGGGATGGAACTGTGAGTATCTTAGAAATCGAGTTGTATGATAGACATTTTCCTTAAACCTCCCTAATAGAAGGGATGATTGGAGAAGGGGGAAGCTGTTGCTTAGTGGAGACTCCAGCAAGCACAGGATGGTAATAGTTTCTATATTTCACTGAATTTTCACTGAATTTTTAGAGTTGGAAGGGACCATAGAGATCATCTAGTCCAACTCCCCTGCCAAAGCAGGACTACCCAGAGCGTGTCAGAGTATGCCACTCAGGACGGCATCCAGGCGGGTCTTGAAAATATTGAAGTCACCATGAACAGAATGGTTCATTTCTCTGTGCTTTGGTCATGGCTAAATAGGATTCAATTTCTCTTCTCCACAGGGATCTTATTCTAGGATTTTAATTAAAGATAATGAGTTTCCCTGTGATTCCCAGGTGGAGCATGACAGAAAAATGCTGACTTCCACGAGCAGACATTGACTCTGTGATGGACTGGTGTCCCACCGTTACTGTCTCTGTGTATCCTAAAGACACACTCAGCTCACAGAGAGGCATTGTTTCTGCACATCGTAAGATAACTGGCTTTCAGAACTGAAGCCAGGACAATGTGTTGCCTACTTTTAATTACAGTCTAAGAATTAATTTCAGATGTGGAAGAAGACAACAAAAATAAATGGTGAGCCTTTCTCTATTGCACTTATGTTGCACAAAGAGGGCTCAAAAAAACCTCTTCTTTTTATTTAAAAAAAAGAAAAACGAAACCAAAAAGACCTGAAGTAACTATTTGGTAGAGAAAAGCCATCCAAAAGCCTTCTCTGAAAGGCTCCTGTGCGTTGCTGCCAACCTCTTAAAAGAGGAGTTAAATTTTGGAGTTTAAGCATGTGATTCCAAAATACGCAGATTAATATTTAGTCAGAATCTAAAACTCTCTGAATTAAATGTATGGCTGTCCAAGCTACTGCTAATTGTATGTTTACCAGCTTCTGTCTACTTGAGGCAAAACGTCTGTTTTACTTTCCTGTAGTGGAATAGGGAGGATGAGGTGTCTGTCTCGATGGTGTGTTCACCTTAGGAGTTTCGCATCATTTGAATGCACCTGTTGTACAAAAGACAGTGCTGATCAATGTCAAGTTTCATGTGTTCTCCAGTCTGTTGACATAGGAATGATTAAAGGCTCTTCGGAAGCATTTCAGTAACTGTTTTTGTTGATTTAACCTTCCTACATAATGTCTTAATTGTACAAAACAGTTTTATAGGCCTGTTGCGTTTTATAGGGTTTATCTGCCTTGGCAGAGGGTGCAGCACCAACGGCCGTGTGCTTCCCAGCTTTGCTCTGGCGCTGAGCGCAGGTTGCAGAGATGTTCCAGCGCTGGGCAAACCTGTTGCCTGCTCTTATTAGTGCATTTTATTATATCTCCCTCTCTAATTTTGCACGGATGTGAGTAAAGCTGATTCAGGGATGGGCATTAGTGGTTGCAGTCATGCCGTCTGCTGGGATGCGGGTGTACTTTAAAGCTGGGTAGATCATGTAAACGTGTGATTTGAGAGACTAGAGGCCAGAACCTGGTCTTCCAGCTCCTGGTGCTATTGCAGTGGTGTGAATTTTTAAAATCTTCTAATGCTGGTGACAGCAGGCCCTCTAGAGGGTGATTTGATCATAGAAGCGTGTGCGAGGTCAGGACCACAAGTCCAGGGCAGCGCTCCAGAGAATGAAGAAGCAGTTCCGTGAAGCTGTTTGAAGCCACCATGAGCCTGTACTGCAGTCAGAAGGGGCAGTTCTGTCTGCGCTCACCTTTGTTCTGGCGCTAATCTGGCTCTGACCATACAGCTGCACATCTGCTAGTCCAGTGGGAAAGAAAAAAAGGTACCAGATTAACAAACTAATCTCAGTGACTGTGTGGCCACACAAGTGCTAGCACCAGCACAAAGAAATGACTAAGAACAAATGGCTGTGGCTAGCAGAGGTCAGCATCCTTTGTCACTGACCACACAGTCTTAGAATAGCGTAAGCTGCTTGTGAGACCACATCCTTGTAGTGTAAATAACAGCTATTTCCCCAGAGAATTAGGAAGAGAGATGGCAAATTGAACAGGCTTTGCAGTGGATATTTCTGAAGTGGGAGGTTTCTGTTTTTGAAGTAAGAGGTTAATGTGAAGGTCTGTGCCTCAGCTTGGTCCTCTGGTTAGGGACATTAACTTCCTGTGGACATGTCCTCAGGATCAGCCTCTTGGCTGGCTGTTGATAAATTACTTCAGTATGAGTTATTGACAGAATGGAAGTAAAGCTTGTCTTAAAAATTAAAAGGCATGTATCTTTGACTTTGTTTGCTTTAGAAAACAGTTTTGGTATTGCAGGAACAAGTTGAATGGATGTATGTGTTCTAAAGAAAATGGGAGATTACCTGTTACTCAAACCTCTATTATTTTACTTTTCCTTTTTCAGGAAAAGCTGCAAGTCATTTAATGACCAAATAAGGTCTTCATTCTCATGATTTATCTGATATGCTTCTCCTGGAGCCATGGATGAATACAACCGCTTTGTGGATTGGGACAAAATGGATGTTACTGCCCAGAGCCAGGATGCGAAGGAGCTGACCTGCACGGAGTTCCAGGAGCTCAAGCAGCTGGCCCGGCAGGGCTACTGGGCCAAGAACCACTCTCTGAGAGCCAAAGTGTACCACAAACTAATTAGCAGTATCCCCTGCCGCACAGTGACCCCCGATGCAAACGTGTACCGGGACATTGTTGTGAAGATCGTTGGAAAACGTAACAGTAGCTCCCTTCCCCTGCCAGAGTTTGTGGATAACAGCCTGGTCCCCACCTACTGCCTGAACGCAGAAGGCATCGGGGCCGTCAGGAAGATCATACTGTGCATTGCAAACCAGTTCCCAGACATATCATTTTGCCCAGCACTGCCTTCTGTGATAGCTTTGCTCCTGCACTACAGCAAGGATGAGGCAGAGTGCTTTGAGCAGGTTTGTCGCATCCTTGCTTGCAATGACCCATCCAAGCGGCTCATTGACCAGACGTTCCTAGCTTTTGAGTCCTCCTGCATGACCTTTGGCGACCTGGTGAACAAGTACTGCCAGGCAGCACATAAGCTGATGGTGGCAGTGTCGGAGGACGTGTTGGAGGTGTACTCTGACTGGCAGCGCTGGCTCTTCGGAGAGCTGCCGATGGTGTACATCGCTCGGGTCTTTGATGTGTTTCTGGTGGAGGGCTACAAAGTTCTCTATCGCGTTGCACTGGCTCTTCTGAAGTTTTTTCACAAAGTCCGAGCTGGGCAGCCCATGGAATCGGACAGCGTACAGCAGGACATCCGGGCTTTTGTGAGAGACATCGCCAAGTCAGTGTCACCAGAGAGGCTTTTGGAAAAAGCCTTTGCCATCCGCCTCTTCTCACGGAAGGAGATCCAGCTCCTGCAGATGGCCAACGAGAAGGCTTTGCAGCAGAAGGGCATCACGGTCAAACAGAAAAGGTAGGGCTCTGGCTCCCGGCAGCCTGAGGGGTCTCCTGGTGAGCGGTCAGTCCAGGTGACTGCTGGGGAAGGAGAAGAGCTCTACTGGTACATGTTAGTAGCTCTGCTGATTTATTTTTTTTATTTCCTCTGTAGAAAAAGGCAACATCCCCAAAATTACGCATTGCTGGGATTGTAACGAGGAGTGTAACTGGAATGTTATGATATAAGAGAAACAAAGCAGTTTCTCATGGCTTACTCAGTGATGAATTTATAATTACTTTTCACAGGTACATATTCATTGCAAGTACCGTATCTCAAAAGTGTCTTTCACAAGCTGTTTCTAAATTAAAAGGTGTTTTAGCAAAGCTGGAAAAACCACTGATAAATTACTTGGAAGGAAAAGTACCTAAACAAATGTGAATATTAGTTCTTAAATGTGAGATTATATATATAATTTCATTTCATGCTACTTACACTAAAGAAACAATAGTTTCTTTAGTGTAAGTGGACAAACTCTGTCCCAACAGGGAATGTTTTGCTTAACTGGAGAGTTACTTTAACAAAAGAAGGAAGAAATAAGTTTTACTTAAGGTTACTTTTAAAATTAGTGTGACTGCAAGCCTCCTGAAAGTCAGAGTACAGTAATCATAGGTTGGAGTTGACCTATTTAGGGCTACAAAGATGATGAGGGGCCTGGAGCATCTCTCTTACGAGGAAAGGCTGAGAGACTTGGGTCTGTTTAGTCTGGAGAAGAGAAGGCTGAGGGGGGATCTGATCAACACCTATAAATACTTAGAGTGGGTGTCAAGAGGACGGGGATGGTCTTTTTTCAGTGGTGCCCAGTGACAGGACAAGAGGGAATGGGCACAAACTTGAATATAAGAAGTTCCATCTCAATGTGAGGAGGAACTTCATGAGGGTGGCAGAGCCCTGGAACAGGCTGCCCAGAGAGGTGGTGGAGTCTCCATCTCTGGAGACGTTCAAAACCCACCTGGACATGTTCCTGTGCAACCTGCTCTGGGCAGGGGGTGGGACTAGATGATCTCCAGAGGTCCTTTCCAACCTCATTTCATTTTGTGATTCTGTGATTCGTTCTGTGATTCTGTTTAGTGACAGATCCATCTACTATTACAAATAATGATTTTGAAAGAACCGTGGAAGAGAACAGTGAGGATGCTGCTCCAAATGATGATAGCATAATCACAATTTCTTTTCAGAAATGAGGGGAGGAAAAGCCAGCTGTGAAACTAGTAAATGAAATCCTGCTCCAATGTGGGAGTAAAAGCCACAATAATAAAACACTGAAAGACCCCTCCATGTATGGAAAAAAGGCAGCAATAGATCTAAACAAAATTAGTATCCTGCTAAGTGCAAATGTAGGTACAGGTAAATTCTGGTGTTGGAGACATGTTCTATTTCTCCTAAGGCCTTTATGACTGCAGAAAACTTCTCCCAACTGTTTTTCTAATCTAAGTTTAAGCATTAAACAGTTCTATCGACTGTTGTGACCTCTGAAGGGGTCAGTAAGTGTGATATCTAGAAATTGGTATTCTAGAAGGATAGTCTCTCCTTTTCTCTAAATCTTTAAAAATCACAAGGTACCAGCCACCGATGTATTAGGATCTTGCAGCCAGTTGTGTTGCTGAGTTAGTCACAGCAGTTGCAAACAAATATTCTGTAGTATTGAAATTTACACTTACCAGATTTCAGCCCATGAAATAATGTAAATGTTAGCTGAACCTCTTTCCTGTGCCCAAATACACATGAAGTTCCCTCCAGTCTTTTCCAGTGGTTTATTTTTAGACTCACAGTTTGGTTTATAGCAAGCTTGTGTTTTATCTTGCTCATATCTTGGAAGAGGCCACTTTGTCAATCTCAAACACGTCAAGGCCTTTAGCCACCAGAATGTCACATCGGGCCATTGTATTTGGGACTCACAACTACAAGTATTAACTCTTCTGGCGTGTCGCTTTTCTTCCTGTGCTGGAGTTCAGGAGAGTTGTAATATCCTTTCTGAATATATTCTTCAGCGATAGAATGAGTGCTTTAAATGCAAAATAATCTAAAAAAAACAACCAAACCCAAACAAACAAAAAATACAAAAACCCCAGAAGCCCCTGCTGTGATAAATGCTGTCGGGGTATTATTGCTCCGAACAGCCGTGGTGCCTTCAAAGCAAAATACAGTACACTTGTACCCCAGTAATGCCAGCAGATACTGCCTTACCAGGCAACTTTTGTGCTCTCGGCTACTTTTGTAAACACGCTGAATCTTCTCGGTGTCCCCTGGCCCGGTGCTGCTGTGAACTGGGTTTGGTTTGGATCCCGGTGTGGGCAGATGTCGGTGCTGGAGAAATGAGCTTTTCTCCAGTGCTCGATAGGATGTGAGTGAGTTCCCTTCTCCAGATGTGTTTGGCGTGTGCAAGGAGATGATGAATCATCCTTCCGATCGGGTAACTACAAGCAGGTAGCAAAAAAGGAAAAAAAAATGGAAATAGGAAATATTTTAACCTCTGTGTTTGATTGTTTTTCTTGTGCTTGGTGATTTGAATCAAACCTTGCTTTGTTTCTCTCCAGGCTCCTTTCATTCACTTTGTCATGGATGTAGGAAATCATTGATCTTTTCTATCTTTTTTGTCTTTCTCCTTATACGTTCTCCTTCTGTCAATTCCGTACTGCACCCTCCTGTTTGCAGTGTTGCATCTCCCAAAAGGTAGGTTAAAACACTTGAATCTTTGTCCTTTGCTCGTTCCTTCTGTCTTTGGCTGGTGATTTTTTTCTGAGGCTGCTGTTATAGCTGACGCTGGGGCAGAAGCAGGACGGCCATTAGAGCATCCCCTCGCTGCGTAACATCTCCTGACACCGTGTAACATCTCCTGAATATGCGCTCACAAAGTTAGTTCAAAGCACCTGCAAACTTGTAGGACAAGGGAACGTGGGCCCACCTCGTCCACGTAGCACTTCCATACAGCCACACAAGGTTGTGCTTTCCAGAATGGAAAAGCATAGTGTTAATGGTGGGACAGAAGTCCTTTCTACGTTGGAAGAAAGGTATTTTTGTGAGATCATCCCACATCCTAGCCTGGTGGATGCTGTTGCAATAGGTGTGAGACGTACTCAACTTTTTTTCTTCTTTGCAAGCTTTCCACAGTTAATTGGAAAAATGTTGGACTGAACCCCACTTGGCACGCTCTTAAAAGTGACTTGTCTCTGTTCATACTAGATTATATTTGTTTTCAAGCAGATAGGGGTTTTTTTAGAGGCAAGAAGACAAACTGTTTTCCGATGTCGAGGAGGTCAGAGTTACTCAGCCATGTAGCATTAACAGTTAATGAAGTCATGCATCAAATCTTGGCTTGGAAAGCAAATCTTAAAGAGCAAAACACAGTGGATTGTGATACCTGATAAGCAGAGAACTTGGAAAGGAGAGAGACCGCCCTGTGAGTGTTAAGTACCACAAGAGTGTGGTTTTAAATTAATGCCTTTGAGAATCTTCTGGTCTTGTTGCAGGTGCCCTGAGTTAACTTCAGTGAGTGATGCACACTAACATTGGTACTAATTTATAAAATCAAAATGGAATCAATTTCCTCATGTTTTCATGTGTAAAAGAACACCTCAAGAGACTTACCAAAGCGTGTTTCATGTCATATCCTGTGTGTTGAGGATTTTACCTCCAGTAGATCAGCAGGCTGTTCGTTCGGCCAAGCAATCTTCAGCGTCCATATATTATTTTACTGTAGTTACAATGCTCTGAAAGGAGCAGCCAGACTTGGTTTCTGCTGGGAAGCACAGAATTAGGTATTGGGAGGACTTGGGTAGTTGCGGGGTGTCTGCTGACACCGATATCAACACAGGATTAGGTTTCAGGTTTATAGACCACTTTCAGTTTTTATTTCCATTTATGACTGAGAAACAACATATCACTTCTACCACACGTTTATGCCCTAACTGAAATTATAATGGATTTTAAAGATAATGCAGACCCTTATAAGACTTGACTCAAAACAAAATAGAGCAGGAAGATGTAATTCAGTGAGTGGGTGGTATTTGAAGTGTGGTATTTGTTGTCTCGGAATACATACAGGGCATATCCACTGTGACAGCTCTACTGCAGGCCATCAACGTTGGCTTTATCTTCAGGAATTCTGAGGTCTCTGCAGCCCATTGTATTAATGATATAGCTGTAAAAACAACATTCCTACAAAAATAGCAAATAAGCTTCTTTATTAAACATTTAAATTGTGCTGCTTCCCTAATTCTAATTTCCTTCGGCATAATAAAAATTGAACTTGTCTTTCCGACATCAGCAATCAATAGAATGTTGTCCCGCCAGTCCCAATGAGCCAACGTGAAGAATTGAGGAAAACAATAATACAGGGTAAAATCTTAATGAATTTGTTCAGTTCTAGTGGTACTTTAACAGTCCAAATTTAGTGTTCTCTCAAACTGCTGGGTTTTTACCAGATAACCCTGAAGCATCTCTGATGTGGTGAAGGCTAAACTTAATTTTCATCAACCAGTATAGACTGAAACATATTTTTTTTTTTCTTAGCCAACTTGTGTGCTGTTCATTTTCACTCAGTTACTACTTTGAAAAGCAACTACCTAACTGAAGTGGGTGATTTTCAGCATCATTAGAGAAATAATGTGAAAAATGAGAGGATGAAAACGGGTTAGTAGCTTGTAACTCTAGTTGCAATTTTCTGAAACCCCTCCAAAAAACTTGTATTTTTGTTAAGCAGCACAGAGCTTGGTCTGAGGTTGGTGCAGGCTGTGTATCGCCACTGCTTTCAACACAGATCAGGTTTCCTTAAGCACCTGCAGCTGTGATTTAAAACTGGGAAATAGCAGCTCGTTTTATTTCAGATCTTTCAGTCAAGCTACAGTCTAAGTTTTACTAACTGAATGGAGACATTAAACAGAAAATGATTCACCATAATATTCCAGGGGCAGGAGCGGCACACCTGGAATAGTTTTAGATGACCAATACAATGGTAAATGTTTTCTAGTAAACCGAAAGGTCTGTTTGTAAAGGTGATGTTCTAACTGCGGAAAGGTCATAGGGAGACACAGGGTACTGGAAGCGCTGTGTTACTGTGAATTCTACTGGAAACAGGCTTCAGGCGGGGTCTGGGTAGGAAAGTCCTTAAATCAGCAGTTCATAATCGCTAGGAAAAGGAACAGAGGCAAAAGAAAAGGTACCTGAAGGTATCTTTTAGGAAAGAGCCTTTTAGGAACAAGTACTTAAGTATAGTTGCCCAAACAGATTACATAAGTCTGCAAAATATACAAACCAAGCACACCAATAATTATGAGACTTGCTCGTTTGAGGTTTGGTAAGTTTAAAACTGTTTCAGTATTTGCTACTAACTCTTAGCTTATTTATCAGCATTACTTTTCCCCCAGAAATTCACTGTAGTAGACTAGTTGAGTGCCCTCACTGTTTTTAATTCCTTGAATGTGAGAACAATCTAATTTCTGATGAACTGACGCCAAGGCTTTGTTACTGGGCTCCGGTCTGCAGCGCCAGCAGCCTTTAGCTGCAGCCCGGACAGGGCTGGGAGGGCTGAGACCTAAAGATTCCTGAAACCTTCAAGTCTTGGCTCATCCCTGGCTTCAGTTGAGTTCTCTGTGTGTCAGCCTGCTGTGCTTAAAGGCACAAATAATGCCATAGTCAGTGGCACTGTGAGTTTTAAAGCCCATTAGTAGTTGCAGCTTGCTTCAAGAGGTGTCCATATAAGTTCCTTCCTAATTAAATAATGCAGGGGAGCAGTGCATGTAGTGATTTGGTTCATTTTGCTAGAGGAAGCAGTAATTATTATTTTAGTTTTTTTTTTTTAAAGCATCCTAAGGAGTTGCTTCGTTAGCAATGCTGACACTAAGGCAGCTACAGTAAATTTCAGGAAGCATTTCCCAGTGTCTCCAAGCAAGCACCGCTCTGGAGCGCAGTGCAAACACTGCTAATTTCTTGGTACTACAAGCAAAAAAAAATAATAAAAAATGTATAGTTTGTGTGGTTTTGGGAGCAAGCTAAGCTATTCAGATACATGCAGATAGGCAATATTGAGGTCCTCTTAATGTTCCATGAAACTGAGAGGAAATAAATATTTGTCAAAAAAACCCAAAACGTATACTTGCAGCTTAACCCCTGCATGCAGAGCAAACCACCTGAAGCTTCAATTAACTTATGGCTACCCAGCAATCTAGTATCTTGTGTAAGTTTGTATGTCACTTCCACCAGGTCCTTGGCTGTCACCTCTGCATTTTAAAAGTCTTTAACATTGGCCATGGATGTAATAACACTTGTTTAATCCCCAGGCTCCGAGGTTGTGTGCTTGCTTAATCTGAGAAATGGAGGCTGGTTAAGATGATGGTGATGGTTATTATTATTATTATTATCATCTTCAAGTGTTTAAAAGCCATAAATCAGGTCTTATAATTGTATCAGACCCTTCTGGGGGGTGTGGGGGTTTGCTCTCCACTGTGTCTAGTATTCCTTCCTGTTTTCAGGCTCTGTCTGTAACCGTGAACCTAGGAACTTCTTTAGTTCTTAATGAAGCAGAAGTCATGGGTAATGACATGTTTCCAAGAGGTGGAACTTTCCAAAAGCTTCAAATGCTTGCCTTGGATTAAAATTGCTTAGCGCGGTAATACTGATTGGTCTGAGATTTCTGAGGGTTTTAGGAATTCTCTAATTCCATCATACAGGCAGGACCTCAGAGCAGGGGAAAAAGTGCTACCTGTTCCTTTCAGATCCTGGCTGTTTCTTTAGGTGTGTGGGTCTCTGGGCTGCCATACTAGCGCCAGTGAGGCTGTCTCAAACAGAAATATAATTTATCTATTTTAAGATCATGGTCATCACTGTTATGTCCTCTGTAAAAGTGCAGGCCACAGCTGCCACACAGGGGAATTGCTCCAGGTATTTCAGTGAGGCCGGATATGGCCTCTCGAGGATTATGTTAAACTGTAGTAGTTTATTACCTTCACTAAGTCATGGCCTTCTAATCCCATGGGCTGGAGCTTTGAACAGTAACATCTACTGGGGTCCTTTGTGTTCAGCTGTCTTCGCATGTTTCTCTCCAGTAATCTGAAATTTGTTGCTAAATTATTGTTTCTTAATGTTTTGTATTGTATTTCTCAGGCAGAATGTGCACTTAGCAGTTCATGCTGAGAACTTCAAGTCTGAAATTGTCAGTGTGAAAGAGATGCGAGATATCTGGTCATGGATCCCAGAGCGATTTGCACTTTGCCAGCCCCTCTTGCTTTTCACCACCTTGGAACACGGCTGTAGTCTGAGCAGGTGAGAAAAACCTTCCCCCCTCTTCTCTGCTGTGGGGCAAAAAAGAGCAACTGGTGAACTGTTGGCTGGATTGCCAGAAAGACCATGTCTAGTCAGAACTTGGTCTGAAGAATATTATTAGTGATGGGATGTGACAGATTCCTATTGACTGCAGTGTTTGACCAGATGCTTCAACTGCCAGAACATGGCAAGCCATTTTAAACTGTCCAAGACCAACTGGAAAAGTCAAACTTGCACCAGTTCACAGAATGTGCTGGTCTGAGACTGGTTTATTCCCCACAGGGTACGAATGGTTTAACTCAGTGGCTGCTCTGCAGGCTCTTATAGATAGATAACCGCATTCAAACCAATCCAAATAATGAGGGAACTGGCAACTGGAAATTCTTCTGCCTATGAATCTGATTGTTGATTTTAAAGTGGGATAAACTAGATAGGAGTTATCCTTGCTCTTGACACAGAAGACTATAGTCCTGTAGCTCCTAATACTGGCTTTGACATCTGCAGTTGAGGGACTGAGGTGGTGAGGGGTCTGCTGTACCAGCCTGATGGACCTATGAGGAAAAGCAAAAGCAAGCACCGAGAATGCATCGTAATTACTTTCGATGAAAACAGAAAGCTCTTCAGACACAGCCATCAGTCCTCAGGACCCAACTTCCTTTACGTTGCCTTGATTCAAAATGCCTTACAATGCCACTGTTGTGATAGGCGTAAACAGCTGTACCCAGAGCTGTGTAGGAAAGAACTGCTGGGTAATACTTGTTTGCACTCAACCCCGTTATTTACAAGGGACTGTAAAAAGCATTTGCAGCAATATGCTTTGTCTTCAGATGTCTCTTTTGCCATGCCATCCGTTGGAGGAGGAGATGGTGCTTGACATTAAGGAGGAAAAGACCTGCAGTTGGTGGTAGTTGAGTCCTCATTTTTGTGTACTCTGCACTTCAGGTTCTATTCTCACAGCGAGGGACACGAACCAACTCTTCTCCTCATCAAGACCACAGCAAAAGAGGTGAGTGAGGTGAAAAGCAACTGATGAAGTTAGGTTTTAGACAGTTATGCAATGCTGTATTGCACCACACAACTGTTTATAATAAAATGAAGAACGAGGGACCTGAAATTCCTTGGGGTTTTGGTTTTTTTAACAATGCATGCTTTAAATGATTCCATTTGTCAATTATGGGACTATGCATTCATGGGTATATCTTGTAAACTAGGTCTTGCTCAGCTATTCTTTCTCTTGTAAGTAATGTGGGGTGATGGACTGGAGGAACTCATTGAGCTCTTCGACGGACTGTCTTAATTGCAGAATCAGAGGGAGAAGCTGGGGAATTGTGTTAAGAAACTCATGATTCATAGAAGATATTTTCATTTCCTCTGGGATAGGAGGAGAGAACATAGCAGAATTTAAATGGTGCAAATAACATTGGACTGTATAATATAGAAAGAAGAACTTTAGGTTCATGTCATTCTTGTTTGAAAAAAAAAACAAACCAAAACCAAACAACTGCAAGGGTCTGAGAACCTAAGGAGTGCACACAGGTGCCTTGTCTAATGAGTATTGATTCGTCTGCTCTACTGTGTATGACAGTATTGGACAACATATTCTGAACACAGAAACATAAGCTTCATCTCATGCTTGTTTAAAAAAATAATGCATAAAACAAGAAAGCTTCCCAGAATCTCCACAGGAGGGCACACAGGTAGTTCCTGTAGTGAGCGCTGGTTCTCTGTGCCACTGTGCACGACTCCTGAATATTCTGTGTGTAGCGTTAAGCTCTTATTGTTTCCTGTGGGCTTATATTTCTGCTTATGTTCCTGCCGGATGACAGCCCATGAAACAAGCCCTTTTCTACTCTTATTTGTATCTACCTAATGCCCCAGGCTGTTTCATAGTTCTGTGTGTGTTTTCTGGCTGCCCCAGGCCTGCATTGACATGCCATTGCCTTATAGAACGCCCATGGTATCTAAAGGGAAGAGGGAAAATATTTATTATTTTGCTTCTTGTTCTGGAGGATGTCAGAAGTCCAGCTTTGTAAGTGATGCTGGTTTTTACAGTATGGTTCATTGCCTACCCCTCAAAAACAAAAATAGTACACACAAAAAAGTAGGAGAAAAGTATGGGGGGGGTTTTGTTTGGTGGTTTTGGAGTTGCTTTGTGGTTGTTTTTTTCCAAAGGGTTATGTTCACCCTTCATTCGTATGTCTATTGTTACATTTTTGGAAGAAGAAAATCAGCCTTCTGATTTTCTGGCTGTCATGCACTTCAGGCATATCAGATCAATCAGACTTCTGGGCCATCTTTTTGTTTATATAAATCTCTATATATTATGTTTTATCTGTATAGAAAGCCGACTCCTCGGTAATTTTGTCCTAGGAGCTCTGCTTGTAATGCTGGTGGAGGCTAAACAGCAAATGTACCTTAGGACAGTTCTGTTTAACCATAGTTTCTGGGGGGAAAAAAAAAAAAAAGCAGAGTTGCTTTTATCCCATTCTTCGAGCTTCGTTGTTTGGTCTGTGTCCACTTGGCAGCGATGCTTATTGCTGGTAGCAAGAAATTCTTCTAGTGTAAACAGAAGACTCCACAGAAGAGCTCAGCCCTCTAAGGCCGTGTTTGTCTTTGCTGGAAACTAGTGGGTCCTGTGCTGTTTGAGTAGCCTGCATTAAATATCTGAGCTAGTTCAGCATTGCCTTAGCTGAACTGATTTTACCCTACAGTTTGAAATGGAGAAAGGCACCAAGGCTACTGGTTTTGACCAGAAAATGTTCAGGCAGGGTTGTCAACTTGTGACAATAACGTTGCTTTGGATGTCAAAATGAGGAAGTGGAAGTCAGGCTTTACAAGTTTGGAGTAATTCGTGTTTTGGTACCTGAGGTTATGTTGGAACATTCCTCCTTTAAGGCCACAGAGATGTGAAATAATTTATGAAACTCTTAGGATATAAGGGTTAAGGATTAAAGCAGTTTAAATCTATCTTTAGATATAAGTACTTGTGCTGCCTTAATCCACTGATAGAGAGATTTTGAAAATCAAACTGAAATAAAACCTTCAGTTCTGGATTCTGAAATGTTGGTATCAGTTGGTTTAATGCACTTCTTCCTCAATGGGAAGCCCCTGACCGTGCTGTCTGTCCCAGGTCTGTGGCGCTTATCTGTCGACGGACTGGAGCGAGCGCAGGCGAGGGGGGAACAAGCTGAGTTTCTTTGGAACCGGGGAGTGCTTTGTATTTAGGGTGAGTAAAATTTTTTTGTCGGTACCTGGTAGCAAGGCAGAACTGCTGTACTGGTGTGAGTAACTCTTGCTTCCCCTTCACTTCACGAGGCTGGATTATATGCCTTCTTTGTTTATAAAGTCTACTGAACTTGTGGAGAAGGAAATTTTAGTTTTCAGTTCTGTGGTAAGTCTTTTTCTCCCCTTGCCAGAATGTTTTCTTAAAATATGTAGTAAGGTAACTCAGAAAATGCTGTATCGTTTCTTCAATCACCTAAAATGCAAAGTTATAAAGAAAGAACATAACATCTGGCGTAAAAGATAGTTTGATCCAATCTTCATCACTAATCGTGTGAATGTTCTTTGAGGGGCCTGAGTGTCCTTTGCTGCGCAGAGCTCTCTGCGTGGTACACATGCACTAACTGCAGCTTTGCTCTTCTCTGCCTCTCTGCAGTTGCAGCCAGAAGTGGAACGCTACGAGTGGGTGATCATAAAACACCCAGAGCTGGCCACAACTGGTTCAGAGCCAGAAAATCACGCCCCATCAGCTTCCAGCACCCTCTCCTCTGGCAGTGTCCCACCAGACCCTTCAGATCGCCTCTCTCCCTTCTTATCGGCTCGGCACTTCAACTTGCCTTCCAAAACAGCCTCCATGTTCATGGCTGGCAGCAGCGAATGCATCATTATAGGTAAGTCAGGGTGAGAATCTGCGCTTATCATAGAATCATA
>VXAK01023088.1:0-11099 GCA_013399435.1 Arenaria interpres | reverse complement strand
TTGAAAGCTTGCCAGACAGTTCCCTGCCAGCTTTTCCATACTGGACATATCATTCCCTTGTTCTATCAAAATGACAAAAAAAAAGTCAGCCATGGGATTTAGGGTCTGCTAAGTAATTAATGTCATCTCAGCATTAACTATGTAGAAAATATTATATTCTTAATCTGCCTGATCTGGAAGGTCAAGCTGTGCCTACATGCTGCCGCCTTCTAAGGATTCAACATCAGGAACGTTGGTTTTGCCAGAAGTAATAAATCCAGGAAGAATGGTTTAAACTGCTTCTTTCTAATCTTATCTATCTAACTGCCTACCCACATATCTGAAGTACCCATCACTATAATACTGTGGTGCCAAACTTTGTAAGTTACAGAGACATCCAATAATTTGGATGGCACTTCATACCTCTTATTTCAAGCTAAGATTAATTCCTCCTCCTCCGGTGTTATTTCTTTTAGGAAAATAAGATAATGTCAATAATAGCCTAATAAGGAGTATGGGATTTTGCTACATGAAAACAATTCCTTCAAACAGAGTGAACGGTGATTTTGCTTTTTTATTTTTCCTATTAGCTCGTCTCAGCTGGGAACGAATTTACAAAAAACCAATCTCCCTGTTTATGGAAGATCAACAATCATACGAAAAGCCATGGCATGAAGAAAAGCAGCTCATGTCACATTTTGCAGTAGAAATGTTTCCTCAAGCAAGGGGAAATCCTGTGTGAGTGACGTTTTCAAATACAACTTTCACTTTGAAAGAGTCGTCTTCATGAAGGTGAAGCCAGATAAATATTCTGATTTGAACTTGAGTTTGGGGCATTAAATGAGATTATATATGTATTTTATTTAACAGAAAAATATTTCAGTGGACAAAGAAGATATTGGGAGAGGTTTTCTGTGCATTGGTATCAGAAACAAAACCGATTTTTGAAAGTATAAATCTCTGCAATTTTATACAAAATAGCTCTTCACTTCTGCTTGCTTAAAGAAACACAATTTGCCTCAAAAAACCAGTTATTAACTCTTTTGTAATCACTTGGATGAGCAGTACCCATCCACTTCTGATAAGCTAAGGCAAATCTACACTGAAGTACTTCATATGTGAGTGTCATCGGTCCCATCCATAGGTGGATGTTGCCTCGTGCTTTTGTCCAGTTGAAATTAGTCATACTAAATACAGAGAGGTCACCCTGCAGAGAATACAGTATTAAACATCCCAGGGTGTTGAGGAGCAATGAAACTATATACTTATGCTCAACAGCAGCTCTACAAGCAGTGTGATTCTTAGGCATTTAGTGATTATTTTTATTTGTATTGTTCTTTTTTCAGTAGCTGATATAAATTACATGCCATTATGGTCCAGCTGCAAATAATGAAATGACAATACCATCCATGCCACAGTGCAGGCTGGCATTCGTGTATCTCTTTAGAGGTGTTAAAAGAAAAGGCAAGGTATTGCAGCTGAATGCACTTTATGATGGAATGCTCTAATAGAGATTTAATATATTTATCTGCCTCTGAAGCCAGCAGCCACAGCCACTGCAGATGGCTGGCTGGCCACGGTTATTATCTGAGCAATCTAAGTAGTTATGCTTTGAGCTACAGGGTGTTGAAGATAATAGTTCAGTCTAGACTCAATGCCTACATAATGGTAGATTGCCTTCTCCTTTCTACTTGCTGGTCAAGACCAGTTGATGATTGACTTAATGAGAGTCACCTGGCTCATAATCTAAAGAATAAGAGGACTGTTTACACAGAAGAACAATATTATGCTCCCTGGGAGAATTTGACTGATTTTGTTGGTTTTGGGGATGTTTAACTCTTTGGACTACAGTGATACCTGTAGCAAAATGTCAGTTTATAATGGTATCTGCAAGAGATTACTGAAATCACTTGTATCTTTTACTTGACAAGTGAGTTATCGCCCAAGATGTGGAATCAGACAGTTCTCTTGCTGTTACTGTCTCTCTCCTTATTTCCTGTTTGTTTTATTCCCATTATTGTGTTTCGTTTAAATCCAGATTCTAATAAACGTGTCCTCACTGAATGTTGTTGAGTCCCCATTATTGCAGGCAACATGTGTATGTGCAGGATCCTTTCCAGAGTTCTCCTCAGTGTATTATGGTTTTGGGCTGGCAGTGCGTATTTCAAAGCCTAAAACACCAGGTACATTTTCCTGTTCGGCTTGAAAAAAGTGGTTATTACTCCTTTAAGGGATCCCTCCCCCTTCTTCTTTGCTTGGCAGAAGAGGTCAGGGAGAAGAGGCATCACCTGAACTCAAGGGGCTCAGGTTAGGGTTCCTGGGAGATTTTATGTAAGCATGACTAAAATGTTTAGCAACACTACTCAGGTTTGCATGGAGCAAAAAAGTCAATACTCTGTCTACACCAAGGAGAGATCAAAGATTTTATAAAGAGCCAGACATAAAGAGGCTAATGTTTGGGTCAAAAATATTTGGAAATAAAGAAAAGAAAAATAAAGTGTCACAGTTATTTTCCCCTTAAACTTATCTCTTTGCTGGAATAGACTGACTAGATATACATAAAATTCAGCCTTACAACTGAAGTGTAGCTGAGATCATACAATAGTAAATAAATATAATTCTCTCTAGCTGAAATTCTAAAAGCTTAAAGCAATAGCATGTAACTTGTACCCCCACCAAAGAACCCTCAGCATGTTACAAAGAGAGATTTTGAATGCAGAAACTATATAGGTAGCATTCATTGCATCCTTATTCTTGACAGGATGGTAGGATTCACTCTGCCTATGTGTTTCTAATAAGCCAGACTACACTTTGATAAAATTGACTTTGATAAGTTAACAACAGAATTAATTAAAGCATTAAACCCCAAGACTCTTTTGTTTTGTTTTGTTTTGTTTTTCTTCAGGAAAAGGAAGCACTGTTAATTATTATCGTTGGTTACTTTCTCTTATTCTAATACGACTACTTTTTGACTTGCATCCTCATTGAGCTGGAGCAATATATTCTCCTTAGCCTTAGCACTAGGTACGTTTCATCTATATAGTGAAGGACATTCCTGAATTTCCACCATTTTTGAAAATTATTGCTGCCGTTTCTGTGGTTCTATCCTAATTTACTTGCATTCACTGATGATCTCAAACCCATTTTCTCCAGAGTACTGCAGTCTTCTCTCTCCATGTTTCTTTTCCAGAAATGACATTCAGAATTGAGACCATTTTGGATGTCATACTGGGGATCTGGGGTAATATTTTAGATGACTCTTCTACTCCTGTGCTCAACCATGCCCTTGCGAGATTGTTCCAGAAATATGGGAAGAAAAGTACTTGAATTCTGTTCCATTCTTTCACTTAGTACTTGAATACTTCCCCTTAAATCCACTTCCATTGCCAGTTTTCTCTATGTGAGGGAGGGTTAAAGCTTTATCATCACTCCTCACTACAAAGGGATCATTTGGTCACCAGCAGAGCCATCTGTTCAGAAGATGCTTTTCCATCCTGCTTGCTCACCAGTGGGAGAAGTGGGAAAAGATAACCTTAAGGGTACTATTTATTGCTCTCAGTCCAGAAAGAGGCAGAAGTTATGGGAATGATGCCTAGAGATCCCTTATCATGGATTAGAACCTAGGTTGTCAAAAGGCAAAAAAATGTCTCTTTGACTTGCCAGTTGAGGATACAAATACCGAAAGGTTTTTGCTTTAGTGCTTTCAAATTCAATAATCATTCATCGGCTTGTTTTCCTTCTGTGCTAGGGAGGACAGGTAGTCAGAGCAGAGAATACAGATTGTTTCAGTCGGCTCCTGTTCAGCTGATGATGGTATACACAGCTGTATGTAGCCAGTGCCTGCCAGCAGAGGCCTGACCCAGACAATTAACCTTATATTAACGCCCCTAATGGTGATCATCTGTTGCCATATGCCTGCAGCCTGAGCTCTAAGTCAGCCATGAGACCATCCACTCCCCAAGTCATATCTGATCCTCAACCACAATCTACAGAGCTTGAGCTGATTTTAAACTGGATAGGGAGCTGATTTTTAAAATGTTTATTTGTAACCTGTTCATCCTAGGAAAGAATAAATCCTTCTGAGAAAGATAGCAATTGCCTTAGGAAAATCTGTGAAACTCATGTGCCTGGAGGCAAATGGTTAAACAGAGTATTCTAAATAACTGCTTAGGTTGTAGTAGCCCCATATTTCTTCTTGTCTAGAACTATATTGTAAGCTAAAACCAAGGAGATGGTAGGAAAACTCATTTTCTAGCTCATTTGCTTTCTGGACTGAATCTGTTCACTGTCCCTGTACCAAGTATTGTTATCGTTCTAGGAGTAGGTATTGAATCCAAGAGCAATTTGAAATACCAAGTGTGTGAAGTAATTTTTCTTGTGCACAGGTTGCGATACTTAAACATGTGTGTGCTAAGACCAGTATTTGCTGCACCACTGCTGGTGTTAATCCTTGTTTATAACATGCGTAAGCTGCCTGGCAGGTGTTACATTTCCATATCAAATCTATTGCTTTCTTGGATTTATTTTCTGTATATTTGTCATCCTAAACAAGTTCTTTATTTCCTTCAGTTGCAACTCAGGCTTGAACATCTACAAGGATAGCTGCAGTGGAACTATAATATAAAATACCAGGCTTTCCATATCATTCATGCAATCAAGAAGAAAGTACACTGGAGCAAACAGTGCATTAATAAGAAATAGAAGACAAATGGGTATTTTAAAAGGTGTGACTTGTTTCACTATCAAAAACAAAGGGAGCTTTTTTATTATCCCCAGTATCATATTTTATGTATGATGCTTCCATGCGCCTCTTTTCCTGAGTCTATATGTACACAGTAGATTATTGATTGTTTGGGCAAGATATGCCTAATGCTTGCTACTTTGCCCATTATCGTAAAATCTGGAGGGACAGAGAGGCTATTATACATTTGGATATGTTCTTGGATAAGTACAGAGAATGATGTCCACATTAAGGCTTACTGGTCAGTAAAAGTTAGTGTGACTTGCTTGGTAAAGATAAAATTGTGCCCTACAAAAATAATTCCATGTTAGATTTTGTAAGTAAAATAAAATATGCTTGCTTCCATCCCCTTTCAGTTTTCAGTACTCACCACTCCAAAAAAGCAAAGAGGATGTTGCACAGAGTACAAACAATAAGGCTTTACAAATCATCTAGAAGCAAGAAAGCATACATTGCTTAAGCAGTACATGTAAAAGTTATCCAGTGTATATTAAAAGATTTTAAAATCCAATCTTGCAGGAATAAATGACCAATATAAGGTTATTTTTTTTCCCTAGTCCAGCTAACACTTATTTCTGAGTGCATTACGACCATGAATAGTACTAAAGACCCAGTAAAAATGATGTAGACAAGATTTTCAAGACCGAATCCTTATACGACTACGTTTTCTCTTTTACACATGTATTGCGTTTTCTGCCCAGTTCTGATCCTTTGAGGTATTATGTTCTCTCAGTTCTTTTCTACTTCTTTGAGAAAATAACATTCATCACCTTGAAGTTCCCATAAAATATATCAAGATTAAAATCCTGTCTCCACTAAATTCAGTGGCAACATTCCAGTTCCTTGTATGCAAGGTATCTTTTCTCCTCTGATAGAAGTCTTTGCTGCAGAAATAAAATTCGTGGAACTTCCACACACTGCTTCCATTTACAACGTTGTCTGGGAACATAAGAGCCTATTCTTAAAGTCTATTCTAGAATACACTGTCGAGAAACAGGAATATTTCAATACAAAACATAGAATCTCTGAAGAAACTTTCACAGTACATTTGAACTCAGACTTTCACTAGAGAGCAGAAGCAGCATTGTATTCCATGGAATTAATCTCTTCCCTTATGAAATTAATATTTTCTAATTAAAATTCCAAACAACTAAAATTGCAACTGCAATGGAACGGGTCAGATGATCTGCAGAAAAATAGAATCCTGTCTTAATATTGTCCATAATGTTCATCGCTGAAACCCTAACAGGGACTCCTTAGTGACTTATCAGGTGGGATAAACTTTTTTTCTTCAAACTAAAAGCTCGGCTCTGTTTTCAGCTTGTCAAAATGTGGTGGTAAAAGGGAACATCTTGAGCTGTCAGTTGGCTATTAGAATTGGTTTGTGTGTCTGACAGAATATCAAAGCTGGCTATACAAATGGGAGGATTACTTCACAAGGAGGAAAATTCTACTAAGTTTCTCCAGGTCACTTTTGTTAAGGTCTCCATGATGATGACAGAGGTGTGGTAACTAGATAGCTAGGAGAGGGAAGGGAAAAAGCATATCTTCATACTAGGGTAAGTAAGTGTAATGAAAATTTGTCAGTGAACATGTCTGATAAGATATTGAAAGGGAATAATTCTGGTTTTGACAAACTCTAACAGAAGCGAGAGTTTCTAGTAAGTCTGAAGTCTGATGTACCCAGAAAGGTACACCTGAAAATAATGCAAAAAATTTTGTAAACAAAATTGAACAGTGTATATTGTATCTGCTTACATTTGAACAGTAGTTGTATACAACATA
Organism: Arenaria interpres; assembly: GCA_013399435.1. Taxonomy (NCBI): domain Eukaryota; kingdom Metazoa; phylum Chordata; class Aves; order Charadriiformes; family Scolopacidae; genus Arenaria; species Arenaria interpres. Next base: position 4,594 of record VXAK01023088.1, on the reverse strand, counting down.
GAATTATGGAATTAGTAAATTCTGTATTTAAATGGCAAATTACGTTTAAGAGCTCTTCTTAAGTTTTTCAGGAAAAAGGAAAGAGCTTCCATTTAGCTCTCGATTGTAAGTAATGGTAACAGATTACTGTGCAAAGAGAGGAAAAATAAATTTTTTATTGTTTGTCTGATTCCACACCAAAATTAACAGAGTAGTTAAGTCCCACTGGTCCTTCCACTGGAAAAAATGATTTTACAAATATTTTTCTAACTTCTTCCATTTTAACTCTTGAAATGCAAAATATTTAGATAATTTAAAAGTTTCCATGTCTGCCTTCCCTCTCAAATCATAACTATAAAATCCATAATTATCTAGACACATAACCTGCAGAGTTATCTTAAAATATTTTTGCTGTCAGATCCTCAGGAGACTTTTGATGAACTACAGTTAACTCCAGTTCTCCCACATAAACCTAAAGTAATTTAGATGTATAAAGCAGTGAGACAGATGAGTTCTACAGGGGAAAAAAATAGCAATGATATAGGAGAGGAGCAGGGCTAACGTCTCTTTTTCCCCCACTGTTTTCCCACTATTGAACAATCCATTGAGAGGAATATTTTCCTCTTCTCTGTTTCACTTATACCCTGAATTTATATAAGTGGCCATCCTTCAGCTCTTTGGGGCAAGCATGTGGCCCAATGCTACAATACGAAGAGCACTCTCACAGAGATGATGCCATGGTCACAATATGAAGCTTCTACAGGGTGTTAAACCCTGAGCAAACCCTCCTACTCAGAGGCGAAATTCACCTCTGAGGTTTCAGGCTGACTTCCAGTTATATATTTTTATTTATCTTTTTATAAAAGACATAATGCACTCTAGGAAATGTGTAGTCATTCATCAGAGCAAATAAACTCTGGAATATGTTGAATGAAAGCCCAAAACCATCACCAGAATTTCTACTGAATGGAATGAGAAATCAAGGAGGAAGCCAGTTATGAGGCTTGAATTTTTTTGTGTGTGTGCAACTGTTTTTCTTTTTGACACTTGCTTTTTTTCTGGGAAGCATCTTTTACTCACTTATTTCCCTTGACTTAATGCTGACTTGAGTCAAAACAAATCTTTCCAGTTTTTTCTTACTCACTGAGTACTGCTTTAACGTGAATTTCAAGGCAGTGGTTCTGAACCTGGCTCTGTTTCAAGCAAACAGACTTCCTTCTACCCACAGCCCAGTCAGTGGTTCTCTCCATCTGGTTTGGGCTTCTGGAAGTTTTCTGTTACACGCTCTGAAGGTACTGTGTGGATTGCAGTGCCTACCTAAGACGGGGTGCGTTACAGAATGAATGACTGTTTCATTTCTCAGTCTGTTTGCCTTGCAAGGTAAAAAAAGTTAAAACTTTTTTAAGGTAAAAAAGTTAAAAAAAGGTAAAAACTTACTTTAGTGTGTTGGCTTTGCATTTAAGGGGCTTCATTGCAGATACAAAGTGAGTATATGAAATATATATGAGGATAGTCCTGAAGCAAATGACGCTCTCATTCCAGGGACTGGCACCTTGAATACACTAATGCATAAATACTGTGCTTCAAAAATCCGTTTTAGTCTATGCCATATCCAGGTGTACATTTCCATTTGACTTTGGCTTTCCATATGTAAAATATCTTGCTACAGAGATATATACTTTGCACCTCAACCTCTATAGGACTTGTCCTAAAGCTGCCACCTGTTGATCCAGGTGTAAATGGCTATCTGTTTTCCTGGGATTGGGTTATGAGCACTAGCCAGATCACTCTCTTGTATACCACTGATGACAAAAACTCGCACACCAGATGCATGCTAGCCTGATGTACCAACTCAGAATGAGTATAGGACTTCATCCTTTGGACTTTCTACGTACATTGTACTGACTATGAGAGAAATGATGCAATGTATCAACCCCTGACTTGCCCTTCTTTTAATCCACAGACTTAAAACAATAAACATAGGAAAGTGAATGCAAAAATATGTTTATGCACCATCAAACTTGCAAATCTAAAAACCTCAAAAATTGAGGATTGTAGAAGCTGAAACTTCAACAGTAGTATAAATTTGGCCACAAGAATCATGTTGGTTTTTCTATTTGTGTCTGTATGTATACTAAAGAATTCTTTACTGACCAAAAAGAGAACATACCTGGTGTATTTAAATCTATGCATCTGTACATATGCAATATCATATGTTAGTTACGTTATGGGATAATTAACAGAATTTTTCTTTTGTCTTCTGCACAATGACTTTCTAAAGCACTAACTCTTATTAATTTTCAGTAATTTCATCAGTTGGTTGCCACAGTACAGTGGGTAAACCCCTTGTTCCATGGAACACGCAGCAAACTCAAGCTAGGATTTCTTTGTTCATTCCATCTCTCTCACTTACTTGATGACACTATTTCTTGGTCCCAAAACACATTTTTCATGTGCTTGATTTTTTTTTCATTTCCTCAGCAGACATCTAGCATGTTTATAGCATATTCTAGGAGCAAAGTTCCAGACAAAAAACATTGGAGTCACTAAAAGCTCACAAAAGAAATTTTGCTGAGTATTGTAACATTTTAACTGGCTGAATATGTGACACACTGTTTTGGAGAAAGAAAACAATTTCTTATTATGTTTTCATTAAATTGCATTAACAGATTTTTTTGCAATGGATAGTTCCCTCTTTAGTCCTGTTTCTTTTAGCAGTCGCTGAGGGGGTGAAATTCTGTTTTCTTCGAAGTGATCAGCACAACCACAACCAGCATTATTCATTCCAGGAGTAATCCCACCAAGGGTTAGTGAAGCCATTTACAAGACACAGAATTGCCATACCTAAGTAGACTTTCCTGTAAATGTCACTCTTTGAATAACGGTCATCTTCATCTCAACTGCAGGGAAATTTAGGTTTATGGTACACAGAATTAATTTTTGTACATAAACAACTTTTGGTAAATAAATCTGTTTTGTGCAGAATAAAGACTAATATTTTTACTCCATGGACATTTTATTCTTAATCAAAATTGCTTTTTCAAGTTCTGAGCAATTAGATACTACTTTTCCTCTCTGAGCACAGAACTAACATTTAAAAATGCCTCAAACCCCCATATTTCACTCTATTTTGGTAATTAGACAATTAGCAAATAGAAAAAGTTAGCACTGTGGCTCACAGCAAAAATAAAGAAACCAAGATATTTAATCCAGAATATTTTAAGTTGTTAAAACCACCTCGTGCAGACCATATTTAAAATTCGAGTCTTTCCATTGACTTGAGTAAGCTTCAGTTCAAGTCCATATGGAAAATATGCCCCTCTAAATAAAACTATTCCACTTCTGTCATGACATTGTAGTAGTCACTGTACTTTTTTCAGACATTGTTTGGTAAATCTTACTATAATATTTCTGTCTAAGTAAGTTCCCATTTTAGTCTAATATTTAGAGAATCTTCTCTTTTTCTATTTGCAATGTATCACATAAACATATATTATGCTAGGATACAGGCTTAAAGGGCCAGCAGTGTTTTAAAAACAGTTGTCAGTCTCAAGTAAAACACCTGGCCTAAAGTCCTGTTTCCCTCTCTTTCTCCCTTCCCCCTCCTTTTTTTTGCTAAAATATTTTCAACATCAGTGACACAAGCATACTATCGTTTCTTTTCTTCTGCCTTAAAAGTGCTGCTATGCAAGAATATAGTAACTTAAAACTGCTAGGCTTTAGAAATGAAAACTGAATTATCTTTCCAACTCACATTTCCATTTTAACTAACCTTTTTCTTGGTTCTCCTTTTTCTAGGAGAAATAAACACAGAGAAAATAATCAAGAGGTAGCTTTAAAGATCCGTAAAAGGATTTACACTATATTAATAAAACTTCAAGTATTGTTTAGAAAGCAAAAATACAATAATTAGAGCTATAAAGCTTTAGAACTGTAACTGGAGCCACAGTGAACAGTTCAGGAGAGCTTTGCATCTTTAGTAACCTTTGGAACCAAGCTTTAAAAGTCATGGGCAAAATAGCACTGTCTCATGAACAGTTAACATAAAACCCCTGGTACTGTTTACTTACTGAGCTATCAGAAAATTTCACAAGCCAATTTGGATCTCAGAATGAGCAGAGCTTCTGAAACAATGCAATTATCTTCAGAAGGCCTAATGAGAGAGCTCTTTCAAATCTCATTCAAACAATTGATATGTGAACTGAAAAAAGCATATAAGAAGCATAAATTAACTGCTGAGAGAAAAAGTCAGTGTTTTTATTTCCTTCTCTGTTGGTTGAGAGGGAAACAGGAAGGAAAACTAGGAAGAGAAATTTTGGGTACTAGATCATCTGTGCGTAACTTGTATTTGCTGAGTAAGCAGAGGCAATTCTAGAAAGAAGCTGCTGGAAACCTGCCTTCCCATCAAGAATATAAGTCAATTAGATCATAAAAGATAAAGTGATTGTGACAATAATAGTTCCTGAGTTATATAGTGAATACTCAGAAGATATTTGGGTTACTTCAAGTGGAGTTTAATGTGACAGAAGAGACTTTATTGACCACATAGTGACTATCCCTTCTTTTATCCACATAATAAATCATGCTCCGAGCCAATTTGCAAAGCAGTAATCTC
>VXAK01023087.1:17204-34185 GCA_013399435.1 Arenaria interpres | reverse complement strand
ACAAGTTGACCATGAGGTAGCAACANACCATGAGGTAGCAACATACCCTTGTAGCCAAGAAGGCCAATGGCATCCTGGGGCACATTAAAAAAACCATGGCCCGCAGGTCAAGGAAGATCTTCCTCCCCCTCTACTCTGCCCTGGTGAACCGCATGGTGTCCAGTTCTGGGCTCCTAGTTCAAGAAAGACAAGGAACTACTGGAAAGAGTTCAGCAGAGGGCTACAAAGATCATCAAGGGAATGGAGCACCTCTCTTATGAGGAAAGGCTGAGACCTGAGTCTGTTTAGCCTGGAGAAGACTGAGAGGGCAATCTCATAAATGCTCTACACTCTTTTCAGTGGTGCCCACCAATAGGACAAGGGGCAATGGGCACAAACTGGAACACAGGAAGTTCCATCTGAACATGAGGAAAAACTTCTTTGAGGGTGGCAGAGCACTGGAACAGGCTGCCCAGAGAAGTGGTGGAGTCTCCTTCTCTGGAGACATTCAAAACCTGCCTGGATGCGTTCCTGTCGAACCTGCTCTAGGTGACCCTGCTTCAGCAGCAGGGTTGGACTAGATGATCTCTGAAGGTCCCTTCCAACTCTTACCATGCTGTGATTCCATCACACCCATGCAGAAGATCTCTAAAACAACGAGAAAACTCACATCTAATGCTTCAGCAGGATGGGCTCCAAGACAAGAGAAGCATAAAATTAGAAACATGCACAATAAAAAGTATCAAGTGGACACATTTTAATTCATCATAGCAATTTTGCCATGCAGAGTAACAAAAAGGGTGATGTGCTTGCATTGAGTGCAGGGCCAAACAACCAGAAGATAGAATGGAATGTCACTTGAGAGGTCTAATTCACCTGAGTGCTGTTTAGCAGATTAATTTGTATACCTATTTATATAGGACTGTTGCTTCCAACTGTATTGGACAGGTGAAAAAGCCCCTCAACTTGCCATTATAGAAGGCATATACTTCACAGCACTGTCCACTACGATGTGCAGGATCAAAAAAAACACATCAAGGTTTCTCAATGCTTAAGACATTGACCTAATAAACTAAATTTCACTTAATGTGGGGCTAAGCAATATGTAGGCAGTGATTGAAAGTTCTTACATTACCCATAGAGCTGTTATGTGGCAAAATTACCCTCTGTTCTCAAGAAAGTCAATTTGCTCTGATGATTCACATCCTGTTTTGAATTGACAATCACCAGTGCTTCCTCTCAACTGTATGTGGTAATTTCTTAAGCAGAGTACCAATCTTTAAGGATATAATCTGAAATATATTTTTCTTTAAATTTCATTTTGACCAGAGCGTGAAACAAAAGATGACCAAAATTTGTACGCTGCTCTGGAAAAAGGCCATTACAGTGCATTTAGCAGAGCTGACAAAAAAAAGCACATTAAATAACAACAATGGACCTCAGAGAAATTAACTGTATCTCTTTATTGTTAACCAATGAATGTTATCCAAAATAGTAGATGTAATTGTAGCTTAATTGTACAACACAAAACATGATGCTAAAGGAAAAAGCACGTGGAAAATTACTTCACCAAGTCATCATTAAATGTATTCTTAGTATTTCTGCACCAGTAAGTGTTCCCAACTGCTGGTGACAGCAGCTATTACCACTTTGTTCATTGTGAAAATCCATATTATAAATGGTTGTTCCTGGTTGTTTAGAAAAAAAAAAAATCACACAGCTTTATAAATGGATCTAATCCATTTAGCCCTACTCTAGATATTGTAGATTTATGAACAGCAAACTTTACTGGTATTTTTTCGCAACACTGAAACTGATGTATCAGTGTTAGTGCACACTTTCCAGGGAAAAATGAAAACTCACTGGAAGCACAGTATTTCACCTGCTCTGGCGAACTGTTCGAATACTTCAGAAATTTGTTTAAGTTTCGGCGTATGAAGACTGTGAAACAAAAACTGTTCTTACAATGCACTGCAAGTAGAAACACCAGCTTCCACCAAGCAGCATTTTGAAGCATGTGCACGCCATCTGCACATCAGTCTTTAAGGTCAACCAGATATGTTTAGCCCCACAAACCAAAAATATATTAATGTATCTTTATTTTATTTTCATGATGTCACCCCACATAGCCAACCTTTAACTCCGCAAAAAAAAAAACCAAAACAAACTTAGTAGGACTGTTCATAAGAAATTTAAACCTATTGTGCATGAAAAAAATGTTTAATAAAATGGCAAATTTTAATAGATAAGTGTAAATTTATGAGTGCATAATATCAAACAGAAAAGAGCTGAACCATCCTCAGAGAAAGCAGGGCTCTTCCACTGTAGAGATTTACTAGGGTACTAGAACAGAAGGAATAACTGCGGTCCACATTAACTGGGAAGTTATTTCTAAAGTTCAATTGCTAAGAAAATTTCTCAAAAAAGCAGGTCTCCTAATCAAGAGGGAAAGGACTTAATAACAATGATCTGACATCAGATATGACAATTAAAATACTAGCTTCACTGAAAACTGAAGCTACCAACACTTTTACTCCAATTCTGGGAACTTTCGTTTTGCATTTGGAAACCCCAAAACAGACTAACTTACACGCACATTCTACACCCCTCCCAGGAGATAGTATACCAGTGACAGGTTACAGCTTTAAAACACACAAGATGCTTTTACAATTTAAACTCAACAAAAGGCAGTTAGACAGTATTTAGCACTATAAATCCATCTTAAAGTAAAACAAAATCCTAGGAGTAAGGGCTCCTAGCATTCTATGGTATCACTGTGTAGTGATAGTCAATTTAAACAGTTTTTTTCATGGTGTTTGAAGGACCAGTCATCATGTATATAGTAGTGAGGTAGGATACTGTCCCCTCCCTGGGACTGATGTTTTCATATGCTCCCTTGCCAGAAAGGTCCAGGTCTCCCTACTGCAAATAAAATAATTACAAGCAAATAGCACATGAAGCTTTGTTTTGGTTTTGTTTATTTTTTTCCCTTTGCTACATTAGAACATTTTGCGCATCTAAAGAATCACCTAGGAAAAGCAATACTTATTCAAGCCTATCAGCAGCCACGTGCTGCCACAGGTAGTGTTCCATTTAAAAATATTTCCTGGAACTACCACCTGCCATCCAGACCTTTGTGAACAGGTAGGCAAAGAAAACCATCAATGATGACAGGACATGAAACACCAAAGAATTTCACTTGGGAGAAAAACAACGAAACTGAAAGTCAGCAATATCAAACTCTTAACGGTGTAGCTACATGGAAAAATGTAATTTCAAACTTCATACTGAAATAGTGCCTATCCCGTTTAGGTTCAGTTCCATTCTTCTTTCTATTTCTTAATGTTTAAGCAATACAGACACTTGTCAGTCATATACTTCACATCAGTTTCTAAAGAAAAAATACAAAACAATGAAATTGAAAACATGATGGGGAAAAAACTGCTATTATTCTCCACACCCTCCCCCCTCCAAAAAGCTAGGGATGACAGACTGCCTTAGTGTCGAATACCTTCCCCTAAATTTGTCTTCTAGCCACTGTAGTCAAACTGGTATTAAGTGCTTTGGCAAAGTGGGGTGCAATCCATCAAATCTGCAAAGGCCTGCTTTTTTTCTCTGTTGGTGGTTCAGCTTTACGAGGAACATATATGCAAAGTAACAGCTCTCACATTGCTTCAAACTCATCGATACGCTGCTTTGTATTGCCTTGTCGGATTTGTCGAAGAGTCTTGTACTTATCACGGCCTGCTTTAACATTCTCAGCGTGAAGGACATCATTTTGTGTTTTCTTGGTTTCATCTCTGGCTTGAGCCAACTCAGAACTTAAAGCCTGTTGAATAAAATATTTGTATTTAAGTGCTTTGAGTAATCTTTTAATAATTCTGGAATTTCTGTTAACAATTATTCTGCAACTGGGATAAGGATGTCTTGAATGCCAACCTATGAAATGCTTGTTGTGTTGCTCAGTAACTCAAGTTGTGAGGTCTATCAGAAAGACGGCAGAAGGAAAGAGGAGAGGAGCATAGGATTCCTTCCTTACATAAATGTGGGCATCAAACTAAAAAAACAAAAAGGCCTCATACCATAACATCCAAGAAGTATCAGAACAGCAAGATAAAGCAGGAGAATGACCTTTTTCAATTTCTGCTTCACTAAAGACAGCTCTTTTATCTCCCTGATCCTGTTCAGCGATTGGCCAAGCAGAAAGGAAATTACAAACACACACTACTAAGATTTTGCTGCCAGAAAAAGGAGTAGCTTTTCCATTTCTTTTGTTTCCTTCCCAAATAGACATTTGGGAACATTTCATAACAAGGCAAAGGGTTACCACTAACAGATTATTATAATTTGAGGAGTAAGACTAGTCTAGGAGGAAAAGCTCAATTTCAGGGAAATAAGATTAATCCAAAATGGGCATAATTCAGTTATTGCATTTACAAGATCTGTGAATAACTGCAAATAAACACAAATACTGCTAAGCAAGCATCTGTTCATAGCACTTAATAGATTTCAGTATTGAGAAAGGAAAGCATGATGTTTTAACATTCAATGTCCTGGACATTATATAATTATTTGAAACCTTTACTGGCCAATGTGACAACATACTAATACTTCGAAGCACCATCTTACATCCAATATTTCTATGTATTCCACTTCTAGAATACTATGAGTGATACTGGTTAGTAAATTAATAATATACATAGTAAATGATAAAAAGGCTGTTTCTTTGACACACCATAATTTCAATGAGATTTTTGACAAATAAAGAATGAAAACACAAAACCTGAATTATGTTGATAAAACTATGAATCTTCATTACCTGGAGCTGCTTCTTAACACGTTCATTTTTCTGTGTTTCTGTTACCCGCTCTTCCTCACTCCTGTGATTCATGACACCATCAGAAGACAGTTCTGCACTGGCTTCAGCATTGTTCTCATCATGTTCATCATGTTCATTCTCTGTTGGAGGAATAACTGGTGGGGGAGGAGGTGGAGGAGGAGCAGACATCACAGACTTCAGTTCTTCTTTGGTCTTTTCCAAGTCCTCTTGGGCTGCAAAAGCCTAAATATAGTAAACAGCACTTAGCTTCTTTTAACATTATTTATGAATAGCCAGAAAAATAAAAATAAATATTTGAGATATTTTCAGACACACAGGAACTGTCTTTTATAAATGACACAACCAGCTTAACTTACTGAAAATTGTCAAACAGGCACACAGGGTAAAAAAAGATAGAACTCAAAGCCAACTGTACCCGACTCCAGCTATTTCCAGCAGTAGACAAGAGAAGAGTTAGAGAATAGGGCAGCCATACTGATTGCTTCCCAACTTTCCTAGTCTCCTGAAATTTGAGGCTCAGGGACTTCCTAAATCAAAGGTAATGTCCTAGAATTTTGAATTCAACCAGAACTTTTATGAATTTGTTCCATTTACATCCCGTAGCTAATTACATATTTTGTGAATGAATACTATTTTACTTTAAACTATTGTGTGGTTACATTTGATGTGACTTTTGTTACTGTTCTGGTTCAACTTTTCACCACCACTCATTATTTTATATATCTACCTCCTGAGGTGTTTCCTTTTCCAACACGAAGCTCCAATCTATTTCGTCCCCACACATAGGGAAGCCATTTCAAATCTTTGACCATACCTTTGTGATCTGAATTTCAACCCCTTCATGACTATTTAATATTAAGAAATGAGTTAAATAGAAGTATAGGCTGGCTTCAGCAGACTGGAGAAGAAAAGCCTTTAAGAAAGGCTTCTCTGAAGCCTAAGAGAAAGAGAGAGATTCAACCCCATGGACTTCCAGTGGGATTTCCGCTCTCATCTCCCTTAGTTTCTTTGAAGTTCTGACTTCACACAGCATGAGCTCATTACTTTGTGCTGCCATTCTGAGGCTTCCTCTTCTTTCTTTTTCTTGGCCTCCTCTAGAAGTGCAATCTTGGCGGTGAATTCAGCAAGTTCTGCTGCCTGAAACAAACAAAAAAATGAAGTAGAAGTTTTAATTTAGTATCATTTCAGCTCTACAGTGGAAGAAAGCAGAGCCTTTGCTGTGATCTTGCCTTTGCAGAGTTAGGTACCATCCATCACTTCCCTGCTGAAAATAGAAATTTTAAGCATACATGACAGTGGGAATGAATCGGTACTCCCGCCTGATGGAACTAAGTCCAGAGAAAAAAAAAAATAAATAAAAATCTTCTGCACTTCCAAAGCTTGCTAGGGAAAAGCAAGCTGTAGTTACAAATTAGCATTTGGGATTGTTTCAGTTTAATACAACTTTAATGGTTCCACCAGTAAGATTATGATTCTGGATCATAATCACAGTGCTGAGCTAAATCTTGCCTTCAGAATTGTGTGCTAAGTTTACAGAAGATCAAAAAGTTGAGAAATAATTTCTTCTACTATTTTCATGCACTTCTCAGTTATTGTGTGCAAATCTTGAATTAGAAGTAGTCTGGTACAGAATGTGAGAACATACTGTAAATGCTGGAACTGGTGGGGGGCGGAACCAAAAAAACCACACAAAAAACCCAAACCACAGTGTCACCAACTCCCCACCACCATCACCAAGCTTCAGAACAGACCTGCCTCAGACAACAGGCTTCCTAGTGGACTGCAGAAGGAAGCTACTCGTTCTCAGCTGGATAAGCCTGACACTATTAGAAGAAGAATGTAATGAGCATTGTCAGTCTGAAATGCCTGCTTCATCATTTGACTTCCTACAGCTCCAGAGTTTGGGTTTTTTCTTGCAAGAAGTGGCAAATCTAATGCAGTTTTCTAAAAAAGTTCCCACAACAATCTGTAACATTATTTGACGTACTTTTTATCTGTATTTCAACTTAACTTGTCCATTTGACAAAATAGATATAACCAAGAATAAAGGCTATATTTTCAATTATCTTTTTCTATTTGTTTCAAAATAGGGTTAAAAAGCTTCATACTAGCTGCTCCTGGTTCTTCATTTGATCAGCTGCCTGCTTGGCTAGAGCAGCTTTAGCTTCTTCAGCTGCTCGACGCTCTTTTTCCAGGCGCTCTGCTTCCTCTTTCGCCCGCTTTCGTTCTTGATCCAGTTCTAGAGCTCTTCTAGTCTGTTCCTCTAGCTCTGCCAAAAGGAAAGTTTGCAGACAAGATATCACTGCCCAGCTCTTCCTCACATGTAACACGGGTAACAGCCGTAACACGCCCAAAATAAAGTAACCTAGAAAGCTGACAAAGATTTACAAGGCTGCCTCAAGCTAAGACAGGCTGTTGAGCACGTTACCTGAAGCTATGCCCCACATCTGATTGTTTTCTCTCCCTCCTCTTTAAGACATACTTTGGATATACTTCATCTCACCGGATGGTTCCAACAGCCCAGTGTTCCAGAAAATTATCACTTCACTGATAAAGCTAAACACGCAAATATACAAACACATACATGCACATATACCCTCACTCTTACTACTGAGGAGATTTTAGATACATTAAATCATACTCTTTTACAGTAAAAAAGCAAAAAAACCTCTTCTACTCTATTGAAATGCCTGACAAAGATTCCTCAATTGCTACAGACAATTTAGGTGTGTTCCTCCAGCAAAATGACCTAAAACCCATTGGAAGGGTCAGAAAAATTATCCCTAGAACAGAGCCAGAAAGACACAAACAGGAAAGTTTTAAATCAAGGGATTTAAATCTACTCAAACAAAATCTTTCCATGAAGATGGAGAACACTTAACTACCGAGTCAACTTCAAGAACCCAGACACCATTTTTATAAACATTTTTTTCATATATCAACAGAAGGCTAGAAAAACCAGCAGCACATGAATATTATATATTGCATCAGAAATTAGGCCATGTTGCCTACAAGGGTTAAGAGAAAGTGTACATTGTTAAACCTTTAGAATCACCCTGACATTGTTTCCTCCTGGGCTCAACAGCTGACCCTTAAACTATTCCAAGGCACAGTTTGTGCGTTACCTGCCTGGATGTGTCCAGCCTGTTCTGCATTGAAAGACTGAAAAATGCAGAGGCAGAGCTGGAGACCAGTGCCAGGCATATGTCATTTATTTGCATAGATTTAGTCAGCGATTCTCTCTACTGTGCCTGAAGCCAACAGTCACAAAGAGAAGAGAGGAATAACATTTTTAGGAACGTGAACCAAACCTGAAGCAAATAAAGAACATGGAGAAGAGGGACTGGGAAGTAGTGGAGGCAGGGTCTCTACAGGGTGATTCAACACAAAGAACTGTGATTGGTGAAACTATGTCTATTCACTACCATGTCACAAGATTTTAATTTTTAAGTTCTCAGATGTCACAAGAGAATAGGAAAATAAAGAAACAAGGAATTTCCAAATGAAAAGCTAAATTCAACAAAATCCTAGGGGCAGTACTTTGAATCGTCGTCTCTAATTTCCCTCCTCCCTCCAACTCCAGGTTTTCAGCACCATAAGCATTTCATAACTCTGGGTTGAACTGTGTATGCATTCATTTCTTTTTTTATTAAAGAAAATGGAAACTTTTGCTATGCTGGGAATTGGTTTTATGTTACAAGTATACACACACGTGCACACACACAATCTTTTAACTCTTAACATTGAAAAAGAATCTCTCTTAAGTAATACAACACTAAATTCTTGTTGTTTAGTGAAATAAATTAAAAACAAACAAACAAAAAAAACCCCACAACAAAAATCCCACACACACCAAGAGAACAGTGAAACTGAACTACCCAAGCGAACTAAACATTGTCATCAGATATAAGAAATCGGGATCAGCAAGAGCTCACCTTTCTGAGCTTTCATTGTTTGTTCCTCAATTTGTCTTAAGCGTTCCATTAATTCTTCCTTTTCACGCTCTATTCTTTCTTTTTCCTTTTCTGCTATCTCCCTTTTCTTCTTCTCATTTTCTAATTGTGCCCTGAAAAAAAAAAAAAAATAGTAAAAGGGGATTTTAAACCTCAAACAGATTAAATTCTACTGAAAAGATGCCGATAACCTATTTTTCAGTTTACTCAGCTGGCAGAGAAGCAAGCATTTTTAAAAAATGCAAGAACAAGCAAGTTTCTGTTTCAAAATACTGGACAGAAAAATAATTTCTGAACAGAAGTGATTAGCAACCTTGGTTAGGGTTCAACAAGTAAATCCACAATTATACCTGCACTTTAGACAGGGCTGGTGCTTCATCTGGGCTAGAAATGGCAACGGTATTTTTTAAATATACAAAAGGTAAGCCATGACATTCTTCACTGAACTTGCTTTAAAGGTTCACCTGCAGAGTATGAAAGTCCCTAAGGATCAAGCAACAGCGAGTTAAGGCTGCTTCACAAAAACATGAGAAACAACAGTACAGCTACTATTACTATGCAGAAAGCTCAAAAAAGATACGGCTTTCTATTAAGACAGGTGAGCCATGCCAGTCCACAAACCTGCTTATATATTACAGAAAGAAAAGCAGCTCTCTCTTTTCTAGAATGCTAAGAAGTCTGATATTCTATGACTTAGCTTTCTTAAAAGGATACAAGAATTTTTTTCTGTTTCATGGAAGTTTGTTAATTACCTTTCCAATTGTTTCTGATGTTTCTCTTCTCTAGCTTGGGCCTTCATCTGTTGCACTTCAATTGTATCAGGTTTCCTCCTCCTCATGTACAATTCATGATTTCCCATACACAGTGCCAAAATTCGCTTGTTAATTCTCAGACGGGGTGCATAAAAAACAAAATCCTAGCAAAAATAATGGCAGCATATCCATTAATCTAAAAATATAGTTGTGACAAGACACAAATCTTTACTGCACGGTTGCATTTGTTAAATTTAAATTTACAAGTATTTTAACATTCATCCTCTGAGCAATCCAACATCATAATCTATAAATTTAGTTACTGTGAGCAGCTTGCAAGATAAATTCGAAATTACATATGGATTCCTCTACGTAGAGGCTAGCTAGTTTACATGAGATTATTTATTTAAACTTCTAAAAAAGTGAGACTAATCTCTATTTCTCAAGCGTTTCGACCTAGAAAGTCTCATGAAATGTACTGCTCTAATAGAAAAAAAGAAAAACAGAAGTGAGGGCCAGAGACTTTAGCATCTTACACTGTGGGCTTTTAAAACACATCACAGAATATCAGTTGACTTAAATTAAAAGAAAAAAAAAAATCTTAAAGAGTATCATCCAGAATGAAAAGAGAGAAAATAAACATACCATACTTCAAAATGAAAATTTCCTTTTGCTTACTGACTTTTCTACCAATAAGAATAATACATGTCATAAAATATTTACTCATGTCATAATGTCAAGTCCCTGCAGGCTTAAATCTCTTCATATACAAAGGCATTCTACTCTACACACTACTTACAGGGGCCTTTTTGTCAATTGGCTTTATGACAAATTTTTTGTCATTAAAAGAGATGTTTCTTATTTCACTCCAAGGAAAACCAATCTTGGGTGTCAGCCTTCAAAGAGAAAAAGGTCTCATTAGAAGCAGCAAAAGTATGCATTCTGTTTATGTCCACTGAGTCTTAACTCCACACCATTTTCAGTATCACACTTAGTTACACTTACAAAATATTTCAAGTATATTTTGGTAGAAAATTATTTTTTTATATACGTTATTCCATCAAATGAATAAAATAGATAAAGAATAAATTACATGGCACTGTAACAGAAGGAATTTCAGTTTTTGACTTATTCTACTAGCATTAAATAGATGCTAAACATCACAATCATGTACTTATTATTTATAACCTATTGATAATTTTATTTTCAGTGAAAAGAATAACTACTTAAATTTGAGAAACTCTGACATTTCAAAGACTGAAATTAAATCAGCTTTCAGCAACGTTGTACTTCAGTTTAACTCAGATGTAAGATCTTAAATCTCTTATATTTCTTACAGCTCTTACATTTTCAAAGTTCAAGTTAAATTTATTTCTCTTGCATCTTAAGTAAAATAAATTCAGTTCAGAAACTGTTACAGTGTTATACACCGAGTGCTTAACTGTAAATATTTTTTTTTCATGAGCACAAAACATTTTTTCAATTCATGTTATCTTAATTACAAGCATTAGGAAATGTTTACATATTTCATTGCTAACTAGCAGGTGTTAAAGAATACCAAAAATTCATTGATCGTTCAATCTGATCCGAAAATTTTCTGAAAATTTCCTTCGCTCAGGAGTTATATTGCCATCTAATGGCATTTAAGGCTTATAGAATTTTGTTAGAGTATATGAATTGAAGAGCATTGAGTTTCAGCTCAGCTGACAGCTGTTATCTGGTGTTTGAAACATCATGTTTAACTTCAAATCACTGTGAAAGGACTGTTGACATCAGATACTACTAACAAGTGTTTGGAAAGAAATAAAAGAATAAGTCTGTTGCTCTGTTTTCAGATTCTTCAAATTTCATCCATTTCAGCTTTATCCCTCTTCAAGTAGGACAGAACATTTGATCTCTTTATCGGGACACAAGATTGATCTATTTTCTTTGATGTCTAAAAGGTTTTTTGCTTTTGGATACCAAACTTTTTCATGCTCTAACAGCTACAACTCTAGCCACCGCTCTTAGAAAACATTTCCTATTAAATATGTCGTTCAGTTTATCAACATTCTTTTTATCCTGACAAAAGAGGAGGTCTCAAGGGAGTGCAAAGTACACAAAGAAACCATGTAAAGATGGTTTAGGTATCATACATCCATATTAAGCAACATAAATTTAAGTTTCCACAGAACTGCCCTTCTTTTCCATCCCTATTTAATCTTTGAAAATTCAAATACTCTGGCAGTTAACATCTATCTCTCTTCTTCTATCTTTTACATAGATTAGAAGGTCTTTGAGAACCTGTTTTGCTAGATGTTATTGAACACACAATAAGGTGGTTTTTGTATAGTCTCAGATAGGATCTCCTAGGATAGAACTGCAAAATGAGTATTCGCCACTTACTTATCATCATGCTCATAAATATTCAGACCCAAAGCATCAACTCCTAGCCACAATTCAGTTCCTTTTTTATTCTTTATTTCAAAATAGTTGACTCCATACATTTCCAAGTCTTGTGCTATCTTAAGGTACTCCATCATAGAATCTTCCCTGATGAAAGAAGATAAAAAAAAAGAAGGCATAGTGTATGCAAATCAAAAGTACATTGTAACAATAAGGAAACTGCAGAATAACTAGTTAGTGTAAAATTTAGTTAGGAATTAAACCCCTCTGAAATTCACGGCTACGTTGACTCAGATACAAGTGTAGAGCTCTACGCCCAAGTACAGTCCAATCATCACACTTCGTCATTTCACCCTGTGAGCTAAGGAAATACAAAATACCTCTGAAAGGCAAGCAACTGTGGACAGAGGCAGCTGACAACCTTATCATACAGGTAAGCCAAGAACCTAATTGGAAACTCAACCCTCACTGAAGCTTTCATGGAAGCTTTTGATAACCACCTACCCTGCTCAAAATAAAAGCAAGCAGTTTCCAAACAAATACAGCGCGCTCCACAATACAACTTAATAATAACAGAAAACCTGGAAGGTTTTGGAGCATTTTTCATGTAATTACCTTAACATTCCCCTGTGCTCTTCATGCCAGTTCTGTATTCTTTCTTCCCACTGTTCTTTTGTCAGTTTGTGCTGTTCTAACACGCTGTGAATAGAAGTTATTGCTATTAAATAACACTGACAACCTATTTAACCTCTTAAAGTTATAAAAATAAGTTTGGTTATACCGCATAACACATGTTTTAATTGAATACACTTAAGCCTGACTTCCTATACACTCCTCATCTTTTTAACCTAAACAGACACAGAAACTTTGTATTTCAACAAATACATTGTTAAATTAGTGTGAAATCATTTCTTTTTTTCATGGTATTCTATAGTTTTGTACTATAAAAGTCACACCATGGCATATTTCAGCTTTCAGTAATGTTTGAACACCTGAAGACACCTATAAAGCCCTCATACAACTATGCTGAAAATTAATCTCTAGGCATGCACTTGCAACACTCAAGCTTTCGTTCTGCTGTAACTTGAAAGAAAAAGTAACACATTAAGAAAAGTTAGCAGACTAGTTTGTTGGGGGTTTTGGAGGTTTTGTTTGTTTGGGGTTTTTTAATATCTAAAAACTCAATAGTAAAGCAGTTTCAGAGACCTACTTGACGTTTATCTACTGCTGCAATGATGGAATTATGTATTCACCTACTAGAACTTTCAATGTAGTACTGCAGCAAGAAATTAAATGCATATGGTAACTTTATTATGCTTTTATTCCATGCACCTAGCATTTCATGCATTCCTATAGACATTATTTTGAAGGACAGTTAAAAAAAAAAAAAGAACTGCAAGATAATCTGTCACTTGATTTGCTAATCTGCCTATATTCAGTGAAGCGCACTTTTCAGTGGTAGCCATGTCACTTTTTTTTTGCTTAGAGTGCATCCCTATCAAAAGGCTTTCCTCCTAAAAACTGAGGCAGAGATTTTAACTTTTGCACCTGCAAAAGCCAAGGTGTTCACAGCTAAATGATACAAGAACATGCAATGACAAGAGATCTTTTTTGTTTATTTTCTCTTTGCCCTAAATATAATACTTACAGAAGCCTGTAACAGAACGCTCAAAGTTGAACAGCCTGCTTTGGCTGTAATAATCTAAAAGCATCCTGGCAATCATTTACAAGGTTCTATTACATAAAAAAATTAATTCCAAGTCTTCTAGGACAATGTTAGTTTATTAAAGAAGTTCTGTAATTAAATCAGGGCTGATTTTTACATTGTGAGCTGCTTTCCACCATTATCTCTTCTACTCCTTGAGCAAATATTCACAAAACGTTCAAAATAAAGGACAAAACAGGATACTGCAAAATACACTATCCCAGGATTGTGTCACACAAGGGCCCATCTGAAACTAAGAGCCCTGCTCCCAAGCTCTTCTTCACAGAATTACAGAATGGTTGAGGATGGAATTGACCTGTGCAGGTCATCTTATCCACCCCTCTGCTCAAACAGGGTCACCTACTCTAGATAGCTTTTGCATACCTTTAAGGAGGGCAACTCTGCAAGCTCTCCAGGCAACCTGTGCCAGCACTCAGTAACCCTCATGGTGACTTGTGCTATCTTGGGTTTTCCAAATTAACTTAAATTTCTACTTCTACAAAAATTCTTTGCACGTTCCTCTTTTTGAATTGGAGTTGAAAGACATGAGGCAATGGGCACAACTGAAATACAATTCAAATGTATTTCACTTCATAGAATCATAGAATTCATAAACTTGAACACAATATTTTATTTCTTTACTGCAAAAGGGGTCAAATACTATAACAGGTTGGCCAGAGAGGTTGCAGTGTTCTCCCTTGGAAATATTTAAAACCCAACCAGAAAAGGAAACGAGCAACCTGCTGTAATTAGAATAGACTATTCCCGTCGGAAGGGACCTACAATGACTATCTAGTCCAGCTGCCTGACCAAAAGTTAAAGCATGTTATTAAGGACATTGTCCAAATGCCTCTTAAACACTGACCAGCATGGGGCATCAACCACCTGTCTAGGTGACTCTACTTTGAATAAGGAGATTGGACTAGATTGTCTTTAGAGCTCCCCTTCCAACCTCAAGTGATTCTATGTTTCTATTATATCCTCAAAGCCGGCAATGTCTTTGGTGATAGCCATCTCATCATTTGGCCCCCTCCATTCTCTCTTCACATGCTTCTGATGAAGCATCACTAGCAGATATTCAAGGACTGTTGCAGAAGAATAACTCAGCAAGGCCTTGATGCCTTATTGCTACCCAGTTCACAGTTTTGAGCCAAAAAATATGGAATAGTTCTGACAGATGAGCATCAAGACCCTACAATTAACGGGAACTGCAAATCTTTTCTCACCTTTTCCAGTAAAATTTTGCAAAGCTAGTCTACTTCAGGAAACAAGTAAATATTTTTGACATTATATTGTATATTGTTCTTAAGTATTTTTATTATGTACTTGTTAGTTTTCTGGAAAATCTCCTGGTGACAGGAGGCAAACCAGGAATAATTATGTTCGAATGAATACAAAAGCTCCGTGCTCACTCAGTGCCAACTGGCGCACAACTGGCTGAAAGCATATATGCTGGGAAATCATCTGAACATTTGTCTACTGAAAAGGAGCATCTTAAGTATTTCAGTTTGTGTCGTACACAAGCACCGCACTGTTCACAGGCTGTCATCATAATGGAGCAAACCCCAAGATTTGTGAGCTAACATACTCAGCAATGACAGGTTTACTGGTTTGACATCTCCCCGCCTTCCTAATAAAGGGAATTTCCCTAGAAAGAGGTATAGACTTCACTGTCACCAGAAGGAAGTAAACAGCCAAAACCAAACTCTTTGTCAGGATCTTCAAAAAAATCTGAAACATTTTCAGGAATATTTGTTTCAATACTTCACCACAATCCTATTGAAATGCTTTTTTGCTTGCTAGAAAATTCTTAAGCTTAGTTACACTAATAAGTGAGCTAACTTTTCAAGCCAGACTTTTAAAGAAATCTCATATTATTCCATGGGTCTTATTTCTTTGAGGACGCTTTAATGTTACAGATTTAGGAATGGTATTTAGGAATCAATTTGTCCACGATACATCACTGTGGATTCATCTACACTAACAAAATAGTCTAACTTTGCACATTTTTGTTGCAATGCTTCTCTTGCTGCCAAAACATGCCAGGAGCATGGTTTCAGTTGCATAAAGAAAAAGAACTATAATCTTGGTGCTCACTTTTCCTAACCAATTAGATGAGTGACTGATACAAAAGAGTTTATACTCAAGAGCAATGGCAGCAATTAATTTTCTAAATTTTCTCTGCCCGGGCTAGCATTTTTCTGCAATATGTTTTATTTGCAATACACTTTGTAATTAGTTTCAGGAAATTATTATCATTTAAGTGTACGAAAACATCGAGTACTGAAAAAAGGTAATAATTATCAAATGAATCTTAGTGACTTCTGTATTAGAGTATTTTGATTTTAATTTAGCAGAAGCAAGCCTCCAGACACATTAGATCGTTTTGGAGTACTTTGAAAACTTCTTCAGCTAAATCTGTGCAGATGGTTGTGGACGGGACAGGAAATAGGTCTCAAGAAACCCATGGTTGTGATGCTTCTTTCTTATGTAGAGTCTAAATTAGGATCTTTTCAGTTTTACAAGCAAAACATGCGCTCTTAAGAAAGCTACCATTAAATGCACATTATCACTTAATATTTTAATTATAAAGAATGTGCTGCAATCAAGGTTACATGCACCAGATAATGCATAAACATATGTAGTCTCACTCACCGCTGAGGGAGAAGTCTGTCATTGGCTAGGTAGCCAAGTTTATGTATCTCCTTACTGTAATCTCCATACTTGGACTGGACAGCGTAAGAAGCCAGAAGAACTGCAGTTTCCGGTGGGCAATATATTTCATCATTTAAGATTGCTTCTTTGACTTGCAGGAAGAAAAGTCTCTGAGTTATTTCCTGAATTAATTCTTCAGATACGTCCTCTGGAAAAAACTTGGCCCTGAACTTAAACTGCAAAGGATTTTCTTTCCTTACATCTTGCTGGGTTACCTGAGGGAGAAGAATAAAGAAATAAATAAAAAGAACACTGAATGGTATATTAAATATAATTAACTTAGTATAATGAACTATTTAGCTCCTCTACACTGAAATCCAGTGCTTCCTGACAAGCCTACTGTTGAACTCACTGAAGGTTCACATTGCACTGAATCAAGTACACCAATTTGGTTAAATCAGACAATTTTGAAATACTACTCAGAAGCTGTTTAAGAGTTTTTTTGCAGGCTTGCATGAATTTGTATTTATCACAATAAAGATATGGAAAAAAGAAGCTGTAATACATATTAAAAAAAAAATCAAAAACTATATCCAAGGATGAATTGCAGGAAGCAACTAGTCAGGGTCTAACAAGGTTTCTTTAGCGAGAACTACAGCACATTTCTTCAACGTAAGTGGAAAGCTGGATTCTTTCAAAAGCCTTGAACTAT
>VXAK01023087.1:3948-17168 GCA_013399435.1 Arenaria interpres | reverse complement strand
AATACACACACTTTGTTCCTGTGCAAAAAACATAATTCCATTAATAATATCATTTTTCTAGAATAGATAAGCCCTATAATCATGATTTCTGTGAAGAGAACAGATGTGATCATCTTAAGTTTTAAATAAGTACCTACTTCAAATTTCAACAAAACCTCATTTTTTATGTAGATTTTTCCTTTTCATTTGGGCTCAGCTTTCAGCACTGATTATGACTGAAGTAAAAACATTCAAAATTAAACTAATTTTAACATCAAATACTACAGTTACTGTTAAAAGGTACATTCATAATAAAATAAGTCTCGTACATCCAAATTCCTCAAGCACTTTATTACACAGTTTATTTTACATGCACTAGTAGACCCTCTAGAATTTCTTTACTATGTATGAAATTATGCATCTGTTCGCTTGACTTGTAGGAAGTATCAAAAACTGAATATAATGCAAGCATTTAAACACACATGTAAGCAGCGTAAGTGCAGTCAACATTTCAGATGCCCATTTTATGTTTTGCTCACTTTTCCTTATTGTCCAACCTCTTCTGATTTCGATACACAGCATTTCACTCTAATCTCACCAGTGAGCAATTAGTTGAGCTCTTGCCATAGTAAAACCTTATTTGCACATCTATTCTGTGATTTATCAGATCTTATCTGTATTTACAGCAAATATTTAAATACTAGCTCACAAGTTAGAGTCAGTTTATGATGACGCATTTAAGAATCAAATGTTACAAGCTTTAAAATAAAAAGGTAGATAACCGCCTTAGTCTAAGTTAAAGAAATTAACACACCATTGCTGCTCATGCACTGCACCAGAAACTTAACTTGCTAAAGACTTTCACAGAACAACATCTTCTGTATTTTTTTGCAAGTGATGCATCAAATCCTGTAGTCTCCAACCACTAGAGGCAAGTCATTAGGTCTAACAAAATATTTGTAGCACTACAATGTTTATTGTGTATGAAACAAAACATATATCAAATTCTAGGAGATAGCTTTGGTGGTTAGCAGGTTTAACTCGCTGGATTTACCACAGAAGAGAAGTAAAGATTATATAAATGCAGACAGTGAGACTTGCTCCTAAAAGCTTCCCAGTTTACCTCCTAATACTGAAGATAAAAAAGGTATTCTCTAATAACCCGACAGCCAATACTGAAATAAAAAGTGACCATTCAAATTCATAATAGAATTTAAAGTAAAATGATGTGGTTCCCAATAGCTGGGAGATACAAGGTGTTCAGTGGTGTTGGGGAAAAAAAAAAACAAAAATTATCCTACAATCTACCTATTAGATACCTAAACAGAAGTTTAGGAGCCTATTATTGCTGCATTGTTTAAAGATCTAATAGCTGTAGACATGCAAATTCTTGAAGCTCAAGTACTTCACACACACCCAATTGCAAAACATTTATTTTATTATATTTTGCTACATGAAAACAGGCCAATCATATGAATTTAAGTTTTCCTAAGGCATGCATCACCATGGTACTGGAAATACAGGAAACAGTATCTCCTTCTCAAATTAAATGTTTATGCAGCTTTGCATATTCTTTTATAACTAACGAAACTTAACACAGTATTTTGCCATTTAAAGCAAATGAAAAACTACTTTTCAACTAAATTTGAAGCTGGCTATATACCACCTACAACATTAAACCAGCAAGCCTTAGAAAACTGTACTTCAAACTGTACACCAGCCTAAATATTAGGGAACTGTTACCTTCTTATTTAGCTTCAGCCAAGTTGAGTAGCCTTTGCTGTCCACATACTGTAGCCCAAAAAACCAGACTTCACGAAGACCAACAGTTTTCACGACCTAAAGATAAATGATCCATAATCATCAGTAATCACTACAACAGGATTATTTTTTTTATGGCAATTAAGCTACAGAAACCATCTCAAGCTGAAGTGTAATCAAGTTTTAAAAGAACAAACAACATTAAAATAGTAGCAAAACATCAGGTTCAGGGAAGCGTTAACTTTAGAGATCTAAATAAATTCAAACACCATGTTGTCAAACTACCAACTGCAGTGTGCAGCTTCCCGTGTACATCAAACCCAGCACCTGAGGAGTACAAGGAGCCTGATATTTCGAAGCACATCTGGGAAGTAACCTGCAGAACTACAGACAAGTAAGTCCACTTCAACAGAAGACAACTGGTGAAACTATTAATAAAGAGCAACACTTATGGACAAGTATGAGGTAATGAGGATGAATCAGCTCCTTCAAATGTTGTTGAGATCTTCTAAGAGTTAACGATAAAAGGGATAAGGATGGTCTAGCTGATAAACCATACGCATGGATTTCCTGTTAAGATTTCTGATCAGGTCTATCACCAAAGGCTACTAAAGAAACAAAATTGTCCTTGAATAGAGGGAAGGTCTTTTTATGGACACACTAGTTAAAAAGAAGGAAAAAAAATAAGCGAACTGTTTTAACAACATACTTGTGTAACCACTAGGGTAGTCCCTCAGGACTTCATATGTGATCTACAAAAAATGATGAAATTGATGTGACAAAGTCTGCTGTAGAAAACCTTACATAAAGATTTGTGAATGAATAGTAAAGATGAACCTCAATAAAAGATGGTATTTAATAAAAACAAAATACTGTACATAAAAGACAGCAATTTTAAATATGTGAAAAAAGTTCTCATTGTAAAGGAAAAAAGCAACAAAGCTGTTATATTACTATACACGTCCATGGTATTCCCAAATCTCTACTACTACATATGGACTGGTTACATCAACTTAAAAAAAGGATGCTGCAGCACTGGAAATGTTTCAGAAACACTGAAAAGAATGATCAGTGACATGGAACATTATTTGCATAGCCAAGACGAGAACTAAAGCTACTGACAGAAACGGGGAAAAGAAAAATATGATATTGGTCTATAAAACTTGCAGGGTGCGTAGAAGGAAAATAGAGAATGATTATCCATTATTTCTGATAATGTAAGAATTAAAGAGAATCAACAGAAATCATCAGATAGCAGGTTCAAAGCAAACAAAAAAAAAGCACTTTTTCTACACAGAGTATAATGAAATTGTGGAACTATCTTACAAGTCCTTTGCATAGTAAAAGTACACATGGATTCAATAAGCAAGTAATCAGAAAGGTCCAGCAAAGATTATTTAATAACTGTAAACTCTGTCTCCAAAAGACCCAGTAGGGCAGTACTTACGTATGTTCTCAGGTTGGACCATGCTGGCAAGCTGGTTTACTGAAGGCTGTTTTATGGAAGCATTCAGATGCATGTGAAGTAAATAGAATTTTACACATAGATCCTCCTCCATTTTAAAGTAGTACTATCGGGTTGCAAAATTAAGATTTTGAAAATTAGAAAATGTCACAAGATAGCTGTGCAAACCTACTTCTGATGCCTTGCATATTTGTATTATTACTTAACAATCATTCAAGTGCACCTTTTTTCCCCTCCTCTACCCTTTCACCTTCAAGCTCCAAAGGACAGAATGGACCATGTACATAGATCCAACCTGATCCCTTTAGTGAGCAGTTATTTTCTCTGGAATTCCTACATCATCTACTTTAGAAAATAAGAGATGTTAAGAACAAGATTATGTTACTAATATGGTCCTGAGTAACACCAAATTTAGTGTCCCAACACAGATATTTCAGACCTGTTCTGCTGCTTCTTTTGGCAGAGATCTTCTGTATGACACTGATCACGCTGCTTATCGCTTTATCAGATGACTCTGAGAACGCTCTTTACTTCACAGCTGTCAAAGTTGAGCCTTTGTACCTGATCAGCTCTCTGAGCTGCAGAAGTCACTAAGAACTGCAAATGCTCAACAGCACTGCCCATAAGGCATGGGAGACAAGTGCTTACGCTCACGTCAAAACATTTTGCTCTCACCTGCTAACTACAGCCTTTCAACTGATGTGCACATTGCACATTATTTAAATACAGACAACTTGTCTACTGCAATGGAGTTACACACGATTGCAAATCAACACTAAAAACACATTACACATTAGCCCATATTACTTCAGACTCACAAATAAGGAAAAAGCATCATCTATCACTGCCTCTTGGCTCAACGGGCAGAGGAAAAAAATGTTCTGAAGTTTTGTACCAAGATAATATGCACTTATGCACTGCAGTAGCATGATATGAAAAATAAGTACAGAAAAAGAAACTTAAGAGTTTGATTCTGGCTCAAAAAATTAATTCAGTAGCTTTAGGCAAGTCTTCATCACATGTAAAACAGATCTATCCACCATCACATCCTACAACTTGACTATTAATAGGCAATAAAACCTTGGAGTATAAAAGCAACCACAGCAACAGGCATGTTTTGGCAAATCAAAACATACACATAAAGACAAACTAGCAAGAATTTCATTGAGTCAGATTCCAAAAGATCATAAGGGAAGCTTCCAAGATATCTGGAAAGGACAGTAGGGTGTAAATAGAAATAAAGGAGACAATCCTCCCATTCTTTCTGGCAACTAGAGTAAACCAGACATACTGATGCTCAGTGCTAACAACTTGTTGAAAACAACAAAACAACCCCCACCATTACCACCAGTGTATGGAAACATACCCACCACAGCATTCTTTCTGTACTAGGAAACTTAAGAGATGCTAAATTAGTTAACTAAAGGAGAACAGATTCCCTCTTGACCATTCTGAAAACTGACAGGATAGACAGAAGGACTAGTGATAAATGTGTTAAGATACCTTCTGAAATACAAGTAATTTAAAAAAAAAAAAAGTGTTTTCACAATAAATAAGAACTTTACTGAGTTTCACAATTGAAAAGAGAAAGGCATAGACATCAAATGCTGAATTCTTATCTGATAGCAGATGAAGATGATGAAAACACACACGGAATGGGAAACATCAAAAAATTTAGAAAACACCAACTAAAAGCTTGCAAGAACTGCCTGGAAAAAAAGGCCAAGTTGTTCACCAAAGACATAGAGGAGCACTAGACAACAGCTAAATTCATGGAGAGGTTATTTTCTGCAAGCAATAACCAACAAGTCTACTGTCATGCCCACCATCATTTCTGCATTAAGCCTTGAAAACCAGTCCTCTCAATAACAGTGCTATTCAATTCTCTTTCTATAGAGAGAACAGCAAAACTTTTGTCTGAAAATTTCATGCTGGTTTTGCAATACAGTTCAGCTCCTGATGGTGTTCTGTGGAACTCACATATGAATTTAAGATCAGGCTGAAATTGCTTCTCTCCTCACACATAACTATGCTGGTTGATTTTGCTTGACCGAACAATTTTTCAATTTAAACTTCCAGTAATTGATTGTAAGAGCTGGAGAGACATCAGATGCCACACTGCGAATCAAGGAAAAAAGCTGGAGAACATGAATTCTGAGCTGTATCTTTGTTCCAGGCTTGCGAATGCCCCAATTTGGATGAACCTGATTACCTGGGCACAAGACGTTACACAGTAGATGGTCACCCCACCCAATACTGCATGGCAGAAGATAGCAAAGGTTGGCAAAAGACAAGTAACAGCTTGAGGCTTCTATGCCACAGAATATCATACTTTCTATTTGATGGTGGTGTTGGTTAAACAAAAAGCAGGACAGCCTCTTTCTTCAAGAAGTCTTTCTAAGAGTCATGAAGTCTATTTTTATGTAAAGACTGAAGATATACTGCTAGTGATGTCAGAGAAAGAGGCTGAGGGTACAAGTGTCAGGAGTCAGATAGTCATTTCAAACAAAAATTGCAAGTGAAAATTTCATTCATCTAGAAGAAAAAGCTCAGTGTTACAAAGCAATAAACATTCTCCTCCTTTCAACTTACACATGAAGACATTTCATCAACTCTTCAAGGTCAGCTAAAAATTTGCAACTTCTTTACAACTCTTTCAATGTGTTACTTTCTCTTAACACCCATTACTTTTCTAACATTCAGGAAGTGAAAAAGTATCTACAGCTTCCATTCTTGGAAAAAAAATAAAACAAGTTAGCTTTCCTTAATGAACTTTTATCATTACATTCATTATTAAACAGTGGAGGCTATATAAATTTCACTTAATTCTAACAATTATATTGCAGTTGCAATTATGATGATTAAACATAAAATATACTGTTGATTTCAAAAGGTTTCTATACGCATGATTCAACTTAAGCTTCACTGTTAACTTATTTACACAGAATTGTCTTTGAATTTAATACATTCCACAAGAAGTAACGAGGAAGTTCAAACTAACTGAGAACATAGCTTAGATAATGTAAGGAGAAACATAATCTATACATGAGAACGCTTCCACTTTCTCAAACTATGGCTTAACACCCACAATAGTTTTATGTGTTTGTACACATACATTCAGAGAGACTCATATAAGTTACCTGATCAAAGAGCTGCTTGCCTGTTGTATTGGGCTGGATGGCAAATTCCAACTCTGCATCCATTGTGGTTACTCTGACATTGATCTACAGAAAATAAAGTAATATTTAAATCATACCGTAACAGTGTAATGTTTCTTTATATACTGTGATTAGCCTATAAGAAACAATATATGGCAAGTAAATTCAACAAATTTTAATTGTCTTGTATACATATAGGACACAGTAGATATAAAAAAGGAAAATTTGAATCTGCAAAAAGTATCATATTTTATTTATTATAAAAGCATACACCAAGGATAATATTTAACACTAGGTTTGAAGGTCAAAACAGGGAACAAAGTTCAAAGTCAATTTAATGGGATAGCTGACATGGCTACTGAACACTCCAAGAACA
Organism: Arenaria interpres; assembly: GCA_013399435.1. NCBI lineage: Eukaryota > Metazoa > Chordata > Aves > Charadriiformes > Scolopacidae > Arenaria > Arenaria interpres. The sequence continues at coordinate 10,429 of VXAK01023087.1, read as the reverse complement.
CTGGGACATTCAACCACTGGGCACTATCTTTCAGTGGGCTTCCCAAATGTTTACAAAAGAAAAAGTTCCTAGTCATACACGTATAATTTTAAAATATTTATACTTGGCAATATAAAGAGAAAAGCAGACTCCTGCTCTGCTATTTCTAAAATAAAGAGGTTCAACGGTCTTAAAGTATATAGGAATATATACTTATGCACCTCAATACAGACTAATAGCAGATTTTTCATCAATGGAAAGAGGAATTATAGAATTTAGCTCACCTTAATATTTATCCCATTCGATTCCCTTACTACAAGGCTGAAAAACCACTGCTATTGAATGAACGTCTTCCTTCTCCTGAAATAAAGGACCACTTTCCAGCTGATTCCTGACAGTCACTGTTTTTATTTGTTCTAAAACAAGCAGTCAAATATTCCAGGAGATATCTGGAAGCCTATCTTACTTGGAAGTAGAACAGTCTGTTCCAATGTTTCTTCAACTGGTATACACAAAGGTAAGAACTTTCATGGAACAGAACAAAGTACTAAATGCACAGTACTGACTTCTCACTGTTAGAACAGCCCTCCATCCCTATTGCCACAGTATCACATTTTATTTATCTTTAGTGAACAGGAATATAAAGTGTTAAAGGTCAAATCTACTTTGCTATAAATGCAAAAACCAGAAACATGAAACTTATTTAAGGCCCACAGACATATTCTAATTTCTCTCTCTCTACTATAAACTATGAAACAGGAATAAATTAGGACTTGTATTACAGGTTCTTACACTACTTGATCTCTGCCTGTGTAAACCATTTCCATTAACTATTTCCCTAATTTTGCCACCAGGTGGAATACTTTGAGAAGTGAGAATCTGGAAAAGTCTCCGCAAGACAGAACGCAGAAGAGAGATCTAAGGTGTGAAAAAGAAAACTGGATAGAAGTTTGTCCCCATACAACTGATTAGGCTTATTCACTGCTTTCTTTAATGTCAAGGCAAACAACTTTGGGCATGAGCTGGATAGAAAAGACAAGAGTAGCAGAAGTCTGAGGACCTCTAGGTTATAGACCTGCAAACAAGGAAGATAGCAGGGGGTTAGCAAACTTTTTTTGTGTGCAAACACCGATAAAGAACAAGAGTTGAAGGCTTTGGAGTAAAAGATAGCAAACTTTTATTGCAAAAAAAAAAAAAAAATTAGAGGGTATGTGTCAGAAGGAGAGAAGAGGGGGGTTTCCTGTAGATTTTCTCAACTCAAGAGGGAAAAAAAAAATTGCTTATTCCCTAATAGAACAACCCATTTTAAATGGTAGATCTAACTCACTGCTAGTTGCACTGGCTTAAGTTTGGGGGTTGCCCCTTAATTACAAGAAGTTATTTTTTTTAGTGCAGTTTTTCAATTTTACAAATGAAGCCTACTTTAAGGCAGCTACAAGTAAGCAAGTTCCAAAGGCTACGGCTAAAATGTAACTTTATTAAATGCCGAGGCACTCTGTTATGTAACAGCACCATTGCCAAAACAAGAGGCGTCAGGGAAGATCTACAAAGCCCAGCAAGTTCAACGAATTGCAGCACACTTCTTAAGAGTCGCGGCAGAAACTTCTTACACAAATGGCCTCATAACAAATGCCATCTTCTACAAGCGCAAGAATTACTACCTGAAAGTCTGTATCCCTCAGAAGAACTAGAGCACTCAAACAGTAAAATAATAGATGTAGCACAGAGGCAAACAACACACGTTCTGTTTGCTTCCAGATATTAGTGCCCCAAACAAAAGCGGAGTGCTATGCGATACAGAGCTGCTCCAACTGCGGTATAGGTTAGGAGCACCTGCTCGCTTATGTGCACTACAGTAACTGCTTTAGTCTTCAGCAATTTTCTTTCCCTTTGAACTTCCGATTCACAGATCACCCAGCTGCTAATTAATATTTACACATTCAGTTCAACTAAGAAAGTCCCAAATTATATGATAGCAATATTAAAATGTCACCTTTTATGAGTTATTTAAGAAGAGACTTAGAAAGGTAAAACTGCACTTCAGCATTTTCCTTCTGAAGACATTTGGACTGACTGAGATTTCTGGCATACAAACTCTGAGCTTTTACAACCTTATAACTCAGTCTCACAGCTTCAGTTATTTCTGGGCACGGAAAATAAGGTTACTTTTGGCAAAACACTAAAACTGAGCCCAGAAGGCTTACTTATCTAATCCAAACCTCGATCACACAGCACGCTCACAAGAAATCAAACCTCTGGTGTCAGTTGTGTTGTCTGGAAAATAAAGCTCACCAATTACATTAAGAGTCATGGGGGGAATTTCCACATTATAAATAAGGCAGGGAATTAAGAAAACACAGGCAGAAAAAGAAGGCACAGTAAATTCAGCGATGGTCTGTCGCTCATGTAATCTGCTGTTGGGTGTTCAGCTATTTTGAAGCAACACTCCTAATGTGACACCGGTGACAGGGGGAAATGATCTGAACCGCAAATTATGAAGACAGACACTAATCTGAATGTGATTACTCTGAACCAACTTAACCACATGAATACAAAAACAGGAAGGAGCTCTTGCAATGGCGATAAGAGAAATGGATGAAGGTTTCCTGTAGCAAGTGCTGGAAGGCTACCACTACTCATACCACAAGACCCATTTAATGCCTGCCTTTCAATTTTGCTCTCACCAGGATTACCCATCTTCCTTCAAACTTCAGAAACTATAACAAAGCACTAGACAAGACTTCGCCAGTTACTTCAGCTGCTCAGTCGGGAGGCAAGTCCCGTTGTGCCATGCACGGACTCACAGCAAGAGATGCAACAAGTCTCATTCGGTCTATTCATACACAGTTTTGACTGCCCTCTGAGTAGATGTCTTCTAAGGAACCTACTCCGGGTAAACTAATCAAGAAACGTCCTAGGCAATTCGTAAGAGTACACTTGAGCAACCATCCTTTTTAAAAAATAAAATAATTTTAAAAATGGCTACACATTGGTTTTGGTGCCACAATTTAACAATTTACATCACTTATTACTGACGTAAAGATCTCTATGCAAATATTAAGTACTAGAATATCATGGTGATTATGTCCAGGAAAAACTTAAAAACGCTATTGTAGGCTTAGTAGCTGGGGAAACTGGACTTTGTGAATCCTCTGGGAAGGTCTGTGTGGTGAGAGCTCCTCCCCTGCTCCTCCACAGATCCGGCAGCGTTACACCTGAACAGGCTGTATTGAAAAGGCCATAATGAAAAAGATAAAAGGGCAGGTTAATGAGTAATTTTATTTAAAAAAAAATTCTAAACAGAAGAAAATGCTTAGCATGAAGTTTTCTTCAGCTGGCTACCTTTAAAGAGTGCATTTTATAAACAAAGCTGCTGTAAGAAAGTATAAAGAACACAGTGGAGTTTAGCATAGTACAGAAAAAAAAAGTCTGCTGGACATTTAGGAAAACACTACTGCAAAGCTCTATTTTAGAGTACCAAATCTTTGTTTAGAATACCAATACCTACCTCACAGCTTTGAAAGTGACTATTTAGCTTGGCTCATTTGCTTATACTGAATAATATAAATAATTGGCCAAGGACTTAAACTTTTCAGCATAAAAGGATCACCAAATATTTGGAAAAAATTACTACAAAAAGTATCGTTTTTCCTTACTTCTAAGAAAACTTCCTTGTCCCAATATTTGAATACATGTACATATTATTTAATTCATTTGTAATAAACTTTTCCCAAATAATAATGCTTTAAACCCTTGCATTGTGACAGGGTGCTCAATCCCTTCATCCTCCAGCCTGCATTTCTCTCAATCCCTTCATCCTGCAGCCTGCATTTCTGCTGGGGACTGCCCTGACTCAGGTGCAGGACCCTGCACTTGGCCTTGTTGAACCTCATGAGGTTCACAAAGGTCCCATTTCTCAAGCTCGTCCAGGTCCTTGGCATCAGAACAAGCAGCCTGAGTTTGTCTGTATTTTACCAGACTTGCTCCAGAATGATTAAACACAGTCAAGGGAAAGGGAAGAACACAAACAAACATGTTGATTATTCCTTGTGAAGGGAGCAACTGATGTTTTGATAATAAATATTGCTAATGGGTTATGAGGACATTTGCCACAGCTCACAAAATAGTATTTATAAAAAACAATCTAAAACAATTTATCTTTGAAAGAATTTATCCAAACCAATAAACACTATAATCAATGAACATACCTGTAACAATAAACATCCACGTGCATTTCATACGGGAATTATATTTTTGTTGTATTCTTTCATTACTTTAAGGACTTGGGGGAAAAAAATCTACACTTCTGTGTAGGATCTAACTTCAACCCTCCACAATTTGATGGGATATTACAGAGTCATCACATTAACCTTCGGACCTCTTCTCAAGCGGAGACACACTCCATAGAATATGCACAAAACCTGACTATTAGATTAATAGTCTAATATGTCCTATTACTGTACTTAAGCCACCATTTGCAGACACTGGTCTTGGCACTTCAGCTTTCATCAGTAAGTCCAAAACTGAGTAGGTATCAACATTTTGTAAGAAAGCCCTTTAAAATGACATGAAAAAGGTTTCAAGTGGTTTTTGCTTTCTTTAATAAATGCAATATGAATTAGCCACATGTAAAAGCCACAGAAACCAGTCCAATTCCTTACAAAGAAATTGCATATAGCAAAAAAAAAAAATTTCTTCCACGAGATTCTTCACACTAGCTCAGCCAATTACTGTAGCAAGTTTGCATATTAAATTATTTGTGTTAAGAAGCAGCAGTATATCAGTCCCACTGCTTTACAAACTGTATAAATACACACAGCATATTCTCCATATGACTCTTAGCAGACATAAAAAGAGATGCAAGAGAAAAATTAAGGAAGAAGGTAAAAACATAAAGATTAAACAGCATTAGGAACAGAAGGTTACTGAATAAGGGCAAATAGGTTTTAGTAATAGACAAAGCAAAAATAAGCAGTCCTTCAAACTGACATCAGTTGCCTATACGTATTATATCACGTATTTAAACCATCATTCAAATACTGCACTACACATCTCAAAGGTTTTTTTTGTAAAACAATTCTAGTCAAAAATTAATTTATACATTATTTCAATTCAACCACTTTACAGAATTTAACTCAATCTTGTAAACATTAATTCAAGTTTTAAACATCAAATTTTAAACATTTTAAACATATTATTGCAGACTGACACTTACTTCTTCTGAGTACACAATATCGCAAAATAGCGAGGAAGTAAAAGAAAAGGAACTCTTTTTTAATCTTAGTAACTTTGACATCTACCCAGCGTAATGGTTTCTCTTCCACACCTTGCAGTCTTGTACAAAAATGCCGCAAAGTACCAGTAAAAAGAACTGATAATTTTAACTCTTCTTACACTGTATGAATGCAACTAATATTTCAGTCAATTAAACCTAATCTTCTTAGCCTATGAAATGATTATCAGTTATGTAACTAATGATGTCTAATTTTAGTTCTACGTTTCTATTTTTGTTGAAGATCTGGAAGAATGGCATAGAGCGGAGAAACACTGTCGGAAGAAAGCACTGAAAATAAGATTCAACAAATATTCTATTCTTCAGTAAGCAGAGAACTAAGCACACTGAAAACAGCCCTATTAACAGCTCCAATTTTGATTACAGGAGCAAAGACCTAATTAAAAAAAGTCACCAGTTTTTTTTAGATGGATCACAACAGAAGATAAACGAAACTTAATTTCGCACTGCTAGACAGAAGTGAGAATATTGAGTCTCAGAACTATTTTAGTTTAAAAGTAGAGGAGATGCTGAGTGAACTGTTTAGAAGAACAGAAAGCCACTTTGTTACAAACACTGACACAACTGAACAAACAGACTTGTCTACTGAAGCAATAAACCAAGAAAATGTTTCACTAATGTATATTTTTCAGACACCTACCACCTTAATATCTCAGGTATACTGTCTCAGGACAATATATTAAAGTCACTTCTACCCTTTCAAAACAGCCTTTTCACTCAAGCTATTCAACCTAGTAGCCTCTAAGAGAGAAAATCCCAAACACATAAGAACAATGACCTTTTGCCACCATGTATAAGAAGATCATTCACAGGGGCATGAACCTTATTTCAGACTGAGAGTTCTGGGAAAAACCAAAGATCTCTGCTTTAAAATTCAACTATGCCAAGACCCTTTACTAATCTTAATTTACTTAATTTTGTCTAGAATACTACATAACTTCTCAACATGAAAGCAAAAAAGGTAAACTAAAATCTATTCCACTGTTTTTTCTGTGATCTAGTGTTTACTGATTTTGTTTAAACTAATCTATAGCTTAATTATAAAGCTATATATATAATTATATATATTATAAAGTGCTCCCTCTCTCTCCCTCTATATATATATGTGCATAACAAAAAAGAAATAATTCCAAAAACGTAGAGAGAATTCACTTATAGTTGTACTGCACAGGTTCATATATTTACAAGACGACTAGATTTTCTGAGAAC
>VXAK01023082.1:2144-12688 GCA_013399435.1 Arenaria interpres | reverse complement strand
AAAAATCCGTTTTCCCCCCCCCCCCCCCCCCCGACCTTTAATCAAGGAGGAAACTCCAGCCAGGTGGCGTGGGGTGATTCCTGGGCTCTGAAGCCAGAAAGGCACACTTACCATTTCATCTCTCACCATGGGACTTACATTTTTTGTTTCCCCTAGAAGGTCTTTAGAGAGAGGGAGGCCCATACCCCAGACATGGCAGCTGTGCCCTCAAGAATGGTGGCTGCCAGCCTTCTCGCCTTCCTCAGCCACTGCAGGGCAAGGACCAGAGGGTGGCCAAGGAAGGGAGAGGGCAGAGTTTCTCCCCAGGTGGCCGTGGTCAGGTTTGGGGGTGATGGAAAGGGGAGGGCTGACACAAGGAGCCACATTTCAGCAGTACCGACCTCCCCATCTCACTGCCCCCTCTCTAACCTCCTCTCCCCAGTGCTGCTTTGGTCTCTTATAGAGTCATAAAATGGTTTATGTTGGAAGGAACCTTAAAGATCATCTAGTTTCAAGACCCCTGCCTTGGGCAGGGGCACCTCCCACTAGACCAAGTTGCTCAAAGCCCCATCCAACCTGGTCTTTAACATCCCCAGGGATGAGGCACCCGCAACTTCTTTGGGCACCCTGTTCCAGTGTCTCACCACCCTCACAGTAAAGAATTTCTTCCTAATATCTAATTTAAATCTACGCTCTGTCTAATCTATATCTCCCTACAGGCTCCAAATCTCCTCAGCCTTATTCTTCTTCACTCTCTTCTTTTCCAGTGCTTTCTCTGGCACCAATTTCATACCCATACAACCTTAAGTTGCTTTGCCCAATGTGAAAGATGAGGTCTCTCCCCTGCATCCATTTGGGATGAGTTTTTCATGCATCCAAAGACAGGAACTTTTGCCTGTGACCATGGACTGGCAGCTCCACCACAACATGCTTGTGTTCTTTGTTCACTACATTTGAGTGTTTTTGAGCTCCTGCACTGAATTCAAGCCACCTATCCAAGTGATTCAGCGCACTCCATAAGAGACGACTCCTGATCACTTTTCACAGCATCAGCTTTGTGTCCCCTGAAAACTGTGCCCATGATTCAGACTGTTTTCAAAGAATGGTTTAGAATGGTTTAAAATGGTTTAGTACCAAGGTCTTGCAGTATCTTGTTAGTAATGGCCCAGCTAATTAATTCCTTACCATTAATGCATACATTTAGAGAGCTATCAGTCAAGTAGCTTTTAAATCATGTAATGTATGCTTTATTAATTACATATAATGCAAGATTTTAAAACTCAGTGTCATGTGTCGTATGTCAAATGCCTTGCAGAAATTTAATTACACTGTAACAACACAGCTACCTTTATCAACCAGACCTATAATCTTGTAAAAATAAAAAACTCAAGAAGATAATTTGACAAGAGCTACTTTCTGTGAAACTGTGTTGAATGATATAGCTTTATTTTTAGCATGTAATACCCTGTTGATAGAGGGCTGAGTTTGTCTGGCTTTCTTTTTTTTCTCAAGATTAGTATCAGGATAACTGGTCTATAATTTCCTAGACCATTTTCGTTAAATGTTACGATTACTTTGGCAAGTCAGCAATTCTTTGAAATATCCCTTCTTTCCCAAGACTCAATAAAGAAAATTAACTCTAGCTGTCCGGAGAATTTCTTGGCTATTTTTAAAAATTTCTCAAGTAAGAAGTATAAGGTTTTCAAGGTTTGAAATAATTTGTTTTAGCAGAAGATATTAACTATTCAGGTGAGCTAATTTGGGGGTTTCATTACCTTTAATCTTTTATTCCAACTACTATTAATTTTATTTTTCTTAAGAAACCTTCTGGCCAATATTACCATTCATTTATTTCTGAAAGGAAGTAATGCAGATATCAAGACTCCAGTGGAACCTCAAGGCAGATATGAGGCTGACACTCAGGTCTTGTTCTGACCTAAGGGTGGGAGTGTGGGGAACCCTCAGCAAGAGGTCAGAACAGCAGGTGAGCAGAGAAGTACACGAACATGCAGTTGAGAGTTCACCTCACACTGAGCCCATTAGGTACCTGGACATCTTATCTTTGGTAAGCATAATACCAGAAAAGTCTTGAGAGAATGATTTAATGAAAAGGGTGTTGAATATGTATGTATGCCAGTTCTTTTTCTGCCTCTTTAACTTTTTTTGTTATCAATTTTGTTGTCTACCCTTTCCTCATCATTCCGATCTGTCATGACACTTACCAAATCATATAATACCAAGGAATTTCTCTTTTCCTTTCTAACAGTGCCATAACTTCATGCAATACAGGAAGTCTAGAGGCCTAAAAAGAACTGTGATTCTTCCCACAGCAAGGGTTGTCTGTATGGTGATACACCTGGAAAAAGTATTGCATGTGGTGAGCATCAATTACTTCTGAAGAATTGCCTGCCCTAGACAGGCAATAAACAGGTGGTTTATCGAGCATGACAACAAGTGTGGGTGACTTGTTGCTTTGCTGTTTGTTTGTTTGTTTTCATCTAAGATTTTCATGTACTCTGAAGATGGTTTTGTCCTCCTGGTCTTTGAAAACTCTTGAAAATGTGCACCCTAGAGGTTGAAAACCTAGAGACAAACACAGAAGTTGAGATTTAATTGTATGCAAAATCTAATTATTACAAAAACACATTGACTTTCTCGGACTTATCATCTTCAGACTTTGGGTCTGGCACAGCTGACAAATTCTAAATAATGAGTTCAGGAATATTTCAGAATAAATTATTTCTGTTTCCAGATAACTAAAAGAAGATGGCTGTGGAAGACTCACATTGTTTGTGCTGGTTTTCATTTTCTTTCCATTGCCAACCCCAGTCAGAGGTAAGGTGCTGTGCCTCCATAGACCTGTGGTGTGAGCTAGGGTAACAGTTTTTAGTAATAAGGGGTTAGAAGAATTGTACACAGATAATTGCTCATTATTTATGAGGAAAGAGCTGACAACAAGATCATAAATGTAATGATTTTATTTGCAGAATTATGAAAATTAGAATTGAAGCTCTTATTTATATGTGAATCAGAATGCCAGAGCCAAAAAATTTTGCTCTAATATTATTATTTATGAAATGGTGAACTGTTCAGTGTGATTCATTCAGTCTTTGATGGAGATAAATATAAAACTGATATTCATTATTTCCATTTCTTTGGTTTTAGCCCAACTTGTTATTAAGAAGGATGTTCAGTCAGTGCTTAATTACAGTAACAGCTTCAATAAAATCCAGGCATTGGTACCTAGATCTCTATCCATTGCTCTTCAGCACATACCACCCCTATAAAAAAGCAGTGTATAAAAACAAATAAAATCATGGAACAGCCATGTTAAAATGTGAACTAGTTAACCTACAACGAGCACCACTTGGAAAAAATGTAGCTCCAATTCCCTCTATCAATATTCTCTACAATGCAGGGGCAGTTGTTTTCTTTGTTTAATCATGTCTTTGACCACAGTTCAAAAGTCAATATTCTGCTGTCAGATGCAGGCTTGCATGTGAGGAATAGGTAGGGAACTTAACTAGGAAGCTTTGTGAAGAGGGAATTGAATTTGCATCTAATTCACTAAGCACACATGTTTACATGACCTTTAAAAAAGGGAATTAAAGAAGTTTGATCATGAGCTCTAGGCAATCTGACTTACTGAGGCGATTGAATCAAGAAGCTCAGGTACTTCTTACCAGAGAGCTGAACTGGAAGATAATTACTTTAATTTAAATATAATTTCTTATAAAATTCACATCTGTGTTAGCACTATGAAATGAATCTAGAAGCACTGCAAATGACTGCCCAGAAACTTCTAGGGTAGCAGGAAACCATCTCAGCAGGAAACTGTCTCTGTCACTTCAGTTGATTGCCTTCTTGCTACCAAACAGTGCAAGAAGAGTACTCTGGAGATTTGCTGTCAGAAAGTGGCAACAATTAGTTGTTTTATCACCAAAAAAAAACCCAACCCAAAACCAAAGAAAAAAACATCATTGAGAAATCCAGACTATACCATGAACAGAAATACAAAATATTTGTTAATGGCATCCTTGCCTGATGGTATTTGGGCAAATATCTAATGTTTACTGAGGTAAAATGTATTTTAACATTAAATTCTCAGAGGAACACGACATTCTTTTTTAATTACTTAAGAACATTTAATTTCTAGATTCCTTTAATGCTAAACTTTCATTAGGCAACAAGTACGCAAAGCACAATTTTGATTATATGACATGTTCCATATTTAAGAGCCAAGCATCTCTAGCTCCGTGCAAGCACTACATGCCCCTATGGATTTAGAGCACTGGGATATGAAATATACAAAGACATACTTTTCAAAAGGGAGAAGGGTACCAGAGTTTCTTATTTATTTTCCAAATGCTCAACAACATACTTTCCAGAAGCATGTCAAAACTTTGGCTCTCCTCAGCCCACGTGAGTATGGAAGGTGTGTGTCTCAGTATACCTTTCATTTCCAAGCAGGATAATAATTTAGTTACCAAGGGGAAAGGGAGGGTGGTAAAAATAGTGTGTACACAGTCTGTGCCAGAAAGTCATGAGCTTATTCTGCCAGTGTTTCAAGTTGACTAGGAGCTTTGTGTGTATGTGTGGCTCTGGTCAGTGTGGTGCTAAACCCACCTAATAGAAACTGTCCGTTGCCTTATTAGTTGAGCCTTGGACTAAGCTACCCACTAACACAACTGTTTAGTCTTGTTTGACTTGGGAGTACAGGCAGAACCGCTCACAGCTACCTGCAAAGCAGCTGCCAAGTTGTGCAATGTGGAGGCTCTATGGGGCAGATTGTGTTGGCTTTAGGACTACCTATGTCATCCCGGTGATAAATGTAAGGTTAACAAGCACTATTGGCAGCCCAGATACTTTGAGATTTCATAGGATAATAATCACACAGGAGAAGAATAGGAATGAAGGGCTTCCTCTCCTTTTAATGGCTCATTAATACTAGTTATAAATGCTTAGAGGCTGATTACATCTTCATCCTGTACAAGGCCCCTCAGACCTGTATGTTAACACATGTTCCTCTTGTTCTGTAGGTTACCTGGTTTATTGACTGTTCCATAATGCAAAGTCAGCCCCACAAGGTGACCTCCCTCAGCCCTGCTCCTGAGGCTTTCCTACCTGTCCTTCAGCTAGTCAAGTACAGCATGCCAAGTCCAGTTTGAAGAATAAGCTCTCTGGTTCTCTGCTGAGACAAATAAGGGATATCTGAGACAGTGATTAGTGATATGAGATAGATATTTAATGATGGTAATCCCATCTGGGTTGTGGACAATTTTTAGGGAATCTTCAAACTCATTCCTGCACCACATAAATAGTTCCTTTTTATTTTCAGTGGTTCAGTTATCTGAACCACATTATCTGTAAAATTTTCTGAAAGTTTTAGTAATTTACTTACTGTTTGTAGTCCTGCTAATTATAGCTACATGTGATTTTCTATTCTTGAATATCTACTTTCCAGGTTATAACAATACTGAAGAAAAAATAGTTTCCGAACCTGTTGCATGTATATGTAATGTGCAATTTTGATGAAGTTGGGCACAGACTGGGGACTGATTATGTCTCTATTATGCTTAGTACATTGGGGAAATCAGATGGTCTTATCCCCTGGGCTTTAATGCAGTCTAAGTAACAAGATGGAAGTTACTGCCAGACTGTTTACAGCAGAGGACCACAGTGGAAAGATACTACAGACATCTTCATTTCTCCTTTATGTTCCCTTTCTGCATCTCAGCTGAAAGATCTAATAAGTGTCTAACACCCCTTTAGTTCTCAATAATGGGAATTTTTGGTTTATGGATTATGATTGAAGTACCCTTTAGAGTTTCTGTATTTTTTAATGGAAAGCATTGATGTTTTTGTTGGAAAAACAAGTCCATGGTTGTATCAGAGGAGATGTGGTCTTGCTGAAGAGTCAAGGCAGAATAGAAGAGTGGAAATGTGAAGACTTCAGACAGTGTTTCAGCTGCTTTTCAGAATCTAAAAATTTATGTTCTGGTTGCAAGTTTGAAATTTTCCACTGATTATTTGACTGCTTTTCATTTTATTTAGATATATTGCATTTTTGTGAAAATTGCATATTCCAAACTGGTCTATAATACTACCCAGAACATTTGCATGTTAGTTCTTCACTGAATGTCTGATCACTTATATCTTCTAATCTCTGCAATAAGAACTCCTGACATGTTTCATGACAGTCACAGTTCATGTAGCAGTCCTCACCTGAGGAATTTTGTGACACATTTTATGACATTTCTCATTAGCTAAGGGGTATATGTGAAGGATAGGTCTCAGGTCTGGCTCCCACCAGCCACAGTGGCTGACAGGATATGTACAAGTGTTTCAACATATGTGCAAAATTTATAGAACACACAGACATTACACAATGTGCATGTCTGGGACAAACAGCACTCTGAATAACTAAAAAGTGTATTTGCTAACTTTTTAACTTTATTTGATTGTTTTTTTCCTATTAAATTCTTCGCAGTCCTGACCTCACACAGCCAAATTTCATCTTGCAAAATAATCCGAAGTGGATGTCTCCACTAGGTTACAAGCACATGGTGCTTCTGTACCCTCTCAGTGGTTATTTGCTTTGGATGAATCAGTAAGCCACACTATCGAGTTCCCAGCCTTTCTTGAAAATAAATGTATTAGAAATTATTATAATGCTGGTGGTCTCCAAATATCTGTAGCTGTTGTTGCTTTGTGTAAGTAGTTTCATTTACAACTCTGCAGTGTTCAGGGACCTTAACAAGTTGTTCTTGCCCCAGCTGGTTTATTGAACGCTCTGTACTCCTGCAGTTGAGTCTACATGCTCTGCTATGCATCTCAGGCTGCTTAGGAGGGGAACAGAAAATCACACATTCACTCTCTTCCTGTCCTTTATCTGACAGACCATGTGCACATTGCTGGACACCAGTCCTCAGTCTTCTCCAAGACCTTTATCAGACAGCCAGAATCCTCCACAGAGGAGGAAGAACGAAAGATTACCAACTCCTCTCACCTTGAAACTTGGCTCATTCTTTTCCTATACATCTATTTCCCCACAGTCACAGGGATTTTTATTTCTAACTTTTAGGTCTTGAAGATGTTCCAGACTCCATCAGAAGAGAAATTTCTCTACAACTGTGTCCCCTGCAAGGACGAGATATCTTCTCTAGCACATCTAGAAAGAACCATGCTTTCTAAACAGCAGCTAACTTCTCATAAGCAGCCACCGAATACTGTGAAATGAGTTGTCCCTGCCAGTTTCCCACACAGCAAATACGCAATCAAGGGTCTTTAACAGATTTCCATCTCCTACTTTGCTGGATTTTCATTTATGGTGTAACAAACCCTGGCACAAATCCTGAGCAAGCTTCCAATCACTTGAATTGAGCCTTTCCTTGGTCTGATTTACTGTAAGGTCTGATTCAGGATGTTCAGTCTTTTCCCTCAAGCTATTTCATCTTGGAGAACCACTCGGTGTTTCTCTGATTCAGTGATGATAAAAACCAATCCATCTATCAAGATGAGTCAGCAGACTGGGCCTGCTCACATCCCTCTCCCCACACACATACATAGCACTAAAATGCCAACAAGCTGCATGTTGAACATACGTGCAGAACAGCTATGATAAGTTAGAACAATCGTTAACTTATTCACAGTGCAATTCAAGTACATCTTGTACATGACTTTCCAAAATTATTTTAATAGCAATCATCTTTGACTACACAGTTGAAGATAGTTGGATCTCTTCCTGAAGGCACGTTCCCACAGTAATATCCATGGCACATCCATTACAGACAGTGCTGTTAGTTCTCATTAGCTAGGACAAACAAGCCACTGAGTCACAATGTCTCTGCATAAAGGATCCCATTGTTTTAAACTGATAAACCAGAGATTCTGCTCTGAGCTGGTGTAAACCTGACATTGACTAAAGTTTTCTGGGATGTTATAAAGGCAGCCTTTAAATAGACGTGGACCTGACGTGTCAGGGAGAGAAATCTGTTACAGCAATACAGCTTGTTTGTACCTTTTCCAATAAAAGTGACTTGGCTTCTCTCCTTGTTGGGAGAACAAATTATATTTGCTGCAAGTATTTTTCCAAACTCCTCTAAGAAACTAGGGCTAAACTAAATCACATGTACCAAAGATTTCCAAAGTTTACCCAGTAAAATAAGTTGTGTGTTTATACACTTTTCACTTAATAGCCTATTTCTGGTAGGTGGCAATTGTTTCCAAAGTATGCTGAAGTATATCTAATTTACTCTACTATGAGAAATATTCTTCCTCTTATGCTTTGGCTCTTGTTTTGTTGTTAGGTTTTGTAAAATCTTAGCACTAATGGTGAAAGCCAAACACAGAAATATTTTTACCTGCACTTTGCCAGTAACATCAAAAGAGGTGCTATTATCTCAACAGCAATTTGGACTGGTTATCAAATGATAATCTTGGAATAAGTGAGTATGATTTGTGATGGTACTTATCTTTTGTGGGTGTGGTTGGCATTTATTAAAATGTTTTTTTTTTTCCTGCTGGATAACATGCCAAAGACTTCAGGCAGTAAGTAATTATTCCATGTAAAATATTTATTCTCTGCCAGTCATATGTCTTTCTCAAAGATCTGAATTTGCAGCAACCACTTAAAACCATGTAAAAGCTTAAACAGGGGCCCAGAATGAAATCTGATGTAAGCAACTACAACAGAACTATGTGTTGTGTGTGTGCTCAGTAGCTCTTGCGAGGAGAGAGGAGTTGTAATTATTTTCTGCATTTATTTGGAACCTTAAGATTCGATTATCCAATATTGGGCATTCAATTTATGTTCCAGCCATAAGACCTGTGACCCAGCTATGAACTCACTAAGGTTTCTGATAAAGATTTTTGTGTTTTAAGAGTGAAAAATGAAATTTCTTTCCCTTTCCATTCTTTTATATGTTGTAGGTTATTCCCCTCCTGAAAAAATTTTCTGAGTGAAGGGAAAGCTGCAGAATACATGCACAACATAAAATGAGATTGACCACAGCAGTTGCTAACAGATGCTCTGCTTTTGAACCATAATGATGGTCCTGAGCTCCTCTGTGCTCACAACAGCTCACTCCACTCAGGAATGTGTACTGTGTGCCTTCATGTACCAGAAAGGCTAAACTGAACACATTGGAATAAATTGTACTAGTCTGAACTTGCACTAATTTATTTAAAGCTTTATTTTCTCAAGTCTAGTGCTAAGAACTGAACTCATAACCTCAGACCTACTTCACCCTTCCAAAATCACACAAGAGACACAATCAACAGAGCAAATAGGGTAATAAATGTGCATGTACAGTCTGTATTATCTGCTTTCGAAAAGAAAAAAAATTCACTTCAATATTTACATGTCTACACCATTTACATCTTCCTTTCCTGACTTCATTAATTACATACAAAGCTGTCTTTTTTGCCTCTAATTCTTTCAGAGAATATGCATCCAGCTGCTGCTGCATTGGTGCTTGCCTGCAGGACTGGCAAGTGGTTCTACTTCTAAGAGATTTCAGCACACGTCTCCCTCTTGAGAAATGTTGGAAGGCACAAACCTCTCATCAAATACAATGAAAAATCAAAGGAAAGAGCTTCAGGAGGTGAAATAAACTTCTGAAAGAGACAAAACTGTAAAGTAAATCACAGTTGTAGTAGCAGCAGACATTGCCATTCACAGTTTTACCTCTTCAGTAAGCTATTCTTGATAAATTGGTGCATCTAAAACCTGTTTCTATTTATTTAAATTTTGTATTAGGGAGCAACTTTCTGTTAATGTTCGTGTAACTCCAGCTGCTTACAAGTGCTACCTCTGATGTATGCTAGTGTGACAGGTAATTCAGACCCTTGGACATAACTTCAATGTTTTTTGTCTCCTCTGCGGTGGTTATGAAGGGACATTCACGAGCAATGAAATCTCTAGAAAATTAGAAGCCAATCCTTGTCCTTATTGCACAGCTAATCTCTTGCTAAACCTTTAATATGCTATTGCATTTCAGCAAAGTCTTTCTTCCAATGCTGAAAAGCACTCTGCAAAAGTAATTTCCATTCATAACAACATATTGATACCAATTACTTACAAAATCCTTCTGCTTTGTAAACACAGCTACACTGATAGAATTCACACCTTCAACTTTTCCACTTTTTAAAATGGCTAGGTAATGTTTTTGGAGAGAAATGAGCTAAAATAACACCTCAGTCATACAGTAACCTTGGTGATTCTTGGACCCCTTATAAGACCAGTCTTCAGATATTTTGCTACAGAGATTGGCTAGTATCAGGCCCTTCACAAAGTGGTGAAAGCCAGGGAAAGGATAACTATATGGCATTTGCTCTCAGTATTCGTCTTGCAGATAAGAGGTTCCTGTGAGAGAATAATTATGGTATCTAATAAACCTCTAAAAAATATTGCTGCTGGAGCCTATTCATAATTCTGGATATTCCTGATATGAATATAAATACTGTATGATTCTAGTAAGGCATAAGAAAGGAATGGTCATTGCTGGTCTAATCATATTAAATTAATGGTATGTGTTGTGAAATTTTGTAGTTATTGGAGTCTG
>VXAK01023080.1:67833-81974 GCA_013399435.1 Arenaria interpres | reverse complement strand
TTCACAAGCAGACATTTCTAAGCCTCTATACCTTTTCTCAAGCGAATCTTCCAGAGCTAACTTGATTCTACAGAATACAGGGTAATAAAACCTCCTAGATTTAATAAACTGGGAGAAATATAGCACAAAAACCATCGGATTAAGACAGCGAGCGTGTCTCATTTTGCAAAAGATTTCCATTCAAGAGAACCTTAACAGGATGTGCCTGATAATCTGCAGCGTGTTTACTCCTGGTGCCGCTGAATCAACCCACAGCAGCTCTCAGAACAGCTGCCAAACCCAGCTTTGCATCTGGCAACTTCAGAATCAAGTGCTGGAAGGAAAATTACTGTTGTGAATTACTTACGGATCTAACTTTGGTATGTCAGTGCGTGCCAATGGGGAGGGGCTCATATACTTATATTAAATAAACATAGCAACACATTATGAGGAACTCTTATGAGCACTTCTCCTAACAACTGTGTTTTTCTAAACCCAAGCACCTCTCTGCTCTGGAAGCACGCTATTAACAACATGACCCTGCAGTAATACTTTTATGTCTTGAACAAAAAAGGGAACTTTTCTTTCCTCAAGCCTTCTTGAAACCCAACCATTATAATATTATTAGAAATACGGAGCTTACTGAACTATTGGAATGAGCCTAGAAGGGGTCATTTCAAGAAGTATGAAAGGAGACTCAGGTTTCACCTAAGAGATGACAGTGGAGGCAGCAGGGAAGGCTGAGCTCTGCGTAATAGAACCTGGATTTCAAAAAGGATCTTAAAATTAATCTTAACATCTTTATCAATGATGTAAAGGAGGTAACGAAGCACGCTCTCCTCCAGTTTGCAGGCGACACCAAACTGGGGGTCACAGTCAATATGCTGGAGGGCAGGGCTGCCATTCAGAAGGACCTCTGCCAGCTGAGACAGGGGATAACTGGAACCCCGTGAAATTCAGCTGAGACAAATGCCCAGTCCTGTCCCTAGGAGGAACAAGCCCCTGGCAGGGGCCCTGGCCAGGAGCAGCGCTGTGGGACAGGCCTGTGGGTGCTAGTGAACCTGGAGTGGAGCTGGAGCCACCTTGGCAGAGACACGGGCCAGCAGCTCATGGGCTGTACGGACAGGGGACCAGCCTGGAGACCCAATATGCTGGAGGGAAGGGATTCACAGGGAAGGGACTGTCCCTTCTGCTCAGCCTTCAGAAGACCGCACCTAGACATTTAGTGTAAAGTAGGGATAGTGATAGTAGGAAGTGTGGCCAGCAGGGCAAGGGAGGTGATTCTACCCCTCTACTCTGCTCTCCTGAGACCCCACCTGGAGCACTGCGTCCAGCTCTGGAGTCCCCAGCACAGGAAGGACATGGACCTGTTGCAACGGGCCCAACGGAGGGCCACAAAGATGATCAGAGNCCCAGGTTGCCCAGAGAAGCTGTGGCTGCCCCATCCCTGGAGGGGTTCAAGGCCAGGCTGGATGGGGCTTGGAGCAACCTGGTCTGGTGGGAGGTGTCCCTGCCCAGGGCAGGGGGTTGGAACTCGATGATCTTTGGGGTCCCTTCCAACTCTAACCATTCTATGAGTCTGTGATAGTGTTAGCAAAGAAAATGGGTGTAAATTGAAACAAGAGAATTTGACTGGACGTAAGCAATAGCTTCTCCCCATGAGGACAAAATGAGAGTATTTCACCATCACGAAGCAAAAGTGTTTCCTATACACTGTGCTCTAGCTTGTCTTCCCACTCTAGACAGGTACTGGGAACCTGCTCTCAGCACTCCCTGGAATCAAGTTTTTGATGCCTTTTTGTCATTAGATAGGTGTTACCCGAAAAAAAAAAAAGCAATAAATCAACTACCAGCATATGAAGGGTGAAAGCTTTCTTGAGTCATTCTGCAGGTTATTCTGTAATGTAAGGTAGGGAATTGTCACTGGTGCTGAGGGATCCCAGGTCAGACTAAACCCTCAGACTAACAAGAATTGGAAAAATTGAACAGTTTTTCCTTTGCTCAGTTTTGCAAGAAAAAAATGACAGTTTGGGGGGATTTTATAAGAAGAAAGAGAGGGAGGAGAAGAATCGACATCTGGAATTGTTTCTCAGCTCTGCTATTATCTAAAAATTTTAGTATTTTTCAAATTGATAGCAATATTTTTATTCATCCTAAGCATCCTACCTTACCAGCCAGCCAACGCAGCCACACAGGATAGTGCTCTACTTGTTCTAGAGTCTCAAGTCATACTTAAACTTTCACTTATGAATTAAAAAATGATTATTTATGCAAAGGAGTACTTTATTGAGATGCCAAACAGGAAAAAATTTATAAAATTAAGTTTTCTGTTCTTCCTAAGCTTCCAAGGGCACTAAAATAAGATCCTGTAATAAGACCAACATTTCAAATACATCCCCATTTTTGTATTAGCCCCAATTTAGCAAACTATCAAAAGTGGATGCATTCAGGAGCAGGATCTCCAGAAGGAGCACTCATAACAAGGTCTGCATTAGCAGCAATGCCCCGGGCTTCTCTTTCCTTTAAATCAGTAATAACAAACTCAGAAACTGAGAAACAATATCCCACCGATAGAGCAATGCCAGCCTTTTATACAAAGAGGTAGTCAGTTGGCCACCCTCCTCTCTTCGAGATGCATAGAGCAGTAGTTCTGCCATTAACATCAGAAACTGCTATAATCAAAGATTATTAAATAAAATCTCCATTTTTATATCCCCATTAGATGGCTCCAAAGATTTGCTTAAGCTCTCTCCAAGCCACAGCTTAAGACCGACGTGCTGTTCTGAAATAGCCTTTATTAGACAACTAGGATAAATTACGGTGGCTTATTCACAACTGCAGTACAGAGCAGCATCGGTAACATCACGATCATCCATCCTGTGGAAAATGTAGTAAGTCACCAGCGACACTAAAATCACATTGGCTAAATAATCATTGCTCAGAAGTTATATTCAGGGCTACCCATAACCTCTTTTCAGTCTGTCCCTGGGACAGAAAAGAAGAAAGCAAGTAGCCTGTGGGTCCTGCCCTTCCTTACGGCAGCCAAGTAACTCTTTGGCACACTACTCAGCCGGCACGAAGAACCACATAGCGAATGCGTGCTTCGAGGATAAAAAGTGCACTGCGGCGAGGATAAAAGTAAACACACTGAGAAAGGGCTGGTATATCGTAGATGAAGCTCGGTTTCTTGCACCGTTAGAGAAGCCTGTCATTTCTTGTTACCATCTTCACCTGCTGGTGAAGCAGTGGCTGCCTGACATCACTCCCACCGTCCCGTAAACTGCACTGCATTTATGTGTCACTAGCTTTTAACTTTGTCACAACTCGTCACAGCAAAATTTTTAAGTCAGTGCTGAAGAGCATGAGAATCTGTAATTCTTGCCTTTGACTAGCAAAGCAGCAAAAGTTATATTTAATGACAAGTTCTGACTGGGTGCCCATTCACTTCCACAAAGTCAGCTTTCTTGTCTTGTCAGTGTGTGTGTGTGGAGAAAGCTGTATTTCACATCTCACAGCCTCAAGGTTAAAAAAAAATATTTAATTTCTCTGCATTCATTGGTTCTCATACTCGAAGTGCTGTCACACGTATCTGAACCCCATGTCGCAGCTCCCGATGACATTACTGTTCTCACTGTTTGGCCCTAGTCTTGTACCGTTGCAAGGTCACCTGCGTACGGCAGAATAAATTGAAAAGGCAATGCTACCAGCAGCACAAAGCAGATTTTTGCCTTGGAAAGCTTGGGGAAAATAAAGAAAGAGATGATGTTTGAAGAAAATCAGCTGCAGATAATAATCTCTTAATTCTCCCACTTGATTGTATACATGCCATTCTGTTCATTGCACACTTGAGAATGAAAGTAAATAGTATCGCAAATTTCTTAAGGAATTATGAGAAGTTGGAGTGTTTTGTAAAGAATCCTAAAAGACACAGTAAAACAGCGCTCTCTCATGCAACAGAGCTGCTGTTTTGCTGAAGCTCTTGCCATATGTTTAATTACCACTAAAAGTCTTTAAACAAACTTGAGTGGTTCCCCAAAGTAATGAGAGAGAGACCCAATTCACAACTGGTTTTGTTTATCAACTGAATGGATACTACTCATGCAAATGCCAAGATAATACAGTAAGGATATCTAAAAAACTGCCTTGGCTGTTTTAAAACTAGGCATTTCTACAAAAGATTTGTCAAATATGGCTGGGAAACGAGTGTTGAAGCTATTACTGGAAAGTCACGCAGGGAAAAGAGTAGTACAGCCTCATATCAGACATTTCCTATTTTACTGAAGCTAACTGTGTTTACTTCTCTTTTATAATAAACATAAGTCAAACAAAAGATCAACAGCTACAATTTATAGCTTTCTTAGGGCCGCTAAAATAGCTCTTACATACATAATTCTTCCCTAAGCAATAAATGTAACATTTATGTTACCTTCACAAATATTTTTTGGCCGATGTATGCCAGGGCCTGACAAAGGTTAGGGATGATAAATTCAAAGGAAATCTCACTTGTGACTTATTTTATTTGTACCCTGCCATTTAAATTGAAGTCAGGAATTGATGAGAGCATTCTATGCCTTGGAGAGGAAGCGTTCTTAGCTCTAACGTCAAGCAAGTTTATTAATTTAGACAAACTCTAAGACAAACACTATCATCTCTAGATATAACTAGTTTGCAAATAATAAGATCTGAGGCAAAGCCCAAGGCCTTATTGGGTCAAAAAAGAAACTGTAAATAATGCTTCTGATCTACATTTCAGGACTTATCTATAGTCAATTCAAGAAAACTACACTTAAATTATGATATCCAAAATAATAGCTATTCTTTACCAAACAGGGGAAACAGCTGTTCAGATCTTAAAATACTGGCAGAGATAAGGACTGGAATAAAATATACACGAACTATGTAACAGGTAAATTGCCACGCTGTCCAAGTTCAGTGCTCCAGGAGAGTGACAGCCTGAAGAGAGACACTGCTAATGGGAATTTAATAATAATTGGTAACGGAGGATGACAACCAAGTGCCAAAGTCAGAAAAAATGATGGGTAGATATGCACAATCGGTTTTGGCCTCGGTCAAACCTTTTTGAACGCACAACAGTTCTGTAACCAAAATAACCAATGTCCGAGGGGCCACGGGGAAGGGGGACCATGTTAGTCTTTTTTGGTCCGGTCCCATCAGCAAGGCTGCAGGACTCGGGTATTTTCAGACCTTGTTTCCTTCCAGTGTAGGGCATGAGAACTTTAAAAGCGGCATCTATTGATCCTCTACACCTCTCCAAGTTATAAAGAAGAAAAAGCTGGACTACATAGAAATTTAGGAGAGAGAAGAGATTGAGGCTGAAGGGAAAGACAAGGCTGGAGCTTGTCAATAATTACACTAATGGAAAAAGATCAAAAAGAGCCCTGGGAGGAGATGAAGAGAAAAGCTGTCAAAAGCACGAAAACAAACCCCCCAAGGAAACCCTCCAAAACTAACACCTCACACATCCAAAAAGAAAATTAAAAAAAAAAAAAAAGATGAGAACTTCAGCGGGAAAGGAAGAGAAAATCACGTACATTCAAGAAATGTCCTTGACAAAGGCATGAGACTGATGGGATCGCTCTCCACTCTTACACTGGTCACTGGCCATGCCAAGGCCAGGGCTACAACCTATTTGTGTCTATTTGTGGAAGAGAAAGAGTATGGATCTACTGTCCAAGCAGCTGCAAAGCATCTCAATATCAGAGGAATGAAACATTGCTGTTTCTACGGGATGAACAAGCAGTAGCTGGTAGCTCATATCCTGAGCGACAGAGCTCAGGGGAAACAAGCCCCATCCAGAGCACACTGTGTGTACACACCACCCAGCGCAGCTGGAGGCTAACAACCTGCAAAGGGGACTACGTCTGTCACGCAGCCTGTAAGAGACAAAGCTGGGGAAACATGGGTCTGCATCTGAACTAACAGCTCAGGATTCAGCGTCTTACTCCCAAATGGATAAAGCTGTGGCAACTACCAATGTCTTTATATCATAAAGCAAACCTGAGAATTTCAAAACAGGCAAGGAACGTGGGCTGGCAGAACCTTCAGCTGCAGTTCTCCTAGCATTCTTGCACGGGTTAGCTGTTCACTTAGAACCGGAGACTTGGCTGCTGTTATAACAGGAACAGAGGTTTCTGCTGATCGGATCTGTCTGAAAGGCAGGCTCAGCGACGGAGGGGTTCAAGGCAAGGAGCTTCTTGAGGTGTATCTGCTCTTGAGCTCTCTGCACATACAGTGCTCGACGAAGAACAGTCTGCTCAACTTAAGCCTAACTAGAATTCACGCCCGTGGTATTCACTGTCATGACTGCAGTATTACTGAATATACACAATAACAAAATGTACACACCGTGTTACACTACGCATTACTGCTATTGTGAACTCTGCTGGAAGATCTATTTTAACATAGTTCTACTTAAGCTTATTTATTTTGGGATACAAAATGCTTCAATAATCCTTGGAGCAGAACTGTTTCTCACCTTAAAGTAATGAAAGTCATCTTTCAAAAGGGAATTACAATCATCTGCTCAAAATCTTTGAATGAAAACTGTGATCAATCTATTTCTTTATGAGGATTATTAAAATTAACCCTTCCCTGTTAAGCCTTTGAAATCAAAGCCTTTATGGGGAATGTTATCTGTGCAAGGCAAGCAGAGAAGCTGCACAAACGGTGTTCGGGAGTCTTCTAAAGCTCACCCTAATGAAAGAGCTGATGTCCAGAGAAAAGCCTTCTCTCACAGAGGAAGAAATCTGCCTGGACAAATTCTCCTCCTGTAAACTGAAATCTACAGACAGGGTGAATTTTTTAAGGCTTTATCCTATGAAGCACAGAACTTGTCAGGAAAATAGTAATAGGCAGTGCTTCTCTTTACCATTACCTTCTACGAACCCCATGCTCTACGTGCAGCAGCCCAGAACACGGTTTTCAGAGTTTCCGAATTCTAAGCCCCACTGATTTAAGCTCCTGATTCTAGTTCATAAATCGTATGAACATTTTAGCCACAGTTAAAGGTTAAACATTGCGGTGTCTCACTTTTACGCATCAGATAACAGAGTGGGATTTGGAACCCAGTGCTGGGTACCCAGAACCACATAGAGAAAGCACAAAGAAGTATTTAAAATGTCTTTAAAAATGCCAAATCAGTCCCTGCGTTCGGCATGCAGCCGCTCTGGGCCAGCTCAGACCACTGGAAAAACAGTTCTCTCTCAGCTGCCTTTCTGAGGGTCGCCTGATGGTGCCTCTGTCTCCTCAGGAATCATGACCCCAAACCAGTTTTGGGGTCTTCAATGCTAAAACTATTCCGATTTTTTCATCAAGTGTTCATTGCCAAAGAAACGGGCACAATTTGAGATTACCAGGCAAGGTCTTGGATTGCCGGCTTTCAGAGAAACCCTCCTAGACCTGGCTCACTTCTGACCTTTCCTATCCAGCACATCTCAGGTTGAACAGCACAACCTCAGAGGAGCAGACGGACAACAGCCATTTCTGGACTCCCAAGGCAGTCAAGTGGCCTGGTGGTTCAGACACACTCTGTGAGAACAGGTTAAGAAATCCTTGAGTCTTTTAAGACACACAAGAGCATATGAACTGCCATCAGTATTTTCTAGGTACCACGAAGTGAGCGTGACAAGGGACATCGATGTTGTTTCTCTCCTTCAGCCACGTTAAAAAGGGAGGCTGCAGCTGCCTGGAGGTTGAGAACAGCCCCTGGATGACTGACAATTTTTAAGAATACCTAATTACTAACTCCCAAATGGCTTTGTAAAGCAGGCACTGAGCTGCTTGCTTTTGCCAAGACTTGGGCAGGAACCCATTTCTGAAGTGCTGGGTGAATATGTTCAGCACTAGGCATTTGTATTTGGGGGTCTGAATTCTGTTTAAATCCCACAATACACACAAAGACAATGCAATGGAGGTTCCTGTTTTATCTATATAAATGAAGTGACAAATGCACTCACACAAGCCAAAAATAGATAGCACAGAAGGCTTTTTCTTTCTTCTACCAAAAGTCATGCATATTTATTTCTAACTTCTCCCTCTGAAATGCAAAGACATGAATTCTGGCCTTGAAATCCCATCCAAACACACAACAATTTCTGCAAATAATTTGAGCTTGATAGATTTTTCCATTCACGTCATTCTTCTGCCTATCTACAACTAAGTCTCATTACCAGGGAAATAAAAATATTTTCCTGACTACTCAATTAATGCATACTTAATTGTTTGTTGTGCTGTATTGTTAACAGTGATGGGTGGTATGTCATGCTATTCCAAGGCCAGAGAAAAAACACAAGCCTGTTAATGCTCCGGGTTATAAATCAGAACAATAACAACTTGGGAAGCACAGACAAGCATTTTAAACAATCAAGAGCATTATAAGGCATGCGAAAAAGTGATGAAATGGTGTCAGCCAGGCCACACTGCTAAATGGAAAGCCATGCAGCTTTGTGAAGGCATAAGTAGGTCTGTATTAATTTTGATGGAATAAGCAGTCCCCAAAAGTCAAAAGGTGTCAGCATGGCTGTCACCACACAACATTAGGCAGTTAAATAAGCCTTGGGGCTTAGAATACAGAAACCTCAACTATTTAGTGCCGTAGTAACATTGTTAAGAGTGCCTTTGCCCCTTTATTAATGACACAGAAAAATGACCAGGAAAATAAATACCATTAAAACACCGAAAATGTAAGGTGTGTGGGCCCTCAGTCTTTTCAAATACAAAAATGTGTTCAATAGACTTCACAGATGATGATAGGGAACAGTTAGTTTTCTCTAGGCAACATGGAGGGGAAAAAAGGAGGACTGATGCTATATTGTATATTGTGTACTAGGCCAATACCCCATGGGGCTTACAGCAGAGTGTGAGAAGAGTTTCAGGCTCTAGAAGGCCAGGAATCCAGTAACTTCTGGATTTGGAAAGGTAATGATTTGTAACACCTTGATTATGGGAAAGGCACCTGGAGGAACCATTGCTCCCTGAGAGACTGGAGCTGCTGTACCCCAAGCAGAAGTGTGATCCCTTTTGGAAGTGTCCTGCTTCCCAATGTGCTGACCTCTAAACTCCCAGAGATACCAGGAATGGAAAGAAAGATCCATTTTAGCATGTCTCCCTGGGTTAAAGAAGACCCTGTCAGGCCTGGAGACAGCAACCAGTGGGTGAACTGGACCAGTGTTAAAGGTAGGAAAGATGCTGCATCTTTCTGGCCCTTTCCTTCTATTGGCTTCAGCTGAGCTGACCCCAGAGACTGCTCAATACTGAAATACGGGCTTCACCCACCTAACGCGTCTGTCTTACCTCTAGGGAGAAAAAAATTATTAGTTTTAAGAGAAAAATGCTGAACAGACAGGGGAGTCATCACCTCGAGACAGACAACTTTTAAAGCAGCATGGTATAAATTTCTTTCTGAAAGCTTCAATAGCTCCAAAGCATAGCAACATTTCCCATCTGAAGCATTCCACCTAAAAGGCAGTATTTTCTACTCTATTACTGATACTTAATTGAGCAGAAGTTATGCCTCTTTGAAACCTATATTAGAATGGCTAAAAATCCTTGTTCACAATAGAATTTAGCTGAAAAAATATTATTTATATTGAAATGTCTTGAGTACTGCTCGCAATTTCTGAAGTAAATTCACTGGCTGAAATTACAAAGACTAAACAATAAAAATGTTCTATTTTTTTCCACTATGTAAGAGTACTAACACCGCTTTTAATGCATCTTTATACTTGAAGGCTATGAATTAAATAACCTGCTCCACAGTTAAATTGTCACTGCAACCATAGCTGCTCGTGCTTCAGTAACCAGCTCAAACTCATCTCCTCTTGAGATCCCAAACCACCTGAATTATCCTGCGATCCTATGACTGTTGTTCATAAAACTTAACTACTAAAATGAGCACATGCCATAGTTTTTGTTGTAGCTGAAGAGGAAAGTTCTAGTTTTTTTTTAAAAAAAAATCAACAATCACCTCCCCTCCCTCCCAATTTTCCCTTTAAATTCCTTTCAAATTCTAAAGAAACAAGCAAATACAGAGAAGGCTGTACAGAATACAAAAGCTTACTTTAAGTATATTTGCCTCTAAATAGCTAGTTTCAAACAGCCCACTGTTGGATGGAAAGAAATCAGTTTTTATGTTAGCAGCTAAAATATGTTAATGTCAGTTAACTTAGGTTGCACATGCCTGTGGAATTAACTCTGTGATTTTAGAGAAACTGAAACAAGTTCTTCAGTTGGATAATGGGGTTTCTGTAGTCACTAATAGAATTGTTCAAAAATACAAAGCTTGACTGACACATGAATTATTTGGGGAGCAGTAGTTTTTCAACTGTAGGATTTTTATTTTTATTTCCCCTAAAGAGACATCAGTGCTTTCTGATAGAAACTAGTTAAAAAGATCCTCCATGACTTGTTGAAACAAGCACCCGTGTCCTTACAACGGTTTGCCTTCTTACCAGCTAGAAACTTTAAATGAGTCCCTGACCCAGAAGGAGCCTGTCAAAAAGCAGAACGTGAAGTCCAAGAGAGCTGCAAAACAAAGCAATTCTGCAAAGACACGAGGAAGCCTGGCAAATTAGTCAAAACCATTGTTTTCTAGCATGCAAAAGGCATAGAGATTCAATGGCCTGCCTTGCTTAATCTATTTGTTAGTAAAATAAAAGCCAAGAAACTTATACAGCCTCATCTGCAATACTGGCAAGCCCAGCTGACTCCTGAAGTTACTACCTTCAAATCATAGAATCACCTAGGTTGGAAGGGACCTTTCAGATCATCTAGTCCTAACCTTGTGTTTCACATACTGTCACGAGACATTTACTGTGCAAAAGCAGTCATGTCAGCCATGCTGCTGGACAATTTTAAGAAGAAAGGTGCCCCACCACTGGAAGCAGAAAGTATCATAACAGAAGAAAACAGCTATAGCTAGGTTAAGAGACAGTGACGAGGACCGCAAACCATGAAGCAGTAAAGACAACACACACAAGCTAGAGAGTGCAACCACATTTCACTGTGGAACGTCTTATGCTCAAGTTTGTGCCCATTTCCTCTTGTCCTGTCACTGGGCACCACTGAGAAAAGACTGGCCCCATCCTCCTGACACCCACCCTTAAAGTGTTTATAAACATTGATCAGATCCCCCCTCAGTTTTCTCTTCTCCAGACTAAAAAGACCCAAGTCCCTCAGCCTTTCGTCCTNCCTCAGCCTTTCCTCCTAAGAGAGATGCTCCAGGCCCATAATCATCTTTGTAGCCCTCTGCTGTCCCCTCTCCAGCAGTTCCCTGTCCTTCTGGAACTGGGGGACCCAGAACTGGACCCAGTGCTCCAGATGGGGCCTCCCCAGGGCAGAGCAGAGGGGCAGGATGACCTTGTACACATCAGAAATACTACATAAGATTTTCTTCTGCTGCAGTAAAGACAGAGTGGGCAAAGGTCCAAACCACAGACCTTTCATGATCGCTCCATAGAAAACTGCCAAAAATGTCTCTGTTTCAATCTCAAAGCTGAACACCACCTGCTAGAACAGCTCAGATAATGTGAATACACTATTCTAGATCTGCCCTTATACATTTTAAGATCAGATACATGGAGACTTCTCCATTTATGCTATTATTCCATGGCTCAAGTCCACTGCTGCACTTCCTCGTACCCTTCACAATCCAGCTGTGGTAAATTCCTCGTGTTGGGACTGTTGCAAACTTTCAGAAAAACTAATGCCATTGCTCCTGCTTGATAAATAAATAGGTATTCTTAAATAGCTCTTATTTTTGATGTGGAAATTGAAAATCACAATTTTGTTATACTAGCCACAATTGTGTTTGTTGGTCTGACTGTGGGGTCAGTGCATGCCTGGTCAATGCAAACATGGAAGACTTAGAAATACCTCCCAATAAAAACGTTTTATTTTCTTAAGAGAAGAGGTATGGGAACTTTTCCAGATCTTTCTGGAGAACTTAAAAAAAAATTAAGCTGGACAGTGCTTTCTTCTGTCAATTCTGAAAAAAGTGCAATACATTTGACTAGATGAAGTACAAATGTATAATACAGCTGCCCATATATCGCTGGTCTTTAGGAGAAGGTAAGAAGGAAGACTGGCGATTTGGATGGAGAAGCAATAGCAAGAAGATGCTCATATCTCAATAACGCAAAACCTTGACTGCATTAGTTCTTGTTGAAAAGTAACAAAAAGGCAGAAGGAGCAGCAAAGTCACTTTGTTTCAAGATCAGAGGATGTTACCCCAACGATACACAGGCTTCACCTACACAAACCTTCTGGAGATAAAAATTATTGCAGATTACAGATATATTTGGTCAAGACCCATATAAAAAAATACTACAATTTGTCTATTTCAAGTGCCAAACTACATATCGTAACGGCCCATTTTCTTAAACTTGCACAGGAAACTCACCCCATCTGGTCTGCCATCCGAGGCGGTGACAATCAGAATATAGCGATCAGTGCTTTCTCTGTCCAAGGGCTTTCCTAAGGCTAGCAGTCCAGAACTGTAACAAAACAAAACCAGAATGTTATCATAACAGTTTAAAATATCTACGAGCACTTTTCTTCCGCTATTTTGCATTACACAAATGTTTGCCTTTAAGCAAGTTAATAAGCTTTTAGGCTTCATTACAACGGAAAGCATGTTTTGTGTAGGTAAAGGCTAATAAAAACGATGAGCCAATTTCTAACGCTTTCCACTTCGATACACGGATAATTTAGGAATAAAATAACAACTTGGTGATCTATTGGATTATACAAAAAAATAGACCTTCACTGAACACAGGACCCTCATTTGTTAGAAAGCTACAATGCCATAATTAAAAGAGAAAAGAGAATCACAAGCAGTCTATTAATCAGCAATAGCCCTGACAAGATTGCAGCAGTAACTCTGGGAACACAAGACACATCGTCTTGAGCAGGAATCTCCTCGGAGTTTTTTAGGGAAAGGCTACTCTCTTGCATGTCGTGTAACTTCAGTAAAAATGCTGCAATGAGCTAAAATCCTTTCAGCGTGAGCACAGATACACCGTATTACCTGATAATAAAATATTAACATAAGCACAAATGTTATAGAGAATAAATCAGGATTATTATTCATCCTTACTTAAAACAAAACAAAACAAAACAAAACAAAACAAAACAGAACAAAGGGCTATTTGGAAGCCACATACACAACAATGGAAATAAACAGAATTAAAATGAAAAGCACCACTCCTTAAAAGTGTTGCCAACTCCTGCAACTGCTGACAAATAAAAAAATCTGGATTTTGTCTCTGATAGTCTAATCTCGTGCAGAAGCCTGGAGGAGTGATGCAGCAACAAAGAGACAAGATCCCACCACAGACTCATGACTTCTATAGTAGGAAGCATCAGAAAAGTACTGCTGAGTTGACAACCCCATCAACTTAACTGAACTGGCCCAAGAGGTACTTCTGTGACCAGCGCTAAAGCTCTACACTTTATTTACAGGATTTTGTTGCCTACTGGAATGCGGTCAGAGATGTAACAAATTGAGATCTCTGTTAAATGCCCCTTGATCCTTAGGCTATTTAACAAATATGCATCAACAAATACCGATCCAGGACGACATTTATAGAATCATAGAACTGTCCACGTCGGAAGGGACCTTCAAGATCATCTAGTCCAACCATCAACTTGATAAAAACCATCACTAAACCATGTCTCTAAGCACTATGTCAACCTGGCTTTTCAATCCCTCCAGAGATGGGGCCTCAACCCCTTCCCTGGGCAGCACATTCCAAGGCTTCAGAACCCTTTCCGTGCCAACAGTTTCCCTACTCTCCAATCTGAACCTCCCCTGGTGCAACTTGAGGCCATTTCCTCTTGTCCCATCACCTGGGACTTGGGAGAAGAGACCGACCCCCCCTGGCTACACCCTCCTTTCAGGGAGTTGGAGAGAGCGAGAAGGTCTCCCCTCAGCCTCCTTTTCTCCAGGCTGAACCCCCCCAGCTCCCTCAGCCTCTCCTCAGGAGACTGCTTCTCCAGACCCCTCACCAGCTCCGTTGCCCTTCTCTGGGCCCGCTCCAGCCCCTCAAGGTCTTTTTTGTGGGAAGGGGCCCAAAACTGGACCCAGCACTCAAGGTGGGGCCTCACCAGTGCCCAGCACAGGGGGACCATCACCTCCCGAGTCC
>VXAK01023080.1:0-67402 GCA_013399435.1 Arenaria interpres | reverse complement strand
CATCGAAGGAGATCAGGTTTGTCAAGCAGGACCTGCCCCTCATGAACCCCTGCTGGCTGGGCCTGGTCTCCTGGGTAACCTTCATGTGCCTCATAATGGCACTCAGGATGGTCTGTTCCATGGCCTTCCCAGGCACCGAGGTCAGACTGACAGGCCTGGAGTTCCCCGGATCATCCTGCCGGCCCCTCAATGTCTTTTTGCTAAGCAGCTTCTCCTATGAAACTACCCCAAAAGTATCACAGTCAGCTTGCAGCATTTTTAAAGAAGTGTAATGACACATGATTTCGCAGCGCAAAATCCACACCGGCTGGGATCTTGGTATGCTGTGACTTAAGTATTATATATATATTCTTAGGCATTTAAGAAAGGTGTAGACATGGCTCTTCAGGGCATGCTCTAGTGCCCAAGATTATTGGTTTGTGGGTAGGTGTGATGTGGTTGGGTGTTTGGTGGTTTTTTTGTTTGGTTGGTTTTTTTTAAGGTTGGACTCAATGATCTCAGAGGTCCCTTCCAAGCATGGTGATTCTGTGATTCTGTGACTTTCCATGTGCTATTCCATTTTTAATGGAAATGTCAGACATAACCATTCATCATGTGCAACTATAAATTTTACTGGTTGAATTTATGTTTTACATTCGTGACCTAGAACCCAAACAGTTAAAGAGGTTTTATTAAAACAAGCAAAAAAATGCAAAAGCCAAATCGAACCAAGAAGTCCCAGCAAACTATGAGGTCTCATTAGCTGAACTTTTTCAGAATGCTTGGATGTATAGAATCTGTACCTTATGATGTTTCTTTCCCTAGACTATAAATTTCTGCAGATTTTCTGCTGTAACTTCTTACTCTCAGAGCAGACCTCAGCAAACTGGTTACAGGCCAAAGCTTTTTCCAACATTATTTTCAGCAGAGACAAATCCCAACACTTACTAACAAGCTGTTGCTGTAAGCAGTTTCTTCAACTAAATACTACAGAAAGAGGTGGAAATAGTAAATATTGAAGGGCATAACTCCTGCCTAGGGCTGAAAGGTTGGTAGGTAACATTCAGGCAGCAGAGGATGACATCAGAACCCCTGGGCTACAAACACCTTACCAGTGGGTTAGTAGTGATAAAGAAACACCATCTTAGGAGCAGCCCAAAACCAGTCAGGGGTCACAAAGAGAACAATAAACAGGTATCCACATATTTAGCAAACACCACATGCGGAAAGTTCACATGTAAGACAGACCCGCACTCAGACTGAGGGGGGGAAGCATGGTACAGAGCACGTTAGCAAACCTAAAAATGACTTGAAATGGATCCCAGAGTGAGGACAATGAACCCGTCAGCGTCTCACCCCTCCCAGAGCAGGACTTCAGATGCTGAAGGCTCAGCGTAGACCCCTGCTCCAGGGCAAATTATGGCCCTGAGAGCCCAACAGGAAAGTAGAACGGTAAAGAGTAACACCAGAGCAAGGGGAAGAAAGTTTGTGTATTTATTGTGTATATATTTATATAGCCATAGAAATAGTAATATAAATATATGTAGCTACATATAGCTGTAATGATATATAGCTATATATAAACATATATCTATATATCATTAAAATACATATGTGTATATATACACATATCTAATCATACGTATATAAATGTTAAAATTACATATATACATAAAATAAATTACATTATAAATCATTTATATTTACATATATACACATATATATGTAAACACACACACACACATATACACATATATATGCAATTTCACCTACTTGCATTAGTATCATAACTGGACTACTATTAATTGTCTGATTAGACTATTAAGACTTTAATTAGACTAACAGGAAATTCCTAGCTTTGCATACATATATGGCCTACAAGAAGGCAATGAGTGTAAAAGCGGTAGGATTTCCAGCCATGTATCCTGTAATTTGTAGGCGACAAATTAATAACACATTCTTGCTTCCAGTCTCATGTACTGTCTTCTGCTAAAGAATATTTAGCTGAGCTCAATTAATATTATTGTTACAGTGCTAAAGACCATTTAACTTTTAAACTAAACTTCTTATAATTAACAAATAGCAGATGCTGGAAGAGTAGTGATGCTACTGATAAAGGCATTCACTTCCTTTGAGGGCTGTAGGAAATCAGATGTATTATTAAATTCATTTTAATATTTATAATAATATAATATAATAAATTTAATTAAATAAACCATGCTCTTTATTTTAACAACTCTCTTATTTCCAAGTGTTTCTGCCAATCAATTAGCTACCATAATACATCCTATACATTTTTCAGCATCATTTCAAGATACTGCAATAAAACATGAACAGAAGAAATATTTTAGGAAAGGAACAGTGAATAAAACATAAAAACACTTACGTGGTAAAATATTAATTCACCCCCCGCAAAAATCAAAGCGGAGCTAAGAATAAAATATTGACAACAAATCCTGCTTTCCTAACACTGACCTTTAGCTGCACAGATCTATTTAAATTTCTCCAATACTTCGGCACTATCATAACTCCTTTTTTATTTCTTCCTTCCTAACACTTGAACAATTGCAATCTACCTTCCCACTGCAATAGGTGAACACCATTCAAGGGACAGGCTAATTTATAAAAATTCCCAGGTTTTACTCAAGGATTCAGAGGTACTTGCGTTCCTTTAAAGCCCTGGCTTTTAATCATCATTTTCTGTGGGGAACATGAGGAGGTACCGAATTACTACAGATCGTGCTCAGATTGTGCTGCCAAAGAAGAAAGAACAAAACCACCTCACAATCCTCAGATTGAGGATAAAAGAGATCTGGTAGGTAGATGTAGAACTGGATATTCAGTAGTCATGCCGCCAGTTAGGAATTACACAGGGATTAACTGACACGCTCCATGAGGCAGGAAAATAATCCAGATGAGAAAAAGGAAGAGAGAGAATCACATTAATGGTCTCTTCCTTGGCCTTAAAGTATCTAAAAGTGTATTTATGTAACACTGAGACAAATTTCTATGAAATTCCTGTAGCCTTAATATGCCACTCACATTAACTATATGCTTTGTTTAATATTAATCCTACTTTAATCTCCTATCAAGACATCTCAGTATCTAGAAAAAAAACTTGCAAAAGGCTGAAGAAAACTTTGCACAAACAATTTCCAAGAAAACAGATGCAAGGAGAGCGGGGAGGAGAAAACACTTCAAAGAGCTCTCCTTTTTACCAAAAAGCAAGATCAAAAAGGCAAACAAACGCCCGAGTTCCTGCTGAAACCCTCAATGTGCCATGATGCTCAGACGCACGTGGGGTGGGTGTGAGGCTGGGGGGGGGGTGTCGGGGGGGGTCAGGGTGCCCATGATGGGCCCCGAGGGCCGGGTGGGATGGAGGAGGTCTCCCGGCCACCCCTGACAGGCCCTGGGAGGGGGCACCTGCAACTGCTGTGACACTGCCCATGGGCACAGAGGGGTGTGCTGAGCCTGCAGCCTTAGCAGAGCACACCAGAGATTTCAGACTTGTTTTCAGACTTCTCATTTCCTGCTCTTGCCACCCCAATGACACAGCCTCCTCTCTCTACGCCGTCCCTTCCCTTGTCTGACACGGCCTTATTAGAGGGTCCATCAATCGTGGTGGATAACCGCAGCAGCATCTCTTGTCATCTTCAAGGATTTTTTCACATCGTTTCCTAAGTGATTTGATTCGCCGTATATGGGAGATTTACCACAGTGAGAAACCTAGAGCTTACTCGGAACATACAGACCTGTTTCAGTACAATCTCTCCTGCCCATGGAACTAAAACAATTTTTTTGCAATTATACCCACACCATGAACAAATAAGTCCCAGGTTACTTTTGTTCCATCATCTACCATGAGAAGTCAGCTCATCACCCTCCCTTCTTCCTGCAAAGAAAAGATACTTTGGAGTGTAAATAATATCTGCTTATGTAAAATAAAGGAGGAGTGGTGGGACAGGCACAAAACTACCCAGTGCTTATAATTTCCTAACGTACTCTCTCTTCCTAACTCTATTTAAGTTAGTATTCAATTTAAGGAAAAGAGATTTTAAAAGAATGCTCAGAAGACTTTCCACTACAGACTAAAACACTTGAAGGCATGAAACTAAAGCAAAAATTGTCCCTGTCATTACTCAAGAGCTGACAAGTATAAGGTTTTTAATTAATCCCTGGTCACTCTTTTAAATAGAATGTTTCCACCTCAGTGAGTTTTACCTACTAAAATGTTTAAAATAAATAAATAGTCCCCTGTGAAAAATTCCAGAATGCAATATCATTCAAAGAGCTCTCATTTAACTTCTAAGAGCCAATCTAAGGAACAGCCGAGTATGTCTGATTACAAGTCTTTTCTTCTGCTCTCAGCCCACAGATTCACTTGACTGAAAAGTTACAAGTCTATTTTCTAAGGGTTTTCCACTTACCTTTGAGAGAGATTAAAAACTTGTTGAGGATCTCCATTCTGAATGAGGTATCTTATAGGGTCACCCTCTCTATCAAAAGCCTTTAGGAAAAAAGAGAATAAAGTGAAGTCAGTTCCAAAGCTTTCTTTTCTTTCCTTCATTTTATAAA
Source organism: Arenaria interpres (assembly GCA_013399435.1). NCBI lineage: Eukaryota > Metazoa > Chordata > Aves > Charadriiformes > Scolopacidae > Arenaria > Arenaria interpres. Next base: position 62,848 of record VXAK01023080.1, on the reverse strand, counting down.
CTGGAAAATTAACCCCTGAAGTTCTATTGAAGTTATAGACAGGAATGACGCTACCCTCTCTCATGCAACAGTTTTAATTACAGACGAGCTACTTAAAATAAAGGTGTAGCACATAAAAATTCTTACAATACAGAGAAATCACAATAACCTGAACACAGACTTTCAAATTACTACTACGCGTAAACACACAGCATCACAAGTATGAAATTCAGGCTTTATTCAACTACTTTTATTTTCGTGCAGCTACAGACTGATGAGACTGAACATTTTGTTTCCTTTGTTCCCATTCTTTATTTCCACTTCTTATCCAGATTCTTCTCTCCGCTAGTTTACCAGAATCCAAATACTTTTGCCGATGCTCCATTGAGCAGTGTGGACATCGCAGCACTCACCTTCTGCCATGATTTGCTTTTGGGGGGATGAAGATCAGGAGGAGACCTTCAAGAAAGACTATTAAGAGCACCGAAACAAGTATATTCCACCTATTAGATGATAAAATAGCTTTTCAGAAGTTGAGTAAACTACTTTTGAAGTTCAGTTTCCGCTAACCTATTTCCAAAACTGGCCATGTAATTGTTACTTTTTCAGCCAAGTGCACACACATCTTTTCCCTAAGAGTATGAGGTGCTTTTCAGAGAAAATACCATCTACTGAACTGTCTCCCAGCTGCACCTATTTAGCATTCAAAATCTAAAGTGATTAGGCAAGTTAACACAGGAAAAACCAACAAAAAAAACTTGCTATGAGAATTGCAAGAAGGCCAACCGACAAGTTCAAGGAGGGATTTAATAGGAGACGGGTCAAAATTAAAAAGTAGATAAGGAGAGAGAATTTTTGTGGTTTTCATCTTTTCAACAACCATCCTTTTTCTTATCTATTTTTCCACAAGTATTTCCTGCAAATGACAGTCAAGAACTGTGTAGCTAGAACCATCTAAAAAGCAGTTCTTAACACACACACGCAAAAAAAAACAACCCCAAGAAAAAACCCACCACCCACCCATCACCCCCTCACCCCCCAATGTGAAGAACAGAAGCACAAACTTCTCCAGTGTGTGGGCAGAAGAGGAAATCTAGCAGGAGACCAACTTGCCTTAACCAAAGGAAGTGTATAGAAAATAGTGGCGAAATCAGGTGAAGGGGACCAGTATAAAGAAAAAGCAAGCACAACTGTATGGGGACAAAGTCAGAAGTCGAGGCAAAATTGTAATAGAAACAGAAAAGAACACAAAGGATAAGAAAGAAATGTTTAAATTACAGAGGAAACTTGAGGAGCGTGGGACGTTGCCACAGTACAAAAGCAGAAAGAACGATGTTGAGAAGGTCAAAGAGCCAACACTTGTGTTGCAGCTGCAATCATGGAGCTAACCAAATTAACTGTCGCAACAAAGGGGGAAAATCTCAGATGAGAATAGGGAAAGAATAAGGCAGAGGATACGTACACAAATAGAGCATCTTTAAATCATCTGCTGAAATTAAAGCCTGATGAAATTCATCCTAGTGTAGAAAATCGTGGGCTGAAGCAATCTAAAAGCCATTAGCAGTTTTCTTTGAAAACTCACAAACGTGCTGAAGGGCAAACACAAGGTACGTCTTTCGCAGAGGAATAAGCCAGGAAATCACAGAACAGACAGGTAGAGCTCAATTCCCAGAAAACTGCAAATAATCAAATTGTTTGTAAATACCAGCGATGACAATATGGAGATGGATAACACGAGGCTGAATTTTTCAAGAACAAAGTATGCCGAAGCAATCTAATCTTCTTTTAGGCCAGGAGACCAGGCCTGGTAAATAGGGAAAAAGCTGTGGATGTAATAATGCATCCAAATAAAGCCGCAGCAAGGCTTCTCCCCTTGCCTTCTGCCACATTTTCACAAACAAGGTTAGACAATGTGGTCTCCAAATGGGAGATGGGATTAAGCAAGAGCAAAACTGATCATAAAAATGAAGGTCAAACAGCAGTGGCTGGCATTTAGTATTGACTGATTTCTGCAAAGGTGTGTATCTTTGGTCCAATACCGATCAGTATTTCCATTACCACCACCAGTGATCAAATAGAGAATTTGTTTATAAAATCCACGGATGCCACTGAGTGACAGGAGGCGCCAGCACGTTGGAGGGTGCGAGCAGAAGAAGATGTTCTTGTACCAAAGATATGAACGGTCAGTAAAGACAGGAGAAAAATTTTCAGCCAAGAATACGAAACTGTACAAATACTGGATGCAGAAAACCTTACTAGCTGGTATCTCTGAGGACTACCATAAATACTAAATCATCAGAGTCGCATTGTTGCTTCTACCCTTACTGGTCTTTTGTATTCTTTTTAGCTCACCTGCCCTCACTTCACATTTATGGGTATCCCAGAGATTTCTTTAGGGTCTATATTCATTCCTAACAAGTCAGGAGACTTTCAAAACGACAGAAAATAAAAGACTGGTTCTAGTTCATTTCATTTCATTTTCTCCTTATGCCCAAAAAAACCGTACCCTTCAATCAACATACCTAAATAAACAGGGAAAAAGCTTATCATTGTTTTAAAAAACTCCTGCTTTCTTTAAAGCCAAAGAACATCAAGTTATTATGTACATAAGAAAAACACTGAAGACTTGCACATGAGAAAAAAGCAATCTATACCCACCGTTTTCCAGACCAATTGTACGCAGTGACTTCATAAATTGTGCACAATGATTTCATGTTGCTTCCTTGTTCAGCACGTAACGGGACCATGATAATGGTCCTATTTGTTTTGCAGACTCCCAGAAAAATTACACCATTTGCATATTTTAATTAATAACGGCTGGCAAAACACGAAGCAATAAATGCCTCCCAGGCATGCAATAAACTTTGAGGTTTATTTACAAATTAATACTGTGGAGATCATTTAATACTGAATTACTTAATCTCAAATGTTATTAATTAAAACACCAGTCACAATCAGCTGGGTACACACAAAATAAATAATAGTGTAAGAGAAAAAAATATAACCTTCCATCATCTGGATAAAAAATTTGAACAGAAAAGGAGAAAGTAAATTTTGTTTTAAGAACGGGTATTTTAAAGTCTAATAGACAAATTTAAAATAGCTGCATTTGCATTGTTATTGACACTGATGTTTCACAGATCTTCAGATTTGCTCACTCGGGAATATTTAAAGTAACTTGTGTGCTCTCTCCCAGTATCTGTAATCCTCACACCGTGTGCAACACTAACAAAATATTATTAAGAGGGAGTCATAAAAGCATAACCTCTGAAACCTACTGCACCAACCCAAAACGCCTTGGACCTTAAGTCCAACCCACTTAATGTGTTGATAAGACTACTCATGAAAGAAAAAGTCAGCGTGAAAATTTACACATGAAATCACTTGTTAAATATTTGAGGTCTGGTAACATTCCATATTACCTATGGAACACAGGCAATGCCTTAAGCTACTGTTAGAATTCCGTAAAAAAACCCAAGATAAACCAAAATGACTAACTGCTAACTTTCTGTTTGCCTGGAAAAAACAGCGCAAGACTTCATAAGCTTAAATCCTCAGTCTATGAATGTTTAAAATGTCCCGGCCAATTTTACACAGGGAATAAAAAAAGATGAGGACAGAAATATACTCCGCACAATGAAAGGCCTTTAATACAGATGGGTGTATTAATGCAGAATGAGGTGGTTGAACTTGCTCTATAAAGACATCCAGATTTCAGGTCCAGCACCACCAGCCCTACAAGAGATACAGTCTTTGACTAATCCCCAAGAGATGAAGCTGCACGTATTTGTGATTTAAGTATTTTTCATAAACAGAAAATGTCTAGCTTAATTCAAGTCATGCATAGCATATTGGTAATATGAGATAAATCTACACTGCAGTAACAATAAGTAGAAGACAGCAGTTTCCAAAGCTCTTAAGACGAACCGATGCATTTCACTCTCTCCCAAACAGAGTAACTCATCATTTCTGGAGATCTTGGGCATGTAGCAAGAGAACATCCACTGCTGTATCACCAAAACGCTCACCAGCATCCTGACTCGGAGAGTAACTGGCGTTACCACTTTGCATCTCCCCTGCCCTGCCTGGCACAGGCGGTCTCTCCCAGATCTACCCAGCATACCTTACCAAGGATCATTTGAAAAGGAAAACAAAAGGACATGGACCTGATGGAGCGGGTCCAGAGGAGGGCCACCAAAATGATCAGGGGGCTGGAGCACCTCTCCTATGAGGACAGACTGAAGGAGCTGGGGTTGTTCAGCTTGGAGAAGAGGAGGCTCCGAGGAGACCTCATAGCAGCCTTCCAGTACCTGAGGGGGGCCTACAGGAAGGCTGGGGAGGATCTGTTTACAAAGGCCTGCAGTGACAGGACAAGGGGCAATGGTTTTAAGTTGGAGAAGGGGAGATTTAGATTGGATATTAGGAAAAAATTCTTTACCATGAGGGTGGTGGAACACTGGAACAGGTTGCCCAGGGAGGTGGTTGAGGCCCCTTCCCTTGAGATATTCAAGGTGAAGCTCGACGAGGCCCTGGGCAACCTGGTCTAGTTGGGGGTGTCCCTGCTGACTGCGGGGAGGTCGGACTAGATGACCTTTGGAGGTCCCTTCCGGCCTGGACCAATCTATGAATCTATGAATCTATGAAAAGCTAGGTAAAATGTTTGGGGTTTAGTGAAACATTAAAGCAGGTAGATTATTCCAATGATGAGGTTCACTTTCTAACCACATTTCAATCGTGTTAAATCCTGAAATACTAAAACCTGCTAATGGTTTTTCTGCCTCCAAAGGCAGGCCTGCAGCCATATATTCCAGCACTTGTCAAGTAAACATGTAAGTTTCTGTTTCTCAGCATGCTCCTGGCTCCCATTACTCTTTGGGATTTCCAAAACCCAGCGTCTCCCACCAGTGAGGAGAAGGCTCCTGAGCAGCATGGCTCTTCAGTTCTGAACTCACCGCAGGCGTTGAAGACGTGCCAGAAGTTAATTGCCAGCGCTGAGGTGAATGAGTCACCCTCCCTCAGCACAGGTGACTGCATCAGCTTAACCACCCATAATAATCTTCATCTTTCATAAGCAAATGAAACTTGCCCATTCGCCTGCATCAGTGACTCAATTAGAGTTCCATTATTTCTCACACTTTGGTTTGGTTTAGTATTACTTTTTTTCCTGTGCATTTATGGAATGTGCAAAACACACCGAGCCCCACACTCCAGCTGATAAGAAGTGACCTAATTCCACGGAGCTCAGCAGACTACAAGAGAGCTACACTGCCTTAAAGCACATAAGGCTATTGCTCTCTCTGATTTCTGTTTAGCTCAGGTACCTGAAGTCTTCTTCCTTTGAATGGCTTTATATGAAATCCGAATAATGCTATAATGTTTGCAAGAACCACACTCAAGAGAGGCTCTGTACTGAGTTTATTGCTTTAGACTTGAGGCCATAATCACTTCATAATAATATTAAGGTCCTGATCCTGATAAGGACCTGATTAAGGTCCTGGGCAACCTGGTCGAGTTGGGGGTGTCCCTGCTGACTGCGGGGAGGTCGGACTAGATGACCTTTGGAGGTCCCTTCCGGCCTGGACCAATCTATGAATCTATGAATCTATGAATCCCCCAAAAAACTTCTGAAGAGTTGTAATTTATCTACCTATCTTGCACAGCTGGCTTTCAAGACACGTGGACAGAACACAACGCAGCGATAGCCTAGGGAACAGTACATAAGCCAGGGGAACGCTGATGTATTAACCACGCAGCAGCACGCAGAGAAGTAACCTGGGTCTGCAAACTCTGTCAGGGCAGCATTATTTACAAGCAATGTGCTTTCACTGCTTCCACTGGCAGAGCGATTTTGGGTGGTTAGTCAGTACAGGGACCCCTGCTTTTGGTGAGCCTCTTAACAGCAGTGGTTACATACACCAAGGTGAGTACGTATCTTCAGAGGCTTTTCAAAACCAACAGGCTAAAGAAGGACAAGCGCCAAAAATCTTGCTGAAATTCCATGTGAGTTGGGTGTGGAGGGTCCTGCGCTCCTCTGATTTGATGGCAAACACATATATAAAGATTTTAACATAAGAAATCACAGGCCTTTTGCATTTTGAGCCATTCATGGACTTTTTTTCTCATGTCCCGTATGCAGCCTATAGTACCTTTCAGCACATTTAACGCAAAAAAAAAGAAGTTACAGAAATATCCAAGCACTCTTCCTATATGGTCCATGTAAAAGAGTCTAGCTATTATAATTAAATAATTTTCAATCCCTATAAACTGTTCTTTCCCCCGTATGCAAGGACTGGGCTCTGCGTGGCATGGGCACAAACAGAAGGAACGTGGTAAAGGCTTACAGGGAAGCATCTGTACCTGCAGGTTTAACAAAACGGCTCCAATTCTCATGGCCTCGCTGACTTCAAGGCTGTACATCAGCTGGGGAAAGCGAGGAGGGCTCTGGTTGTTGGGTGGAAGGACCTCAATGTAAACAGTAGTAATAGAGCTCCTGTAACACAGGAAGAAAAAGAAGTCAAAGCCAGTCAAAGTCAATAAATCAATAAGCACAAGCAACCGACAATATCTATTTTATACACTGTGTGTTCTCTAGCTCTGACAACCTCCCTTTGGTCCTTTAAAAGCTTCAGGACATATTTTTCATTCTGCACCAAAAATAAAGCAGGCTGCCACTTTAACAGAAGAAAAGCTAAATAATTTCTTTAAAAGTAGCCCAAACGTTCTTTGTTCTTACAAAGCGGTAAGATCTCAGTGCACACTCCACATACAAAGACGACTCATAATCCCCTGCTGATACTGTGTCCTCTAGAAGAGCATCACAAATTCCGAGATGGTAACTGATCCTGCCATGCCCAATATCCACCCCGGAGCATCCCTGCTGTTGTTTGCTGTGCTCAATTTCTTTGGAAGAGAGGGAAGAGAAAGCATTGCTGCAACGGTGGGAGAAGACTGAGGTGCACAACTCTGTAACAGGCTGCCTCAATACTGTGGCTCACACAAATAAACCCAAGCACACTCCAGTGAGCCACGGCAACACAGGAGACTGCAAAACCCACTGAGGAAACCTGGCAAACCCTTCAACTGCCCCGAACCCCTAACCCGAACGCACCGCAAACAGCACTCCAGTTTGCAAGGTGAAGGCTCTTCTGGGAACACTGGCACTCACCACACACCCTGCAAAGACCATGCTGAAGACCCACTTGCTATTCAGCTGCTCCAAATTGAGAAAGGGAGCCAGAAGCCTCCCTGAAGGTCAAGGAGAGATTCAAAATGTGGTTTAAAGGGACCTTTCTCTTGCATCTTTGCTGAGTTACCCCATCTGCCTTCTCTCCTGTGTGTTAAGGAAGTACCCGTGTCCCAGAACAAAATCCTGAGGAGAGCGTGTCACACTGCAGGCACAGATGTCCTCCACATAAGCCCTTTGACAAAGCCGGGAAATCTCCGGGCTGCAGGAAAGAAACCTCTTCAGGACAAAGGATTTGCCCCAAGTTATTTTTTTTGGGGGGGCAGTGGTGGGTGGGTTGAGGAGAGAAGAAAAACACGCCCACACAATGAGCTGCTTCTTGCAGGGCTAGAAAACTCAAGAGTATTTTTAGAGACTCCTACCAGGATTTACCAGGTATCTTATAGTTTAAACAGCATCTGTGTTCACTGATACAGTTCATTAAATACCAAAATGACACGTCACTGACCAATACTGTTACTTAGCTGCTCAGGACTCGGACCAAGCGCAGTCGCCGCTGGGCTACGGACGCTTCATACCACCCTTTGCCAGCAGGTTTTAAAACTCGGCGCCGCTGATTGCAGCTGGGCAGAGCAGGGCTGCAACACCGCGACAGACAGCCACGCTGTAGGGGCTGTGCCACCCAGCGCCCTCACCATGCTCGGGGATAACCAGCCGTGAACGCCCCATCCAGAAGGACAAGTCCCATCCGTAGGTACCTGCTGCAGAAGGGGCACATCCACACACGCAGCCTGCGCTCCATCAGGATTTAAGAAAGGGAAAAAACACCAAACAGGAGAGGAATGAAGAAAAAAAGCATTGAGGAACAGCCCTGTGAGCACCTAGGAGGAGGAGGAGGAGGAGGAGGTGGTTGTGGTGCTCCAGGTGCCGGAGCAAAGACTCCCTTGGAGCTGGGGGCGAGACCTCGGTGGGGCATGGAAAGGTGTGGGGAGGAAGGAACAGCAGAGCGGGGCTGTTCGGGACTGACCACTGCCCCAGTCCCCATCCCCTGCGCTGCCCACAGGCAGCGGGGCTGGGAATGAAGGAGTGAAGTTGAGCCTGGGAAAAAGGGAGCACTCCTGGTTTGGTTTTTATCTATTTCTCACGATCTAAATCTATTTTAATTAGCAGTTAAGTTAAATTAATTTTCCTCAAGTCAGGTCTGATCGCTATGTCCTTATCTTGCTTTCTGACCTTATTTTCTCCCCTGTCCTGTTGAGGAGGGAGAGCGTGAGAGCGGCAGGGTGGGTATCTAACAGCTGACCAAGGTCAACCCACCACTTGTACGTTAACAATTAATACAAGCTGACTCTAATGAGCCTTCAGTGTTAAACTGCTCCACTGCTAGCCGTGCCGTGCCGTGCCAGCCTAGCAAACATCCCTCAGTGCCCCGGGCCCCTGGCTACCAGCTAGTCCAGGGCAATCCCAAGCTCCTCACGGATGGCGATGCTGTGGATGCTGCCCTGCCACAGCCGCGTCTCTTCGGAGCGAGTGCCGGATTCGCTTCCACCTACAAATGCAGGAGATGAGGATCTTCCTGCTTTGAACATAATAGGCAGGTCCTCATCTGATTTAATCACCTTTTAAATAAGTATGTAACTCGCACTGAAATGCATCAGTGAATGGTAAAGCCTTACCATCTATCACGTACTTGAGCGTTTAAGGTGAATTTGCAGAAGACTGACTCAAGGGATATAAAAGAAAACCAGCGTGATCAGGGGAAGACAGACAATTACAACTAAAGCTGATCATTCAGTGCCGATTACCTCCTTATACACTCACATCCTACAGTCACTTTCCTCTCCTGTCTATTTTAAGATACTGCCTCATAACCCACTGATCTTTCTGAATCCATGTTCCACACTTACATTGTTGGAGCCAAAAAAATAAATACCATCACCACATGCTCAGCAACAGGCACAAAGGAGTAGCAGACAAAATACCACTTGAGCACTGGGGCTGCGCATTTTCTCGGGGTAGCTGCTGTCTGTGCATGATACACACATCCAAATGGTTGCGGTTTAGTGTGCATTTTTCTTCCACTGCTGAATATTTAATAAAAACATATAATTCTGCATCATTTTCTTCCTGATCCTGCTACGCCATAATAATACCCAAGCTGATTTATTGTCTATCAAACTCTTAAAAAACCCCAATTGTTTCTGTTCATCACAATAGTAAGCGAATTTTCTCCAAATCTTTAAGATAAGATCACAGAAGTAGAGCACTAGTAGTCTGCAAACTAAAAGCACCGTAACATCAAACAGCTACTTTTTCTCATTTCCAATCCATTTATGATTAGCGCTTTGCAACCGTAACCTCTTCCTTTCCTGTGTGCTATACACAGCCCGTTTAAGTGGCTGGCAAAATCTACCTCGGCACGGGAAAGGAAGGGAGACAGAGCTGAGCCTTCCAACAACGGCAGAGGGTGCAGAAACTGCTAAACTTAACTATAAGTTCAGTTCTCAAAAGCTAAAGTTCATCTTCAAACTTTTATGCTTTGTATAAACTGAAGTACACTTAAAGTACTTAAGCATACTTAAATACACCTCAATAACTGACATTAATTGTGCTTGCTATAGATGGAAACTTTAATAATACTGAGCAAAGTATCTTCTTCCATGCACAGCCACCTGCCAGGACTTTAACATCACACCGTGCAAAAAAGACACACAGGATGCCTTTAATTTTAAATTTGCGCTTACAAAGGCTACAGTTCCTGAGCCAGCTTGTGTAGTTTGGTCTTGCTTTGTGCATAAGCAAGGGGACAGCTGAACCCCAGCCAAGGGACACATGGCTCCAGTTAGCTTGCTATGCCCTGCAGCAGAATCCAGATTTGGGGAAAAAAAAAGCTTAATACTTGAAATTACATCTAAATCCTTTATTTATTGATTTTTCTTCCCTTCCTGCCTGCAGATACATAATGGCTAGGTAGACCAAGTCCATTCCTATTCGCCTCAAATACTGGTTACTGCCTCCACCAAGGCATCTTGGTGGGGCACTGCCTCCCCCAAGGGCCATTTTGGCCCTTGTCACCAAGAGGCCAACAGACTCCTGGGCTGCGTAGGGAAGAGTGTGGCCAGCAGGTCGAGGGAGGTCATTCTCCCCCTCTGCTCTGCACTGGGGAGGCCACAACTGGAATCCTGCGTCCAGTTCTGGGCTCCCCAGTTCCAGAGAGACAGGGAACTGCTGGAGAGAGTCCAGCCTGGGGCAACAAAGATGATGGAGGGATTGGAGCATCTCCCTGATGAGGAAAGGCTGAGAGAGCTGGGACTCTTGAGCCTGGAGAAGAGAAGGCTGAGGGGAGACCTTATTAATGCTTCCAAGGATCTAAAGGGTGGGTTGAAGGAGGATGGAGCCGGACTCTTCTCAGTGGTTCCCAGTGACAGGACGAGGGGCAACGGGCACAAGCTGGACCATGGGAAGTTCCACTCAAATGTGAGGAAGAACTTCTTTGGGGTGAGGGTGGCAGAGCCCTGGCAGAGGCTGCCCAGGGAGGGTGTGGAGTCCCCTTCTCTGGAGATCTTCAAGCCCCGCCTGGATGCTCCTGAGTGATGTGCTCTGGGCAACCCTGCTTTGGCAGGGGAGATGATCTCGAGAGGTCCCTTCCAACTCTGACAATTCCATGATTCCATGAACGTGACCCACGTAACACAATGTGACAACTTGGCATTAGGAGGAGCGAGAAGTTCCTACAACCCCAACTGTGAGATACTGACCACCTCACAGCCAGAGGGAAGGAACTAAGGAGATGCAAAATGACAGCTTTAAAGACCTCCGGGCTTTTCTCTGTGTGAAACGGCAGGAGGCTGCTTCAGGCACCGCCAGCTCATTTGTGGGCTTCCAGTCCTACAGCAAGGACATCAGGAAGGCAGCAAAATATTTTTTATCTAAATGTACCTTACCAGACAGTAAGAGTTGTTCACGTTCTTTCTCCATAGCACCTTGCTGATGGTCCAGTAGCCCTCCCCTTGGTTTCTTAACTGTCATAGACAGAGAAAAAACAGCTCTGGGCCCCAAAATCACCTCAGTTCAAGGCCAGGCTGGCCCTGGGGCCACCTACTGCTGCTACAGGAATACTGCTTACATGGAGTGGGTTTTTGAATACACATTAAAAGTTATGAAGCAAATTACATGCTATTAATTCTATAGAAGGGGAGATAAGCAGAAACAACAAGAAAGGAGAGCTTTTCCACTTTTGAAGATTATTGCAATAAGGTAATTTTCAGAGGAGGAAGCACATGCTCCCCACATATACCATCAGAAGTCTATATTTTTAGACAATATCAAGATTTCTCAAACATCAAAGGAGCTGATAGCAATCACAGCTGTGTTGTAGGGGCTACTGTTGTTGGGGCCACGTGGCTGGATTCTGATTATGGGTTTTTTTATTGGTTTTTCTTCCCTACTTCATTACTATGCTAGTACTACAGAAAAGTAAGTACATAATAGTCCCCAATCTTCTCAGCACTACTAACAGCCTCCTATCAGCTACCCTGAGTGGGTTATCAAGAAAGCAAGCAACAGAGGGAAAGGAGAAGAAAATCTAACCAGAAGACTATGTTACCAGATATTAGCTTTATGGAAAATTTAACAATCTGAATACAAAACTGAGGGTTTGAAGACTGCTGAAACCAAATTAGACCATTGATATGGGAACTTCTGAGTATCTGAAAAGTGTTTCCAGTAATTGGAAAATGTAATTATAAAATATGTGCAGAACAGTATGAGCAGCTTTCTCGGAGACATGATAGAAGCAACAGGTCCTAAGGAAATGCCAATGACTGAAATTCCACTTTTGAGTAATCTTTCCGCCATACATTTCCCGTTTGAGGAAAAGAGAAAAGGTTCTGGGAGATTTAAATGCTGGAGACGACTGTTCCTCTCTGCCATCCTCTTTGGACAATGAGGTTGTCACATTATCGACACCAGGCTTGGAACATGAGAGCCACTTTTATGCACCTCCCTACCTCGTCATGAAATGACAACATTTGTGCACAATTGCCATATGAAAAACATAAAAGAAGCAGGTAAGTGGCACTTGGTACCTTTATTTTTTGGGGAACATGCGAGCATCCTATTCTAACCATACTAAATTTGCAGGCTGCTCTGCTTTATCAGCTGGCGGAGAACTGAAATAATTCTGGCAGTGAGAATCTAGGTCTAAGCTGGGGCAGTGCTCACCACTGGCACAGCTCGTTAAGTGTATCCCCAGCATGCCAATCTGGATGACCTTGCACACCCTATACCTGGAGAGAAGGTCTCCAGCTCAGCAACCGGACTATTTCTCACCCTTTCTGCATCACAGCAAGCTGCATTCTGAAAAAAAAGCATCTCCCTTCTCACTCGCTTTCTTCCTTACATCCCTTCACTTCAGTTTCTCTTCGCAAATGGTCATGCACAACGACAGCACAACACGGGAACGTTTAAAAAATAGGCCATTACAAGCAAATGAAATAATGAAAACTCTGTTATCACAAGGAAAATGTAAATAAGGAACAAAAAGAGAAAGAATTCTAGTATGACACTTTTCCAAAATGTGATCCTTCCACCAAAAAGAACACATTGAACTGCATTCCAGTGAGGAGTCATAGACACAAGGGTGCGCCACGCTTCTTACGCCCTGCTAAGCACTGATTACAAAATTAGTTTCATTATAAGACGAATTACCTTCTCTGCGCAGGAGGAGCACTATCAGATGCTTTGACAGTGAGAGCGTAGGATCGCCCCACTGCCAATACAACTCCTGGAGCAATGGTGATAAGGCCTGTTCGGTCATTGATGATGAAGTCTCCCTGATCCCCAGCCAAAATTTCATATACTATCTGTCCATTGGGTCCCTCGTCCGCATCTACAGCGGTGAGCTGCAATTCAAAACCAGAATGTCAGCACACATGGTTCAGTGTTGTATTTTAATAGTTTTTTTTTTTGTAAGGCAACTCAGCAGGGGGTAGAGGAAGTAGAGGGGAAACGTGAACACCTGTAACATATGCAGTGATTTCTAATTACTGTACAACAACGTTACAATTTAAATGAAGGGTAATAGGTGTAAAAAAGCATCACGAAGCAGAGAAAAACTGCTTTCCTAATATTGCAAGCAAATTATTTTAAGATACGAATTAAGAAAACTAATCAAGACCAAGTTTACTCTCTGTGGATTGGAATTTGTAACACTTCCTATGAAGGTGGGAGGGAGGAAGAAGATACGTATCGTGTTGCAAATGGAACAAGAGGATCGTATTTAATTACTGAAAGTTCCCATCCCTCTCTACGCTCTTCACGCGACAGCCTCGTTACTGCCAGAAATTCTAATATCCAGGTCTTGCACGTGGAAGCCCTCGCAGTGTGGAGCTGGAGAACAGTGTTTGTGTTGCTCGTGTGTGCACGTACGGTCAAGGCAGCGGAGCGGAAGGCAAACGGCAGCTGCTCCCCTCCGGACACACAGGCAGGGAACGCGACCACGCACATCACGGGCGTGCAAGGCCCATTGCACACTGCGACGTGCCACCACCTCCCTGAAGGGCTGTGTTTGGGGGGGGTGATCTCAGAGCCGTGGCACTAGTGCAACCGAGCACGTACCTCTGTGCTTTGTCACCTCTGCACCATCGCTCTACCGGGACCGTGATTACTCCCGCGTGTAGTGTTTCTTCTAGGTAATTGTACAATTTTGATTCTAAGCATGAATCTAAGGCCTACTGTTTTAGCTCCAGATTATAATGATGCACGTAATGAAATGAGGGGGTTCTTATCTTGCCCCTGGGAAAGGCAATGGCTTTATCCCACCTCCGTAGCGTGCCGTGCTAAACCAAACACTGGCACACAGGCCCAGAAGATATAGCTCAGTCTTCATATTTGTTTGCTTTTAGCCAAGTACCAATGGCTCTGACTGCCATGTCACAAAGCACATAACTAGCAACCCGAGGTTTCACATCAGACCCCCGCCGCAACAGTCTGAAAGACACACAAACACCCCAGTCACGCCAGTTGACAGCCCCGTGTCCTAGCTAAGCCCTTTCAGCTCTCCTCTTCCTTTACACGTACACAGAATAACTCTACACACAACACACAACCCCACAGCAAACCGCTCACAGCGCCTACCGCTTCACTTGTATTATTACAATTGAAATTGCATCTTAATTGTCACCATATTCGGAAAATGAAAAGCAGCGCAGCATTTTGTTACATTTAGGGTCAAAGCACCGAAGTACAACCAAACTACACAAGCACCTCTGGACTTCCCAAGGTGAATTTCTTCTTCCCATAGGGGTTCATGTTGATATGCATGCTGCTTTCTCAGTTGGGTCTTAATTTTGTATGACTGCGTATCACCTCAAACGGCACGTGAGATGACAAAAAGCAGTACAAGCAGAACATCGGGGAGGACACAGCCACAGCTGGTGGTAGCAGGGCTGCCTGGCACCAACAGCCGTGGAGTAGGAATGACAGGGAACGATGGCACATCAGGCTCCTGCTGCTCCCAGCCGCAGCAGAGCAGTTCGAGGTGGGAAATGGCAAGGGGCACCAGAAGGTACAGCACCAGGGCCTCCCCTGCTGGGATGTACAAAGCGGGAGGAAACCTCAGCCTCAGAAATGATTCCCTGCAGGGCAACTAAAGCCAGAATGACACAAAAATAGACGTGTAGCTTCTTGAAAGGTCTCTGCTGGCCTGTCTGCTTTGGCTTTCTTGACATGAACACTCATGCCAGTGGGCAGCGTGGCACACGGGATTGCCAGTGCAGGATTTAAGGGTAACACTAAACCTCAGCGATGACTGTGAAGCCAATGGCAGGATCAACAGATGTGATCTCAGCCAGGGCCAGCCAACACAGCAGGCTACATGTCTGCCCGCCAGACTGCCTCTTCTCACCCCGGTGACACTCTCCAAGTTGACAGCAGAAGTTGATCTCGCTGCTTTAAAGGGTAATCTCAATTCTTTATGCACATAGACCCAGTGAAATATGAAATTTCATATGTAATACGAAACCCAAGAACTAAGCCAACAACAGCTGAAACGGAATTAATTAATTGAAATGCTAAAAGATAAGTGATTTAGAAGTACTAAGGGAAGTGGGGTTTACCTTCTTTGTTAGGAGGGCAAGCTATTACTGCTGTTGGGGACTGAGTTACTTTATGGAGGACCTACCATTTTTAACATGGCATAAGCTGTACACAGTATTCATCAACTGGAAAGCATGGTAGCGATTTCTTTCCTGAGCTAATCCGTGTTCTGCTGCTTTCGCACAGAGGTGATCCAAAGCAAATTTCCAACACAGAAGCATTTAAACTTGAAGTCAGCTTAGATAAATTAAATTTCTTTGTCATAGATGCTTCCTTCCAGCAATCCAGACTCATCACTGGTGTGCTCGAATTAGCAAATCTTCTTAATTCACCCTCCTATAGTATTTTGAGACATTCCATAATCTATCAAACACAGAATAAACTCTTGAAATACCACTCAAAAAAATCATCAAGCAGAGATAACTTCCTCTTAGAAGTTTAAAAAACAAATTAATATCCATGTGTTACTTTGTGAGAACATTTCTATCTCATTCTATATTTTCTTTTGAAATTCTGAAAAAAGTCATCCTACGAAGACTGCACCTTTGTAACATGCTTTACATTCCATCCATATGATGTCTCGAGATACCAATATATTAACTTGCAATGGTCAGAGTCAACACACCAAAATTCAGCATATAACCCAGACCTTCACCACCCGCTCAGGGTTTAGAGCTTAAAGCTCTCTCCAACTCCTTTTCCTTCCACTCATTCTATAGTTTTACGCAAACTGAATGTGTTCATTAATCTCGCAAAGAGAAACTATCAAACTCAGTGACATAGTTAAGAAAAGTGCTGTTATAACCTTCTCTGCTGAACTTCAAAAGCAACACACACAAATAGATAAATAAAGACTTCATGCAAAATACAAGGTCCTAAGGATTTAATGACAGGATTTGGACCAAGGCCAGTTTTTACTGTGACGACATGAACATGGATATTAATTGACTATGCAAGTACATAGATTAATTAGGTTCATTAAACTTACAAATACTGAATGCTTGAAAAGATAAGTGATTTGAATAACGTTTTGGGGGCAAAACCAGGAATCAATCACAGAATTAAACAGAATTAAATTCAAATAGCTGCCATAATATATGGTTCCTATAACCATGTATGGTTCTCCAGCTGTTCCAAACCGATAGAGCTTCATAGTTAACAAGATTTGAGAAACACAATCTAAAATATACAGAAAGAAGTACAAAGCAAGACTTATTTTACTTTCCTAAGAATTTTTTTGCATCCAGCAGTATCGGCTTCATTACTTTAAAATTTAATGTATTGGAAGTCTTGCAAAATAGGCACAAATTCTGTTGCAGCAAGAAGTGGTTTTCTTGGAAGGAGACTTACAACCATGGCCTTACAGCTTACAAAGACACCTTCCTCGTCACTATATAAGCTCTGTTCAGACTCACTTCATACTTGCAGGAAACTCGACTTCAACATTTGAGCTGCAACCTTTCTGCAGCAACGCTTTCAGTGACCTTGCCCTAAACAGATGAAGTGATTATCAACCTTCCCAGTAACCCTACATTTATCAACAAAACCTTCACCAAAGGTGGTCTGACTCGCACTGACCTACAGCGAATACAGCAGAAACCATGAGTCCCATCAGTTTGCCTGCCAACGGCTACCTTTCAAACAAGTGTTCCAGTCAAGTGAGTGCAAGGCTCCGGAGCCACGTCCAGCACACATTTTTGTTGTATAACGGTGCCAAGGAAACAGTCCCATTGGTCTACGGAGCAGCACACCAGTAAGAAATACTGGGCTGACAGAACTTAGATGGAACTACATACCCTCCTCATCCCTCTGGAGCTCAGCAGTACAACTCAGCCATTGGCTTCACCAGGAAAAGCAGTATCACAGAATCACAGAATCACAGAATGCTATGGGGTTGGAAGGGACCTCTGGAGATCATGTAGTCCAACCCCCTGCCAAAGCAGGTCCACCCACAGCAGGTTGCACAGAACGTGTCCAGGTGGGGTTTGAATGTCTCCAGAGAAGGAGACCCCACCACCTCTCTGGGCGGCCTCTTCCAGGGCTCTGCCACCCTGACAGGAAAGAAGTTCCTCCTCATCTTTAGATGGAATATCTTATGTTCAAATTTGTGCCGTTTCCTCTTGTCCTGTCAATGGGCACCATTGAAAAAAGACCGGCCCCATCCTCTTGACTCCCACCCTTGAAGTAATTCTTCAAGATCAGATCCCCCCTCAGTCTTCTCCAGACTAAAAAGGCCCAAGTCCCTCAGCCTTTCCTCATAAGAGAGATGCTCCAGGCCCCTAATCATCTTTGTAGCCCTCTGCTGCACCCTCTCCAGCAATTCCATGCCTGGAGAATACCGAATATTCTGGAGAATACTGAACTCAGTAATGAGTCCCTACGTGTCAGGGGTGAGCAGGATTGTGATGAAGATATTCCTGAAGTTGAGCCAACGAAAGGCAACACTAACACAGAGTAGGTCAAAATACTTTTTCCTTCAGACATTTCACTAAGTCTCATTTTTATATAAGTATATAAGAGCATTTACTGAGAAATGCAAACATAACCCAGTTTTGTTTTCTGTTCCTGCCAATAGTGCTTACTTTGTAGTTGGAAATTAATATGCTGATGGACTGAAGGCAGAGGGCTGCAAATAACCACATAAATACCAGCTTGTGTGGTTTAGAGACAAGTTTTACAAAGAATTCCTCTAAATTGTAGCTTTATAGGAAGATGCGTGTTTAAGAGCTGTAAACCACGAGCATACATGCCAACCATGTCTCTAAGACCTAATTTAGTACCTATGCAGGGATGTAGTCTGTATGCAAGGATGGCTCCGGTCACATGTGCCTATTTGCAGGGAATGGAAAGAAACTATTTAAAAGAGACAAAGCGGTCCAGCACTGAGAAGCCACATATGGCGTAGCGGCAAGAAAGTCCCAGAGGAGGCATTTATTTAATGGCTCTAAATAAAATTTGTCCCTGCGTACAACTGGAAGTACGGCTACTGCGTGAGACTCACTCTACTGTGAGCAAGAGATAAGAGATAGAAACTTTAGTCCCTGCAGTTTTAACACGTTCTATCCCTTTGCTTTCATTTCTGACCTTCAGGACAACGGCCGTTTTTGCCGAGACGGGTAAAGTCCTCTGCATGACCAAGGTCTGGGGCAGGACCTCCAAATCCACTTGCACTGGTGACCTTAGGCAGAACTGCTTCAGCTCGCCCAAGGTGAGCAGGTAACATACTCATCCAGTGTATAGCTTATTTTCCATTTTCAATCACGGAATTATTTAATTGTTCTTATAAAAGAGCCCTTGAACATGGCTCATACCTTTGCAAGAGGAAATTAGGTAGAAAATAAGATACACAGCTAAATTAAAATAGGTTCTTTTGGCTTCATAAATCTAAAGCAGAGTAAGAACAGCACATACTTCTTAAGGCCAATTCACGACTTCTTCTGTTAAAAGAACAAACACAAAATCTTTCCATGGGCCAAGGAAGTCTTTGACCTTCAGGCAAATTTACAGAAAGATTTAGGTGGATAATGTTTTTTGCCATCCTCTCTCCCTTCTCAGCACTCTCATTTTCTTCCTCAATATTCTCTGTGCCCTGCATAGTGTATCTTGCATATACAAATGAGAGGTGTCTAAAGACATAGAGTGGATGTAAATTGCTTGTGTGAAATATTGCTGCACTATGGCTGCGTGCTCCAACCATCAATGCGCAACTAGTTTAAATATCTGAGTCACAGGAAGAAAGAACTAATAGAAAAGTGAAAAACAGAACAGCAAGATTGTAAGAATATAAAACTATGGAATTAAGTACTTTAATAGGTTTATTATCAATCAGTCTTTCTAGTAATAATTATTATTTACAACATATTTATCTGTTTTAAATGACAGTTTTCTCAATCAGCTACTGGCGTTCTCAGGGAACAGAATAAAATACCTATAAAAGCAGAAGGAAAATTCGGATAAGAAATTCTCAAGCTGAAAGGGCCAGAATACACAGATAAATGAATTCAACCGAGAAAATATTCTTAATTCAGGTTTTGAACAATCTTCTAAGTACTCAGATTAGACAATTGAAATAAAAACTTTCAAAAGCACTTGTTTTCAACCCTGCAATGGTACTGCCATCGCCGTAGAAGAAAGCAGGGAGCAGAGATTTCATGCTCCGCTCCCTATCCTCAGAAAGTGGGGGGAGGCCACTGCTATAAAGGGGACAAGCTCCTCTGTCGTGATACCCTCCAACTTTCTAAAAACGACCCAAAGAGCCAGGCAAAGCTGCAGCGAACACCTAGAACTGGAAGGCGAAAGGTAGATTCACCACCACCACCAGGCTCCCAGACAAAACCAATACAACTCAGTAGCACACAGGTTTCTTTCGCTCATTTCTCTTAAAGTCAACGGGGACAGGAGGGAAATGCCTTGCTCTAACCACCCAGGGGGTACAAAAAAAAAAAGGAAAAAACCACAATAATTCACTTGTAGTGGATTTTTTTTTCCTCTGCTATCTGTGGCTATTTTCAAGGCTTTTTTTTTCAGGAGTAAAATCAAAACAAGTTCCCACAAAATAGGACAACAAGAAGCAAGCGTCAACTGGGATTATTTGTACATTTTCAGGCAACTGCATTCAGCAAAAAAAGAAAAAAAAATAATTCCTTATTACCTTCAGGATAATAAAAGCAAAGTGGCAACTACATGAGAGCACTTACACTGCTATGGCAGAAATTTGCATTTTTGTAGAAAGATTACAAGCTTCATAAAAGAAACACTTTCTTGATCATCCCTGAAAATAAGTCTGAGTAGAGATAAGTGGAAACCAGCACTTACGTGTAAATGATTGTGAGACTGCAAAGATCCACTGAAGTCAGTGCTCTTTTTCTAACCTCCTTTCTCTGATTAGAGAAAGTGGTTTTTACGGACTAATCATGTCTGACCTGGGTCATTTTCCCCTGGAAACTATCACAGCTGATCACCACCTTCAGCAGAGAATCTCAAATGATTCTTAAGCCCATGATGAGGCAGGGTTAGATAATGAGTTTGTTCCACATACAGAGAACAAGCGAATTATACCATCAAAATCACTGTATTAGCAGTTTAAAAAAGGGGGGAAAAAAAGGAAAAAAAAAAAAAAGGTCTGTTTTCCATTTGAGAAGGGATTTATAAAGCAGAAGCAAACAGTGATCGGGCAGCACATATCCACATTCCTGGCCTGAGGAAACCCATGGGTATCTGGGGCACCACAGACTCAGGGGCTACCCATAACTGCACAGGACAAATCCCAGTTCTCACACTCCTATAAACTGGATGAAAGACTTGGTGCCTGCAGCCCCTGAGCAACTTCCCATATGCCCCAGAACCCTGAAATCATTATTTACTGGCATTATCAGCATGCAGAAGTTTTAAGATTACTCTTAGCTTTACTTTTGTCAGTTTGTTTATAAACCCAGATCATCTGGCAACATAAGATTAGTTGAAAAACAACCCATCTCCCAAAACAGCCAGAATTTTCTACCCTCCATCTCCGACCACGTTATAAACTCACATAGTTTGAAAGTCACCATGTGTTGACCTTGCAGACAGAAGTGTGGAGGAGGGAAAAATCTCACTCTCGGAACTCCCACATTTTCCAAAATAATATCAATTTTTAGCAGAGGCCAGTTCAAGGCCTAGCTTCCCCACTACTCATTTCCAACTTCACAATGTCCTTCTAGCAGGGACCTGTTCGAGATCTACGTCAGGCAGTAGCCAAGTTCAAATGCTCCGCAGAATATTTATGTCTAAACTTTCCTTCTTACGTTTCAGCTCCTCTGCTTTTCCATCCTTGCAGCGTTTCTCATCTGCAAACTCCACTGATCTGACGGATGCTCTTTATCCAAGCAGCTACAGAGTGTCAGCGGGGGAAGGCAAAAGGTAACTGCTGCGACGGGCAAGGGCAGGACATCATAATCTCTCAGACTGAACCTGCTCACCAGCAAATAATTTGTGCCTCCGCTGAGCTAATTCAGGTGGCACAGGCTAACGCAGATGGTCTTGCAGGGACGCCCTCCTGCTTCTTCCCAGAAGGAACAATTTACTGAGGAATTTGTCCTCCTGCTCTTTGCACGCCTCCAAGGTCTGAAAATACCTGCAGTCGTAACACCAGACCAGCACGTTCCCTTTGAACGCGTAAGTACTTCAGCATCGCAGCCGGGTTAGAAAAGCACAGCAGCCGCTCCGCTTCATCCCAGGCAGCATAAATACAAGCCAGGCAGCTCGGAGCATCCTGGAGGCCAACCTCAGATACTGAAACCGTTCTTCTCATACGTGCTGCAATCTCGTTTAGTGACACCTTCCGCCTCATGCTTCCTGGCACACGCATCTTTAAGAGGAAGAACCACTAAGACAGGCAGATACTTTAAATCCATAGCACACCAGTCTGCCTGATGTCCTGCACAGCAAAGGCCATGTGATAACCCCAATGATTTCTTTCTGGACTAGAGAAAGAAAAAAAAAACCCCTTGATTTAATTTTTTTAAGCGCTGTTCATAGCTCTGTACCTTAAATACCAAGTGAATGTGTTGCACTCACAAAATCCATACTTTTATGTAGGGAGTAAGGAGTTTATGAGATATCACCAATACAACTCCTGATGTCAAACCCTAGACACAGCTCCTGAGCTCTACCTGCCTTTTGCTCATTCATGACAACAGGATTTGGTGTCTTTTTTTTTTTTTTTCTTTCTTTTGCACAAAGCTTGAAGGGACTTAATTATGTTTGAAACATTTATCTTTTCCTCAAATCTTGCTGAAAATGTCCCCATGGCTCTCACTGACGCTTTTAAGCACTTGTAGCCCAGACTCATGAAAAGACAAGAATAACAGTAATGAATATCCAAAGATAACAAATGCAGTTCAAGTAGGGCTTATGCCAAAACAGGCACTGAACTCTCTTTCAATACGGTTAAATCACCGCTGCCTGCATTTGCTTGGTTGCTGACTGTATTTCAGACAATATATTTTATTACTTAAGCCAGCTGATCAACTGGGGGTTTTTTTCCAGTACTCCCATACTGCTTTCCACCATCCTTGAACCATCCTTGAACCATCCTTCTACCTCCACTTACAGCATCTTGTCTTCTCATCCATCTCGACTGGAGGCACTCAGTAGCGTGGCTGAGACCTTAGACGAATTACCACCCAAAAAAGCTTTTTTCCATTAACTTCAGTGCAACCAGGATTCACCTCCGGTCTGCGCTGGAACATTAATCAGTGCTCGCAAACTTTAATTAAAACTGCTTCTCTCTCTGGGCCTGCGTTCAACGCTTTTGTCATTGCTCATTTCCTCCACATGATGAAGCCCAGATGACTCTAGGCTTCTGTAAAAACCCAAAGGTTTTATAACATGGTAAAAAATTTTTGGCTATGTTCTACTGAACTGTTTACCTGTTCTCCCAAAATATTTTATTTCAATACCCTGCTAATACAGGAGAATTTTTTTTTCTTTTGAGATTTTTCAGATAAAAAGGTTTTGTCAAATTTCAGGTGAAACAGCTGAACTGCAGGTATACATCTAAGACAGGCCTATCGTTTACTATTAGCAACTTTTTAATAACTACGTAGCTAACGAAGTGGATGAAGATACACAGCCTTTATTTCCAGCCGATTTCAGTACATTTCCAATTTGTATTACCAAGGCCGTTTACTGCTAACAAAGACTGAGTTAAATAAAAAGACCTCACATTACCTTTATAACGCCTTCCCCAGGCCTCATATCTGTATAAATCTTGACATTGTATGATATGTTGGAGAAGGTTGGGGAATTATCATTCGCATCGATCACCACGATATTGACTGTCACCGGGTCACTCTCCTGTACGCCATCGGAAGCTGCCATCTTCAGGAGCGGGGAGAGGAAGGGAAATAAAGCAAAAGAGAAACATATTTTAATGATGTATTCGTAACACAATTCCAATGATGAGAAAATACAGTATGACAAGTCCTAACCAGCATTTCACCTTTCATTTCTCTCTGCACTTAGGAGTAAACTACAGGAGGCTTCAGCTGAGCTGGCGCCTGCAGTGTGCAAGGCTCAGGGCAAAAGCAAAATGAAACAGTGCCTTTAAAAGATATGGTGTCAGATTAGCAGGAGAAATGAGAGGGAATAACTGCTTCCCAGGGTGAGGGCCAGTCCCAGGCCAGGATCTGAGCTGCAGTCCATGGCTGGAAGGGCAGAGCCCGTCCCCAGCTGTGCCGAACACCCTCAAGAAGCAGGGCCTGGTCACAGCTCACAAACCTGTCCGACACTGCGATTTTTACCTGGGCACTGCCACACACGGGACCTGTAATGCTGCTTACACATCTGTAAAACCTCAAAGACAGCATTTTGAGGTGGGACTTTAAGAGCTAGACGCCTTCTTATTTCATAGAGGAAATCTGAGCTCTCCTTTCAAATGCTAAACGGATAGCAAACAGGGAAGCACTGACTTGGAACCCCTGCAGAGCAACAGGGGTTGCTTTAGGGCTGCTAAAATGTTTACTCACAGACTAGAAAACGCCTGAGGGAGTATTAAATCCATCCATTAAATCCATCCTTTTTTTTTTTTTCATTTTTTAAAATCCTGCTGGCTGTGGTATATGTTCGCCTATTATTTTAATTTGTACAAAAATAAAGCAGAAAAGCCATTACAGGCGTCTTGTTCCTAACTCAAGGGTCACGAAAATGCCAAGGCGGCCTCAAAGGCCACACTAGCTACAAGACAGAGTCCCAGAGCGTGTCACGGAAGGGTGGTGAGGGGCAGGACACAAGCCTTAGGACCACGGAGATGATGCTGGTAGGGGGATCTAAAATGTTGCTATCAAAGCAAACACAGGCATTTCAGAGGAGCACGCTACTCCAGTTACCAACTCCCCCCTCCCCTGGCATTGCCACTGCTCATCCTTCACTGTTTTAATTCTTCTGTGCCACTTTAATGATCTACAACGACGCTGTAACTAACGATTTTTCAACACTTGCTCTGAGCAATGCCTGACGTGCCTTCAAGTGCATTGAGCTTACCGAGAAGGTGTAAAGCTGCCGGACTTCTCTGTCCACAGGCTGCAGCAGGGTGAGGTAGCGGGTGATGCCACTCTGAGTCACAGTGAAAAACGTATTGTAGTCATTCAGAAAGAGATGGAGCTGGGGATCCTTGGTCTTTAAACGATATATTAAAAAGAAAAAGCATTTTATTATAAGTTCGTGTATACCATTAAGTTCCCAGTTACTCAATGCAAGCGCTTGTTTCAGTTGAAACCTGAACAAGAAGAAAGTACAAATACTCTGACAAACTTTTCTGTAAAAAAAAAAGAAAAAATAACACTGCTGTTCTAAAAATCTAACCTTCTTGATAAAAAAGGTATTACAAATACACTTTAACCTATAGAGTAAGTAAACTCAATGGTAAACAACTGTATCTGTTAGTTTTAAATAATTCGATTTTTTTCACTGAAACAGTGGGTTTTAAGCCAAATATAAGTTACCAATATAAGAAACCAGATTCAAGAACTGCCTTCAACAATATTAAGAACAGAACAAAACTTATCTTGACTAATGGAGCAAATAAAACAGTGGGCTTCTGCAATGAAAAGAAGAGAACCGTGTACGTTGAAGCATGTCACTAAATAGATGCTGTTCGGATTCTCTTTATGTCTCGAAATGAATCAAAATATATTGACGCAGAATTATGAATCTCTCAGTTGACCAGGTGAAAACCATAGTAAAGCAACTGTGGTCTAATTTTCAATAGGAAGTTAACATTTTAAGGAAAAAAAGAAAAGTCAAAGCGTTGCAAATGTGTTACTCGTGACTTCCCTGGGTAGCCTGCCGGGAACACGAATTTCAGGCTTGGATGGCTCGATGTACAACTGGGAGAGCACCAAGAGTGGTGCTGCAGTTCTACTGCTGACTCCAAAACCATGGGACAACATAAAGATTGGGCAATGCCTCATGAGATATCCTCAGCACCCAGTCAGGAACCTGTCCTTCCGATTCCATCCTCTCTGCCAGCACAGTTGGCAGATTATAAGAGTACGGGGAAGAAGAATTAAATGTTCCCTGGGGAAAAAAGACTGAAATTAATTTTGGGGCAAACAGAATCTCAGCTAACAGGAAGGAGGAGAATGTTTCTGCCACAGACAGAGCCAGAAGTTATTACTCTATTCACAGGGAATATGGCAAATTAATTAAAGAACCTCAGGTCATTTCCTTCCAGTGCAAACTCATCAGATGGATGCAAAGCTGCGAAATGCTCTTCCTTCCCTCAGCCCTTACGCTGTAGTCTGCTGGATGCCAGCACAGAGCAGGCAAAAAGGGTGTTTAAGCTTAATGTGCCCTGGTGGTTCTGAAAAGCCCCACAAATTGAGGCACTTTTCTGGGATGTCTGTGTTGCTGAAATGACAGAAAGGTGAGTCATGACCAGTATGAAATATCCCAACATCTTCCTCCATCTCTTTAAAGATGCTATCGAGTTATTACAGTGATCAGACTGCAAGGGTCGCTCTATATTACAGTTAAATTTTAAAATAAGTTACATTATCTTTTATTGCCTACAGTATTCCAACAAACATTTCTGTATTCTTGTATATAGTCTGGTTAATTTAACCGGACTTAATGTGCTACTCTTGGTCATTAGTTATTAAGGTTATTTCTGTTACATGAAGCGAGGTTACGAGAGAGAAATGCAAATGTGATCAGACAAACACAAAAGGCTGGGAGATGAGTCCTTTAAAAACTGTCTCGAACTGCCCCAAATAAGGCAGTGATGAGAAATCAGAGGACTGGTACCATGAATAAAACATAACAGAAAATCCAATTGCTGCACAATGCATAACTTTAAAAGTCTTTTTACCAGCTACATTCCAACATAATTCTACGGAGCCCAGCCCATACAGAGTAGGGGACACAATGCAGTCAGAAATAGCTGAATTCAACAAATTATCCCCAAAGTAGCATGATGTTCTTCTTCCCTGAATATTGTCTCCACTTGGATCCCAAATGCTTCTGGAAGCTCCTGCCATTACTGTTATTCCTACATAATTAAAAAAACAAGAAAGCAGACCACTGGAAAGTTCAGCAGTCCCTACAGTGGAGCAGGCACGAACACTTGAGCTAACTCTCACGTGCACTAAGCATCATCATGAAATACTACCAGGACAGATTAGCACAACAGAAGGAGAAAGAGAAACTTATTTTAGCAATTCAAAATACTCTAAAGCACACAGTTTGGAAGGCTAAGATTATACCGTTTAAATGAGAAACTATTTCAGTTGCTGAAAGCCACATGAAAGAAATAGCACAGCGTTCCAAATGAGTCGTTTGCGATTGCCTAAAGCTTTGTTGCAACTATGCCAGCTTTCAGTAAAATTAAAATTCATTTTACAGCTAGCAATGCAAACAGCAACCTCCTTTTTCCATGAAAAACTACATAAGGTAATTGGCAATAATTGTTCGCTTTGTAGACGCTATGAAGTTGGTCAAAAATTTAATTTACAAAACCCCTGCTTAGTTATCACAGTTCTTCCTTGTCATGCCATTTTGAGCACTAATAAACAGTACTTTTTTCCTAATTTGTTATTGAGAAAAACCAATGACAGAGATCCCATTTACTCCCAAAATAATCTATCCTACTCCTTAGCTACTCTTGTATTAGAAATTTGATCCTAATGTGTAAGTTAAGTCACCTTTACTGCGATCAATGCCTATTTCTATTACCTTCTGTGCATGTTGGACCTACAAAACAATTAACTGATAAAAAACTGATAAATTATTTAGCATTATAATTTTGAGTAGAAAACTATCAGAATGCACAGGAAAGAGTATACATGCAACCCTCGAGGACCATTTCAAGCACGCTGTTCAAAGCCGGGACAGTTTACATACTTCAAACAGACTATGAGGTACTTTATAAATTAAAAAAATACTTCTTGTAGAAGAGTTATATAAAGACATATGATTATTAAATTAACATAAAGCAATCACAACATAACCACAATACAACTTCATGCCCTAAAGGAATTTGGTCCCGTCTGTTTAAAGGGCTCTTTGCAGGCTTCAGAAAACAAGGGACAGTCCCACTCCCAAATAAACACCGACAGGGCAGTGAAAAACGGGGAGGACAGGAGACATCAATAAATACATCACACAATGGAAAAAAAAAACAAAGGTAATTTTGCAAACATAATACCCAATACCTACGGGAAGGGCACCTGCTGCAAGCTACAAAGAAAAACACATGATACAAAATGAATATAAGTGAAAAAAATCACAACCCTGATACGGATGGACATCATAAAAGCGGTACCTTTGGGGAAAAAGTGGTTACAGACAAACATAAAATGAAATGAGACGCAGAAAGTGCTCCAATGCTCTCCTAATAAACCAAGCCTGGGTTTGAACATGTTCTGCTTGAAAACCTCTGGAGAAGTTCTGGAAAGTTTGAACGCCTTCACAGATGTTAATGTTACGTTTCTGCTGCTCCGATCCTCCCACAAGTTCTTACAGCTCTGCCTAAAACAAACAGTTTTCTACAATTTACTAAGATTACACCAAACTTACATAATATGGTCAAGAATAAGCGACAATGACACATTCTGTATGTGCTTCAACATCCTCAAAGACTTTTCAGAGACAACATATTTGGCTGTTAAATTCTTCGGGGTGTAGCCAGAACAAGCTCCAAGAGCATCAGAACTGCTTGGGCTTCCTGATTGCTAGCACACACTTATCTCCAAAGAGCTGTAGCGATAACAAAGGCTATTTAAGGACACATCTTGGTTTTCCAGCATTCTTCATGCAGAGGATGATCGGCACTGAAACACACACAGAAGACAGCTGTTTCGTTGAAGAGATGTTTTTTGAGCATTTGTCCTCCTCATTTCTGGGTGAAAGTAGAAAATCTTGTCCTCTAATGGCTGTCTTTGAAAAAAATCTGAGATTGACAGCCTTGCAGAGCTAAAGGAAGTGAGATTCCCAGTCCCACTGAGGAGGGGTTTGCAATCAGACTGGGCTGGCCCTGACATCGTTGTTTTTCTCTAAGCTGTGTGAGACAAGTTCTGCAGGGCCTGATGAGATGCTCCTCCAGGCCATGTGGTCCACAGTACTGTGATGGCCCACAATAGCTTGGATGGTTCCATCCCAGACACAAGAGACACCGCATCTGAAGTGAATTTCCTGCATCTTTAATATTACCATTAGGTATCAGAAAAATAACCTGAAGCACAGCCTCCTGAGAAGTCTTCATGGTGGCTTTAGTCATAAAAACACTAAGATCAACAGAACCCAAGGAGGAGAACAAATCAAGTCTAAATTCTGAGCTACTGAAAAACTGTGGGAGGCAAGCCAGTCTAAGAAGACTTTGCCCAGGCCACCCTATGAATAAATTTTTCCCCTTAAACACTTTTTTCTTTAAACTGAGTTCCTTTAAATAATATTTAATTGTACAATTTAAAATAAGAATAAAAAAGCTCTACAACATTTACATCATCTCCATTTTGGAGGAAACGGTGTCGAAAGACCAATAAGAGAACCAGGATGGATGCTGAGCAGTGTTTTAATTCTGAATTCTTGCAATCACCACCAAAACCCCTCCAGTCCCTGCACAACGCAAGGGCTGAGGCACAAGCACGCCTGTAAAGTCAGGCACTAAAAACTGCAACACTTTTTAGACTTTTTCCAGTTGGGGTCAAAGGGCCGTGCCCCTCCCAGAGTGAAAAGCCCACAGAGAAGTTTTGAAAAAATCATCTTCTGTTCCTCATACAACTGAGCCGCTCCTGGGAGACGGCAAGAAACCGATGCCAGCATCCTCAGCGCTTCCACTAATTAGCAACAGTGTTGGTTTAGAACAGGCCAGATATTAAAAAAAAAAATAAAAAATTCCTTAAGGACTCCAAGGAATTCAAAGAGAGAAAGAATAGCTTCAGAAGGCAGAAAACATTAGCTATTCAACCTACAGAGATAAATCACTTCTACAGCAGTGATTCGATGTTAAGATTTTTATTTTTCCTTCTTAAGCAGAAAGATTCAGAGAAGAAAAAAACCTTATGCTTATAAATCCTAAAGAAAGAGAAGCAGCCATTTTGCTTTGCCTTTCCCCTTTTGTTTGTTTTAATAATGATATTAATGGGCTGATACATCTGGGAAGAATATTTCCTGAATTATTCTTTTGTAATGTGACGATTAGTGTCACAGAAGTGCTATGCAGGGATAGCAGTATTATGAGAACTCTCCTCTTGAGAGGATACTGGCTGCAAAAACAAGTTCAAACAATAACAGTGAAAGATATAAGCAATCAGGCAAATAGTAGAGAAAAAGGCTTCGGTATTTAAAATGCTTCAGTACCCCTGGTTAAAAAAATCCATTATTTTTCTTTATCTGGATATATCATTGAAAATCCATAACCCGCATTTGTAGTTACATTTAAAAGTTATTGTATCCATTATTTGCTCTGCCCTCTCAGGTTGTTACTAAGACACCTTTTTATGTAAAATAATCATTCTTTAGCATTTCCCCGCAAGTTCTCTGGAAATACGGGTGTTGAGCAACCATCTACTTAGTTTGACTTCAACTTCATAGATACTGGAAGCATAAAACAAGAAACTGATCTGGTAGAAAAGGACGTGGACAGGAACCTATAGCAGTAACTGACCTGCATCCTAACCCGCTCCCCAGGGATGCTGCACGGGGCTGGAGGTATTAGCAGAAGCATCAGGGTTACTGCACAGCTCCTTTTCTGAACGCGTGCTGGGACACCTCAAATGCTTTTGAACCCATGCTGGCACGCCTCATACACGTGACATCAATTTTGTGTTCTAGCGAGGAACGCACAAATTACCTTATACTCCAAGTTTACTCCTCAAGACACCGCGTGTGGTATCGGTAAGCACCCTGGTGGGTGAGCAGTATGTAACGGGTAGGAATGCCGATGGGCTGCTTTGAACCTGGAAGCTGAATCCTTGGTTGTGTTTGGTTTTGTTGTGTTGGTTTTTTTGGAAGAGAGATTC
The DNA here is from genome assembly GCA_013399435.1 of Arenaria interpres. NCBI lineage: Eukaryota > Metazoa > Chordata > Aves > Charadriiformes > Scolopacidae > Arenaria > Arenaria interpres. The sequence goes on along the minus strand of VXAK01023080.1, from coordinate 32,590 downwards.
AACACAAGTTGGCATAAAGGGAAGAAAGGTGGGTACTGTGTAGCTTTTTCACCAACCCTAACCACCTGAGCAGGAGAAATCAGTACTCTCCCGTGGAAGCAGAAGAGTAAGGCAGGAAGGAAGCGGCTTGGGAAGCCTTATGTAAACAGCAATCAGAGCACACTGTTTAAATTCCTAATCTCAGCTTTGATTTACTCAGGTTTTAAGGTACTCGTGTGGCTTACTTTAATTTATGCCATTTAAACAGACCACTTAATTAAATCAGCACTCGGCAGTGCTGCTCTAGTTAAAGGTCTGTTTGCAAAGCCACATCTATAAATTAATTTTTGGAAGTTTCACAGCAGGACTCTATTATAATTCCTGTAAGGTTTAAGTTTAAAATGTGTTTTGGTTTTTTTTTCTTAAGATACACAGCTAAGATGACCACTTTCTTCATGTAATTACCTGAGGACAGGGACATTTTAATATGAAATAGAATCTCAACTGATTTGTCAATTAGGAGACTGAATGCACTGAAAACTGCACAAGCAGGTATTAACGATATCCTGTTATTCACTAACCAATGAAAATATAAACATGACGTAAAACAACCAAATGTTAAGTCCACTAGGAAACGCTTTTGGGCCCTTGAATGGTCATTTCCTGTGGATATGAAATTTCAGGTCTATTTGTACTGAGACACAGAAATATTTAACAACCTCTAATCAGCTGCCCAAAGCGGCTTGTGCTCAACAGTGATAAACTTGGGTTTTTGTCGTCTTTGGAGGCAGATTATTTAAGGTATGTTGGTGCTCCCCAATGAAATATCTGCTGCAGATTGGATGGATTTTTTTTTATTATAATTAGTGATGCAATTAAAAACCACAAGTGTTTGCGCCACACCTATGTTGAAATTTCTATTGCAGGCAAACACAAGTATTTAATGAACCATCCTAATCAATAGCCAAATATTTAGATAGCTTCATGGGAATACGCTGAGGTACCACAGCAAAGGCACAACAACAAAACGTGGATCCCTACGGTCAAATTGCTTGTTATGAATTTCAGAGCATCCCTCAAAACTTGAGGTACTGAACTTGTACTGACAAAATCAGTAATGGAAAGCGCTTTTGGTGGGGAACAGAAATACCAGGGTTACAGTAAAGACCTCATGAAGGAGTTTATATTAAAGGAACAAGTTACTCTTCCATGCAGAGGTTTATGAAATTAAATATTTGCAGTTTGAGAGCGTGCAAATACCATGTGCTACGCTAACTACCTGGTAGTTTCATGAGTCATTCAGAGTCAGCACAAATTCAGGATTTAACAGTTCAAAGTAATCCTAATTTTCAGTCTCGTACAGGTTCTAATATGTAATTACACCAGAGAACCTTGTATTTTCAAATCTGCCTTTGACATCTTGTGGGCAGAGTGGTGCAACTGTCAGGGAAAGGTTAATCAGAGCACTATTACCTACAACCTGAAGAACCTCCGGAGGTCAAGGAAGTCCAAAGTCTTTCTGTCATTCCTTTGGTGCAACAGTATCATCTACTAGGAAACAGGAGAGAGTGCAGAAAAAAACACAAGCGTGGAAAACGGCCGCATAAATCTAAGTTTGAACTAGGACACTGAATTCTCTTTAATTAAAACAGTTGTTTTGAATTATTTCAAGCACAACGGATTCAGTTGCTCCCTCACGAGCTGTGCTGCGGGACTTCTTTTACCGTTGCGGACTTTGTATGCGCGGTAGGATTTTCCAAGGTCATTGCAGCTACAAAGCCTTGCGGGCAAGTTATCTCAGTCCCCGGAACACTGGTGGACTTGCAGATAGAGAAACACCAGCAGCACGTTGTGGATTAACAGTGAGATTTTGGTACTATTTTCAGCGGTCCATCGCCCAAACTGGCAACGCAGCAACCCAGGCAGAAAGGGTTCACAACAAGCTCTCCGGCTTGCCAAAACCTCTGCTCCCAGTTTCAGACCACACTTACCTAACGTGCCAGTCTGTCAGTCTCACGGACAGACTTGCTTGGTTTCAGTTTTCCACCCTTGAGTGATTAACAGCCTCTTCCCATTTCTGTAAAGTTAATACGCAGTCACGTGTTTTGTGAGGTGGGCATCAATAGTGCCCTAAAATTCCAAATTTCTGTAACAAACAGAACCAAGGCATACAAGAACCAAGGGGTTTTACTAGTACTTTCATGAGGGGTGGATAGAAGAAAATAGACAGCAATTTCCTTCTGCTAAAACCATCTAAAAATATGCCCATATTTTTATGTTTAATACACATAAGGATCACAAAACTAAAAGCAGCCTTCTGAGAAAACCTCTCAAATTAGTAGCTAAAAAAGAACTTAGAACTGTGGACACTAACTCATGTGATTGGATTTCTGTTGTGTTCAGGGACACATTACACAAATAGATTTTATACAACACAATCAGACAACGTATCCTAAGTATAAATACATACTGATGGCTGCAGACCCTGCTTATTCCTATATTAAGCAACTTACAGGATCCCACTAACTTGATCAAACATGAAAACTGCTTTGCTTTTAACGAAGGCAGTGCTGAACAGGAGTATTTCACACGTAATGCAAACCATCAGCAATGCCTACTGATGACTGCCACATTCACTTATTCCATGCATTTAACCCAGCACCTAAGAAGCTGAGATCCAACAGCCATTTCCACTCGCCTTCCAATCGATTTTTCTGATTGCCCGTAAACTGACTGAGATATTGTAATGGATAGGAAGGAGGTATTCTATGTGACTTTGGGTTTTAAAATAGCTTCTTGGGACAATAAATCCCTGTAATGCAGATAACGGTGTAGAAAGCATCTTTCAGTGACAGTGGCCTCTCCTGTTTCTCAAAAATAATGAATTTACTCATGTCAAAAGTGAAACTTTCAAAAACAGATGATTGTTTTCCAACTATCAGGTTAAAAACTTTTAAAATTAAAGAGTATTGGTATATACCATAAATATTACTACAAAACCTATGCCTGCAACTTAGCTTTCCTTATGTATCTGAAGGTAACGAGAACAGAAGAACAGAAACAGAAAAGAACACAGAGAACAACTGCAGAGACAACAGTAATTAGAGGAAAAACCATAATCACAACCCACGTAACAGCCTCGGTGAGAACAGCAGAAACATTAGCCCTAGAGGGCCAGTATTATTACTGCTTCATTACTATTCTTTTGTAGGTGCCCAGTTTTCACCGTGAGGAATGTTAGTACCAGAATCCAGGCAGAGCAAAGAATGGATTGAACTTTCAGCCTCCTGCCCCCCTATTCGTCTTCTTCCTGCTTTGTTCCAACTACTACTTCCTTCCACTTTGAGCTTCTCTCTCCCATTTTCCCACACTGTGTGGCAGATTCATCCTTCTTGCAAAATGCACTTTTTTTTCTCTTCACCCTAAGCATCAATCGTCTCTAAGAAAACGCAGCCCTAAGGAGAGCTGAGTAAAATACAGGTTAGTTCTGCAGTTCAGATGCACTTTCAAATCTATTTGAACTCAGAATGAAAACAAAAAAGAAACCGTAACAATATTAGATTTTTTATTATTATTCATCGATCAAAATAGTCTTGTCTCAATAAAAAGAAAGACCAAAAAAAAAGAACTCTGAAAATAATAAGAATGTAAATACCATTGTGACACTATACAAGAAGGAAACGTACCTCCTCTACATCGTTGTCCATCACTACAATTTGCAGCGGAGAAGTCAGGTTCTGGTTATCAGAGACAGTCGTTCCCACCGGGGAGGATTCGAGGATGAAGCCCTCGTACGTAGATCTTGTGAAGTAAGGCTTCTGATTGTTCTCATCAAGGACTTCGATATGCAGATTGGCAAAGGCAGGAAGAGGGTGGCCGTTGTCTTGTTCAGCCTAAAAATTTTTTGACAATCGAGTCAAAGGCTCTCAGCCAAGTAAAATGATGAAAAGTTACTGTCTTAACCAAGAGTTACAACCCAGTTATAAAAATTAACAACTTTGTATGAATCACCCTATTATGAAACTTAGCATCATGAAAAAAAAGCAATACCAACCAAAAATTAGCTAGGATAGAAGAACTAGAGGTTTTAAATACTCCCAATGAAACTCGAAGCCATACAGCACATGTGCAAACGTAGTTCCTTAAACTATCGCTATTCAGTTTTGGGGAATTTGCACAGGATGAAAGAAAACTGGAAACTGCTGATTGCACAACAGAACCTACACCCACATCACCAGCAAGAGAGTTAAAACCAAACCGACAAAGGCACACCTGGAGATATGGTACTCGCTACAGATCACTGGAAAAGCTTATTGCCCTGGATACAACTCTTCCTCCCTCTCCCCAAAATCCGTCTTTCTAGTGTTAGACGAGTGGGGGTTTAATTTTGGTTTAGCCTATTTTGGAATGTCAAGCAAAAGTCTTTACCTCAATTAATAACCCTCACTTTTCAATGGCAACACCTCACCCACCAAAATTTATTCACTGATACAGTTTCACCCAATCTTTTAATTTTCCAACTTCCTAAATATAAAAGGACTAGTTGCCCCTTCCGATGTGCTAATCCAACGTAAACGTATGATGTTGCTTTCTTTTTTCTTTTTTTTTTTTAATTATCACCTATGACTAATTAAAGTAAATAAACAAGGGAAGTAGAAGACAAGAAGTAATTTGTTCTTTAATTTATAAAGGGCAAACCCGTTTTAATTATACTCCTGCCCACGTGCCTGTAGTAAGGCCATGGTAGGGTGCTTGGGACAGTCTCCTATTCCTGTGGCTTCACTGCTAACAGCTGGAAGCACACAGACCCTGGGACTACAACAGCAGTGCATTATTACCTTTATTATTTTTTATTTACTATTTTTATTTATACTTTATTATCTTACCTTCCTGCACGCGTGGGAGGTGTATTGTGCAATGAACTTCTCAGGTGTAAAAATACTTCAGGGGAGAAAGAACAGTACCTAAATGATTGTAGTTCACAGTACTTTTTGTTCGCAGGGATTTTATTTTCATTCTGCTATTTCCCCCATTTCAAAGGAGATAATTCTTCATTTTTCGAATCCAACATCCAAGAAGCCTTTTTCTGGACACATGCCATTTTGATTTCATCAACTATTTATTTTTAATTTCTTCTTTTGACACATTTTTTTTTTTTTTTCTGTCTGCAAAATGTTAATTCTGGATAAGGCTTCGCTCTGTTTACCAAGCAACAACAGTATGCTGGTGATGATAAAAAAATCCATTTCAAGTAAAAATAAGTATAAACATCAAAATTGCTATTTTGTTGAAAGTGGGTGATGACAACTTTAGTAATTCATAAGAAAATCACTCAAAACACTCAGTTCTTAGGAAAAATGTATTTTCCTCTTTAAAATACAACAGAATTACTCTTGACCAAGAGACGGGCAGCAGCGATACTGGTGCAGATTTAAAAGCAACCACCAACTTCTCTGCTTGTATGTGGCTATTTTCTGGCTCACTAGAATAAGGTCAGATCCGGAAAGTGGATTTATGTAAGCAGGCACTAGTATCTGAAATATCTTTTCCTAAGAGATTAATTTGTTAATGAGACAAAACTCCAAGAAATTGGAAGTTCTGCTAGCTAATTCATTGGCACATTAAGATTTCAGTAACCCTGGTGCAGGAGGCAACATATTTATCTCCTGCTGTTCTTACATGTTTCTAGGATACAGCATACTACCAGTGATCAAACCTGTAATTGCCTCGAGTAATTACTATCATATTAAGTACGAGTATCTTTTTTTTTTTCAGCCAGCTTCAATTATTCATATTCAAATCAAACAAATAATAGGAAAACAGTACACCAGGCTCCCATCCACCCTAGGACGCTGGTGCTTCTGGGTGATCCCAGCCAATTTTAGCTGAGAGAGTTTGCCTTCACACTAGTCATTGTAAGAGAATCACATATATTGGGTTTATTAGCATTGAATTAGAAACCTTCCAGTTACACTGAATGTCGTTGAACAGAGCAGCACTCAAAACATCCCTGGGGAAATCCCTGTCCTGTGAAAGTTAACAGCAATGTATTTCAAATCCAACACAGCAGTAGCTGGCAATAGCATTGGAGACTGGAAAAGTAACCCCCAAATCCTGAACATAATTTACAGAAGTGAGATTTATTTTGAAGTTGATGCTCCACTAAATGAATATGAACATTACATATAAAAACTAACACCACCAAAATTATTTGAAAGTATTCTGGCTACTGATCCACTAGAATGAAACCTCAAAAATGTCCCAACATGGAGAGGTTTTGCCTGTTAATATACCAAATATCTCAGAAAAAAGACTGCTCTACAAGCAACAAATATGTACTTATCCAATTCTCTTTCATAAGCAGATCTATGGCTGAGCATCATTGAATAATCTGTTCCCTTTCAAGAAAAAATAGGCCTCTTCACAGTAAAAACTTTCCATACAACTGCTGCAAGTTTCTTCACAACAAACCTTGATGTTCCTTGCAACTGCTACAAAGAGATTCTAAAAAAAGGAAAATGCAAAGAACGGAGGGTCCCAATCATCTCAACAGGTTGAACTGTCACAATAACGGCCTTGCTTTAAAGCATAAGTGATCACAGACCCCATTCCGGGTCAGAAGAGGAAATATTCATCTATGCGGGGTGTTTCCTACATCCTTGCCACAGTGTCTTCCTGAAAGAGAAGACAGTGCTCTAAATGACAGACGGTCAAGTACAAAGAAGGACATGTGTTCCTGAGACTGGTCTTCACGTTTTAGGCCCTGGAGCCCAAAATTACAATGAAAAGGATTCCTTCCTCAGTAGAACTTCAACTCAAAAGCACTTCAACTTTGCACCTGCTTTGTTCACCAGGCGAGGTACACTGGTCAAAATAATTAACTTTGGCCTCCTCATTTGAGAATTGGGCAAAATTAGGCAGCCAATCCTTCAGAAAGTCACAGTCACTTCCCAACTGCTTGTTGCCAGCAACAAGCATTTCTTACAGCACCAGGACATAGTATTAACGCTACACCAGGACACAACTCAACTTCACCCATTCACTTCCTCAGCAAGCACTCAACTGCAAGGCTACCATGTGAAACCCATCACATCCAGCTCACCTCTTTTGCCATTTAATTAAGCTTTGTTTCCAAAGTCACCTACATTTAGGGAAAAAAAAGCAAGCTTCGGAAAGCGTCAATGAAAGTGTCTCCTTTCCAGAACGAATCCATAAATCAATCAGGGTAGGACTGGAAACCCGCAAAGCATCAGAGCTCGGCTCTTGGGGGTTCCTAGTGGACAACAGGATGCCCATGAGCCAGCAATGGGCCCTTGTGGCCAAGGAGGCCAATGGCATCCTGGGGGGCATCAGGAAAATTGTGGGCAGCAGGTGGAGAGAGGTCATCCTGCCCCTCAGCTCTGCTCTGCCCTGGGGAGGCCCCATCTGGAGTCCCACTGGGTCCATTTCTGGGCTCCCCAGTTCAAGAAGGACAGAGAACTGCTGGAGAGGGTACAGCAGAGNAACGGGCACAGACTTGAACATAGGAAGTTCCATCTAAACATATGGAGGAACTGCTTTCCTGTGAGGGTGGCAGAGCCCTGGAAGAGGCTGCCCAGGGAGGTGGTGGAGTCTCCTTCTCTGGAGACATTCAAAACCCACCTGGACACGTTCCTGTGCAACCTGCTCTGCGTGGACGTGCTTTGGCAGGGGGTTGGACTAGATGATCTCCAGAGGTCCCTTCCAACCCCATAGCATTCTGTGATTCTGTAGTTCGGTGCTTAGGCACAGGAGGTGAGACGGGTAAGATTGCACCCACTCTGCTGCCCTACCCACCTAGCTCGTCACCAACACCAAAGAGCACACCCCAGTGACAACCTCAGGACCTCTTCAAGGGCCAGGCAGAATTAGGTACAGCAGTGTCTGAGACCTAAGGAAAGCAAGGGTAGGTGGATGCTTCCTCCAGAGACAGCGGATGCTCAGGCTCAGACGACCAGCAGCTGCTCAGTGTGAAACACCTCTGGTAAACTGAATGAGGGGTCTCGGTGCAGGTGCTCACATTGGAAGCAGATTTCTTTGTTAGCTATTTAACTGCATCATTTCACATAGTCTGCAATTGTAGCAGGAACTAACCTGAGAAGAAAATGTGGAGACCTTTTAAGTATTTCAACAGCACCATGAAGAAGGTGAGTTATTTCAGTATTTGCTCATCCCTCCTCCAAAAGATCTCATCTGGTCAACATGACAAGATAACATTTGCCCATCGCCTACCAGTTGGACAGAACAGTCCTTGAGAAGGGACGAGATTTCTGTAGGGTGGAGGGGAAAAGTGAATGAATTTTGCAAGAAATCCTGTTGGAATAAAATTTTGGATATGTTACCTTGAAATACCTTCCATAAAGACCACTATACAGTGGATTAACTTATACAGGCTTGCATTTAATTTATCCTTGTGGCTGAAGTGATGTCTACATTAAATAGCTATTTGAGAAAATACAGAAACACTCCAGGGAACAGACTAGGATCTCATCTTTGCTGCTTTAAATATTTCCTCACAAGGATCATTCCTTTCTTGGTGTAAAACTCAAGCTTCAAGAAACTCTTCCTTTTGCATGAAACCTTTATCAGGCCTGAGAGTCTCCAAATTTCCCTCCTGAAAATGCCACTCTAGCATGTGTCCACACACAACCTTTTGGTCTGGAAAAGAAAAAAACACCGTCATATCCCAAGAAACAGTACTAAATATTTCCACATTCCTTTGTTGTTCTGTGTTGTCTTACTTTGCTGACGACCTGGCAGAGGTAACCACCCCCAAAAGAGCATGCTTTCGACAGTTTTAAAAATGCATACAGTACCTTTCTGATCCAGTTAAAATAGACATGCTCTGTTTGCCACAAGGATGAAAACATTGGAAGTAGTGTCTAAAATAACAATAGAACTTATCACAGACCTCCTGACCCAAAAAAATCAAAGTAGGTTATCATCATCTAATAAATAACTGGGCCAATAATGTCTGAAACCTACAGAGGTGCAAAACTAGAAGAATAAATACCAGTGGTGAAAATGGTCTAGTTTACACCAATAGCAGCCCTAAGAATTTTGCTTGGAACCCATGCAACCAATCTCTCCATTACAATGATTTTTTTCATGCATAATTTGACCAAAGGGTTTGCTGAAATTAGTGCCATCAGTCTTTTCCTTCTTCGCAACCAAAGCTTTTTTAAATTGCAGTTAGGTCCTAAAGTCATTTGCTCTGTGCCATAACAATCCTTTTAATTCCCTGAGCAACTTAATACTTTTATTCAACAAAATGGATTTTAGACATTGTTCTCCTTGTGCTTCTGTAGCCTAAACAGCTAAGCCAATCAGGTTACCTTCTGGAGATTGCTTCTTTTCAAATACGATCAAACCATTGTTTTTTCCCTATGGATATAGTATGTAAAATGCCGAAGTCACAACAAGGTGCCTGAACTTACTTTCATTATCACTCATGAAATATCCAGAAGTAGATGAAATATTTCCTTGATGGATAAATGTATCTTTGAATTTTTATTCTACCGCTAGACTGATTTTTAAATAACATTCAAAAATCTTGGCTTACTTGACATAATTCCATAAAATAATACTATGTCTTTTATTTCTTCCAATCCAAGGATAGGGATACCTACACCCCAACACAGAACTGTTTAGCTTAAGACTGAGATAAAACTTGCAAAATATCTGCACCATCACACATATACAACCCCATGCAAAAAAAAAAAAAAAAAAAGGCATCCTTGATATTTATATGTTTATGTGAAGCAAGAAAACAGCACCACAATTTGAAGAAGATTCACAATATATCTAAAAAATTACCATTGGCTTAAGGCGAATGAGCGTGTTCTATTTCCATTGGAAGTCAATATGGGATTTAGAATTGATGCATCCATTTAAGCCTGCTGTTAAAAGGATTACACCAAACTTTACCACAAGAAAATAACAACGTAAACAAGCCCAAGAGAACCTCTAGTAGGCCAGTAGAGCCTCTCTCATAGAGACTATTTGACAACCATCTTTGTGCATCTTGTAAGTTACGTCGTTTTTCACTCCAGTTACCTTTTCCCACAAGAACCATAAAAGTTGTAAATTTAGCTGCTGTAATTGCTTCCAGTCTTGCACTCGTATCTTCTCCAAAGACCACCAAAATCCTCTGTGCTTCCCCTGCCATTGATTATACCCTAGCATTTCAAGAGATACAGTAAAAGAAGTAAGAAAAAGCCCCGGGCAAACACATTTGATAGCTCACTGAAGGAGAAGCGGTTTTGGAGAACTGCAGGCAGGTCACTTCAGATCTTCTACTTAATACAAGAACAAGGAAAGAGCCCAGGAACTTCAGACACTCAAACTCGACTTCAAGCTGCTTCAAGAAGATGGAAACATCATATAGTATTTAAACCAATGTAATTTTAAAAAGGGGCAGTCAGCACAGATACAGAGAAGGACCAGGCTGGATGGGGCTTTGAGCAACCTGGTCTGGTGGGAGGTGTCCCTGCCCGGGGGAGAGGGGTTGAAACTCGATGATCTTGAAAGTCCCTTCCAACCAAAACCGTTCTATGATTCTATGGAAGGTCTGACAAAGTCGCTTCTTTTAAGTGCATAACTGAATTGGGAGATAAAGGTGAAACCAGGGACAGAATTTATCTAGATTTTGGGTAAGCTTTAGGATTGTATATCACACCAGATTAATTTACAAGGTCAGAAAGTACAGCATAAGAAAAGAACTACTGAAATGGATGCAAAATTGGCTTAAGGACAAGAAGCAGAGAGTATCTTTAGAACACAGAAGAAATTTTACTTCACCGTCAGTAAAGCTTGTGATGCGGCAGTGAAATGAAATTGGCACATAATGTGTCTAGACACTATGCTTAAAAAAAATCACCCCCAAACTTACATTTTTTTCTTCATGTGTCAAGTGACTTCAGTGTCAGTAAGGCTCACCACGCTGTAGTGCGGGGAACAGCATTGCTTACAGCTGCCCACCTTTCCAAATAATGAAACTCTTTCTTCTTCCCTTCACTTAAAATAAAACGCCAACTATGAAGCCATTATATCAAGTTTTAAGTGACAGATGTTTCAGTTTTAAATTAAAAAATGTGTTTACTGCAGAAAGAAAATGCAGCTGTTTCTGTAAATAGAAGACATTACAGAGCTTTCCACTTCTGGATTTTAGTATTTTTGTTGCTCTGTGAGTGACGACACACAATTTAGGGTCAATCTTGACTCACAATCACTGGTCTTTCTAACATGTATCTGCAACAATGCTCTAAACGCAAAGAAAAACATTTACCATGCTGAGATGCTGCTAAATATGGGAAAAACTTGCCATTTTCAATATGCATGTGATAACTTTGGAGAAAGACGGATATGGAGAAACATTTTAGCGATGTATAGGAAGAGGTTTGGGTTTTCCTTAACCCTTTTTTTCCCTCTCTCCTTATTCCCAGACACAAGATCTCTCTCTGCACTCGGATTTTCAATTCTACAGCAACCTTCACCACTGAATTAGACAAAAAGGCTGCCTCAAAGAAAACAGAAATTTCCAGACTATTTGGAGTTGGTACGCTTCTGTGACAGTGATAGACCAAGAGAAGTAATTGAATGCAGAGTTCACATAAGGAATGAACATTTGAAAAGCTAATTTAAAAAGCAGTTATTGTACTTAATGCCTACAAGAGATGCACAGCAGTTCAACCAAACTAATGATTTTGAAGATTTCATCATTGTCAGGAAGTGGATTGAACAACTATTTAATGAAAATACATTTCTTCCATTCTTTTTCTAATCTGTCACCGTGAGTACAAAAACACTTTCATTTGTTCAGTTCATGTTCTGTTTTGAGGCAGAGCAATCACTCGGTTTCCCATTACAGCAAATACATCTCTGCTGTTGTGCAGGACCATCAGAGCAGACTATCTTCAGTTGCATTTCCAAAGAGATACACAAAACCAAAGCGGTTGCAGAGCAAGGGTGATATATTTTTGGAATGCTGTACTTGTCATGTGGGATATATTTTATTGCCCACTCAGAGGGATTTGAGAGAAAACACCAACATTTAGGATGACGAGCTTTTTAACACAGAGGTTACCTGCTAGAGACCTATTCAATAGCAATCACTGTGAAGTTTTCTTACTGTTCTCAACTGCTGCAGCTCGGACGTGTACTTCAAATGAGTCAGTCTTTACCACGTTGATTAAACCAAATAAATGGGGCTTTACTGTTTGTGCTGAAATCCCTATATGCCACCATTTTAAAATGTAGAAGACCAAAGAAAAGTAAGCACAAACCCTCTTAAATGCAGGAGAAGATATTCTTTGAGATACACCAGAAGATGGGAAAATTAGAACTACAATGAACAAAGATAACAAATAAAGGCCAATAGATGCATGGAACCAAGAGATCAAAATTGGATGAGAAGAGTTGGAGGCTGACATTATCACAAAAAACTCCCAACCATTGCAAAGCCAAAGTTTCTGAAGTGGTGAAAAGAAGTCGGATAATTCGGGACATTTTAAGTCTCAAAAAACATGGACTTTGGTCGATTTCTGTAACAGCAGTCCAGAGATTTTCAATCTGGCAAGCCTCACTTGCTGCACGTTTTCTCATTGCCTGCTAGCGTTCTGTTTTTCTGAAACTCAAAATAAAAGAACAACATGAGATAACTGTACTGGATCAGACCAATAATCCATCCAGTGCAAAACCACGGTTGCAGTTTCAGCCAAAGACAGACGCTTAGGGAAGAACGTAACCAGCTCACATTTCCCTGGAGTTCTCTTTACATCAACGGATTTTTCTTCCGCGAGTCAGCCCTGCCTCCCCTTGAGCCCACGTCAGCTTTCAGCCCCACATCGCTGCCCGTCAAAGCAGATGAACTGTATCTGATGAAAACCAGCCTTATTTTGTCTGTTTTAAACTTGCCACCTACTTGTTTCGTTTGATAAGTCCTAGCTCTTGCATGGCAGGAGACAGTGAACTATTGATTCCTCTTCACTCTCAGAAGTGTTGCACTATGTTCCACGGGTGTCTATCGTATCTTCTTCCTTCCTCTCCCGATATGAACCTGCATAAATTTTGCTCTGTCCTTTCTGTGATAGAGACCAGAGTTGTGCATTGTGGTCAAGACACTTGTACCCACTGGATCTCTAAAGCACCACAGTCATTTTTCATATGTTCTGCTCTTTACTTTTCCTAATGATTTCTAACATTCAGTTTGACTTTTTTTTTTTTTGACAGCACAGATGACTGAGCCAACCTTTACACTCAGTTATCACACTTTCAATGCCAAGATCTAACTCCCAAGTCAAGTCAGAATCCATCATTTTGTGTCTAAGACCAGGATGATCTTTTCTGACTTGTTTCACTTTATTTTTAAACTATGCATAACTTTATCAGCCATTTTATCATCCACTCATTTGGTCCCTCAAAGTTCTTCTGCAATTTTACAGTCAATCCTGATCTTTACTACCAGAATGGCAGGGGTGGGACAACAGCATCTCTGCCAACTGGCTAATCAACCCAACCAGGAGATAATGACCAGCAACCCAGTGAGGAAGCGGTGGACCCAGGTTGGCAAGCGAAGCCAGCAGGGTGATATGAGCAGGAGGGACCCCATAATCATTTAAGCTTGGCTGAAGGGAGATCACCCTCGTACGCATAGAAATAAGGAAATGCCAACAGAACAGGATTAAAGATGAAGCTTTCATAGCCCTTCTGGGAAGCCAGTGTGACCATATGTCCCCCGCCCCCAAGTTCCTGTCCACTAATACAGACAGCATAGGAGCAGACTTTGGCCTACTTAGGGATCTAACTGCGAGGATCCTGACAGTCAGGAGTCCTCAGCACAGGAGGGACATGGACCTGTTGGAACGGGTCCAGAGGAGGGTCATGAAAATGATCAGAGGGCTGGAGCAGCTCTCCTGTGAGGACAGGCTGAGAGAGTTGGGGCTGTTCAGCCTGGAGAAGAGAAGGCTCTGGGGAGACCTTAGAGCCCCTTCCAGTACCTGAATGGGGGCCTACAAGAAAGCTGGAGAGGGATTTTTTACAAGGGCATGTAGTGATAGGACGAGAAGTAATGGTTTTAAACTGAAAGAGTGGAGATTTAGATTAGATATTGGGAAGAAATTCTTTCCTGTGAGGGTGGTGAGGCACTGGAACAGGCTGCCCAGAGAAGCTGTGGCTGCCCCATCCCTGGAGGGGTTCAAGGCCAGGCTGGATGGGGCTTGGAGCAACATGGTCTGGTGGGAGGTGTCCCTGCCCAGGGCAGGGGGTTGGAACTGGATGATCTTTAAGGTCCCTTCCAACTTACTCCGTTCTCCAAATCTATGATTCCTGGGATGGGTAGGAGAACAGGCCCACAAATTCACGCCAGGCCATTATCACAACAGTATTCATGTAATAAAATTCATGCACCATTGGATGGTACTTCTTATTTGTAGCCACTCTTCACATAATTGTCCTTCACTAATATGGAATTCAGCCTGGCTGATGCTCAGGCTCAGTCTCCACATGCATACTCAAAGCAATTACAACTCACTTATTCAAACCTCCTGTGCCTAGTCACTGCCTATACAAATGCCACAGCCAATACGGCAGGGGGAAGCCTTTTAAAAATCGGAAATCACGCTCCATTCAAAGATTCAAGCCCGGAGAATAAACAGAGTCGATATTACTGCTGGAAAGTTCAACATCACTTCTTGCAGAAATGGACCCCAAACCAATTTTCTTGTAAACCTGGAATTTCGAACAGTCTGTTCAACTCTGACACACGGCGTTGACCTTCTGTTACCACCTAAACAATAAGGAAACACAATCCCAAGATAGAATTGTTTCTACGGTATTATCTGTCACGAGGTTAATGCCAGTCTGACTGAAACACCATCTGGGGCTAACAGATTTTTGAGATAGCACATGAGATACGGAAGATACTCTGTAAGGATATTCTTCAAAATACTCTGCACAGCTGCGGCACGGTGTTGAAGTCCACTTCTGTCACCAACGCTGTTGGCAAGGCACCAAAAAAAATCAAGCAGCTGTGACACAACGCAATTCTATTCCTGAAGAGGTGTAAAACTTTCAGATTCAAGGAAAAGTCTTATTCATAAGTCAGGCTACAAACGTTATTTGAAGATGGGAAACTTATTCCCACCCCGTATTTTTTTTTTAAATCTAATTGGAATTTTTATTGAGGTGTCCAATCTACATGAATCTTCCCAATTTCCCAATGGCACAAATACAATCCAATACATCAGACAGTGGTTTAAGAACTGTTGTATGAAAACCTACTCTAAAACTTCATTATAAATCTAATTTTGCCAGTAAACAGGTGTCCACATGACATTAAAAAAACATTCCTCTATTTTTCCACCTCATGTTATAATACTCAAAGTATTTTTAGTCTTTAATACAAGTATCCCCTTGCCATTAAAAATAGAAAATCAATTCTTGCAAGAGAAATAAAATTCCTATCCTAATTTTAAATCTGACATACATAGATTTTCTTTACATTGGAGAAAATTTGGGGTATTGATTGTTCTAGGTAAATAGCATAGACTAGAGAGATACAACCATAATGTGAACAGGTATGCCAATACTTCATCAGCCTCAGAATACTTCAAGTCTTTTTTTTTTCTTGCAACTCCTACAGGTTTTACAGCAAATGGACAAAATTACTGCTCCTTCCTTACTTATATGATACCAACCCATTGCAATATTGATGTGTTGGAGAACCAGAGCTGACTTCTGGCATATTATCAACTGGTTTTGCAACAGTTGTTAAGAAAACACTTTGCCTACTTCCTTTCTTCTGTATTATTATTGATATTTTTAGTAGGACCATAGTCGACAAAATTTACGTAATCATATTAAATGCCATGACTTTGTTCATTTATAGAAGGATCCCTTTTAGCTTTGCAAGACACTGAAAGAATCTAAGAAGTCACGATGGTTTTCATTATTTTATAAAGCAAAAACTCTTTATGATTTGCTAGTGACAACTTCTCCGCCAAATCTTCACACGTGCATTCTTAGGGCTGGATTGACAACCCTTGTGGTAGTGAAACTCCTCAGCCTCAGCCTAGTCTGAAAGCCACGTGAGTTCCTAAATTACCACTCAGTGTGAGTGATTTTATCAAAATCTGTTCTCTTACAGGTGCGGTATATTCCTCTGCAGTGTAGCACTTTCATTCATGAGTATTTCACTGACTATGCAAGCACGTCTAGCCTTCAGTAGTCCATCCACTTTGCAAACTGATTTTAATAGAACTGTCAGGTTTGATTTTGTCTGATTGATAAATAACCAATGTTCAAATAGGAAAGGATCAAAGAGCATCAATTTGGTCAATTCTTCTATTTTTTTCACGATATACATGCTTCCAAAACAATCTAAAAACTCACTAACACTTTTTCGAGCTTAGTAACAAGAATGTAGACTCGTATCTACAGTGCAATGGTCATGTTTTTTCCAGAAGGGTGATCAAAGTTGGTGCCTTTTTCTTCAAGCAGCTACATCCCCTTCTACAAGGGAAGAGGTATCAGAGGTGAAGTTAACACTGCTGAGGACTAAACTGATTACAGGCCTTCCTGTTACAAATCACTGTCCTCCAGGAGAGAGATCACTAGCATTGTGACAATGCTAAGGAAATGTAGTTTTAATAGGTTTATTAGTTTATTGAGAATCTCAGGAGGTGTTTCAGCAAGGCTGCAGATCAAAGATGTAATTACTTTTCAGTGTCTGAGGTTGCTAAAAGTGTGCTCCCTCTCACTGTACCTTTGGTTTCATTTCTCCAGCAACCACCTTCGGTAAAGCAGGACTATCTGCTCCAGAGGAGATTCTTCTCTCTCCAAATTGTCTGCTTTCCAAAGATAGAGGCAAGTCCATGCCTATATGGACATAGTTTTTCAAACAGCACACATACGTATTTATAAATAAAACTTACTCCAAAACTGATTTCAAAAAAGGAATTAGCATTATTGGGTGTGTTTCTGCATCTCAGGAACAATCTTTTATAACGGAAGCAACAGTAAGTAAAGGGAAAGAACAGCCTTACATATTTTGGTCTCTTACATTTTAGTTACAGTATTATTAACCCTGGAGAGCCCTTTGAGTAAAAAGGCTCTAAATCCACATTCTTATTATGACAGCCTTGCAGTTGTCACATGGAAATTTCAATGGGACACAAAAACGTACATGTTCTTTTGTAAAAGCCCCTGTTGCTTTGCAGGAAATGGAAGCGACGGGAGCTTCCTTACAAGGGCCAACAAGTTTGCCCTCGTGTTTATCAAGAATATTCAGGAGAGAGCAGGGAGGCAGAAAACTGGCAATTCTTATGAAGACATTTAGCTTTTTCCATTGTTTACCTATTTGAGAATTCAACATTTATCAGCAATGCAGTTTTTACACCACAGATGAGCGCACCAATTTCCCGTCCCCCTTACTTCACGCATTCTAATATTCATCTATTGACTTAACCACCTTTTCCATTTCGCTGTTTTCCATAATATTTTGGTAGGGAAAAAAAAAAAAAAAAGATCTCCTGATATCAGAGGGAATATTTTAAAGATTAAATTTAGTGAGTCCTGCAAAAATAGTGTGAAGGGAAACTTCCCACACTGCA
Source organism: Arenaria interpres (assembly GCA_013399435.1). NCBI lineage: Eukaryota > Metazoa > Chordata > Aves > Charadriiformes > Scolopacidae > Arenaria > Arenaria interpres. The sequence goes on along the minus strand of VXAK01023080.1, from coordinate 14,984 downwards.
CCCCTCCAGATAAAATAGAATCAGATTCAACAACTTCAACACTGTGAGAAATGCAAACTTGAGAACACGCAACACAAGAATCTGAATACTTGATTCAGTACAAGCCAGAGACATTATAACAGTTCAAAAGGTCCCCGAACAACACAGCATTATAACTTTTATTATTCTAGCAGGTGGCATATTATCATTCTTACAGACTGATAATTTTCCTTATTATCCCCTTGACTGCACATATAACACAGCAATATGAACCTAATAATGCTTAGAAACATTTCCATTAACAGCAGAGCTCGCTATTTAGGCACACAGGATGTGGTACCATACCAATGTAATTGATTTTTTTAATTGATGTATTATCCTACTGTATATGGCTGCTGAATTTTGACAGCAATAACAACGAAAGCAAAGTGCTAAAGGGCTTTAACCCATAGCTTCTTAGCCTGTTTATTTAGGTATTAACCCACCTAAGTGTCTTCAGCTGTCCCAGTGTCAGCAGAACTCCACAACAGGAGGTAAACTCACAACCAGAGTATTGTAAAAGAATCCAATCACAAGTTATTTCAGTCTGAGCGTATACAAACTTTGTACTGGGATGCACACACAATCAGCTGAGGTAGGAAATTAACAAAAGCATTTTAAAAGTGCCAAGCTATTCAAAATTCCCGCAACAAAAAAGCTGCAATTTTGTTTCATCACCTGTCATACTATACTCACAGTTATATTCCTCAGAAGATACGGAAAGGACTTGCACTCTAATAAACTTACTAATATTTTCCCAGAGAAACTGCTGCCCTCTGTGAGATGCACAGAGGGAGCCTGCAAATCTGTCCCTAACTCTCTGCAGAATAAATACTCAGAGTTAGTATGAAAAAAAGTAGAAGAACTGCTACAATGACACAGGTACGAGCCACAGTCAACTTGTGCATGGCCACACACAGGCACAGACACAGTTAAGGACCAAGGTTGGTCTGCCACACCATATTTGTGTATGTTCCTTCAACCCTCCTTATTTCAAGAGCAGAAGTGTGTACCATTGTTCCCCTCACTCCCAAATGACTGAAAGGCTGAGTTTTGCTTCTTTTCAGAGGGAAAAAAAAAAAAAAAAGAACAAAATCCTACTCAGATGTTCCCTGAGGAATAGCAAACATTGTGGTGTGACTGCACGAGAGGCCAAAAGCATCGAGGCTGGGAGTTAGCAAAACCATGGCATGTGATTGCCAAGAGGTTCACGGGCCAGCACAGAAGAAGGAGCTCTTGCCAAGGGGACTGCCTGCTGCCAGTGCCACCATTAACACCCCCATGAAGAACGGAGGGGGAGGAGAGGCAAACAAATAATTATTACCATGTGAGTGCAACCCTTGTATTTAGAAACAGATTAATTAATACTAACATGCACAGCAAGAGCTGTATGATATCTGTGCATTAAAACATACTGCAGTTTGGAAAGCTCACTCTCTATTCTACATAAAATACACCAGCTAGTACACAAGTGAGCAGCTGCTATAAAACAGACTCCTGTGAATTCTTTCTTTTTCTATTCGCTCCTTTGCTTACCAATAGAATCACAGAATTGCCCAGGTTGGAAGGGACCTTTAGTTGGTCGTTGACCAACTAGATGGCTGGACATCTAGTTCAACCATCAACCTCACTCTGATAAAAACCATCACTAAACCATGTCTCTAAGCACGATGTCAACCTGTCAACCCTACCAGGGATGGTCCCTCAACCCCTTCCCTGGGCAGCCCATTCCAGGGTTTCATAACCCTTTCCGTGTCAACAGTTTTCCTACTCTCCAATCTGAACCTCCCCTGGTGCAACTTGAGGCCGTTTCCTCTTGTCCCATCGCCTGGGACTTGGGAGAAGAGACCGACCCCCCCTGGCTACACCCTCCTTTCAGCAAAACCTATACAATTTTCTGTGTCGTTAGACAACAGCTTTAGGGACAAGTCCAGACTGTCTCCAAAGGAACCAAACGTAATTGTGCTCTACTCGCATTAGAGACCATCTTTACTGAACTGACTTCTGCAGTCTGTTCACACAGATTTCACCTGCAGCCAATCTAAAGGCATTGTACAATTTTGCTCCAAGTAAAATTAATATTTTAGCATATTATAACAAGTTTAGCAATTAAATACTGATATCATCACCTCCTATTCTTTTCCTCTTAATGCTTGAATAGGCAAAGCAAGCAGTAAACACTGAAAATATTTCATCCTTGCAAAACTGGGACTCAGTAGCCAGATGAAGGATACGTTTCTATATTTTCTGTAAAGACACACTCTTCACAGCAAACTGATACGTGCTTTGATCACTTGGCTCAGTAAGAAGAACTGCAGACTGTTATCTAGTCAGACTGTAAAATTAAGGAGAGCGCAGTACGTACAAAAGAGGAAAGAAGCCAATTCTCCTCATCAATGGCAGGAGTTGAAAAGATCAACCCCACTGAGGAGTTTTATGCCTTTTACCAGCAATAGGAGCCGAATGAGATCAGCCCTGGTTATGTTTCAGAAGCTTTCTTTTTATTCAGTAGCAGATTCTCCTTGCTGCTAATATTCAATACTCAGACAATAAACTATGATTTTCTAACACAGGTTGTGAATGGGAGAAAACACAAAATATAAACCAAACACATTCCGAAGACAAGTGAGTTTGTAAGCAGCAAATGTACAAGAAGTACTTACAGTTTGTTCATACAATATCAATATAACATGAAATATTATTAACTCAATCATGATTCATTCCCTTTTAGAAATACTTCACATTTTTCTTCCCCCTGACTGTGCTAATTGATGCCTGACAGGGTTAAAAAATGAAAAAAAGAAAAATGAAGGAAAGACAAGCAAGCCCCTCCCACATTTTTTGTAGAGCTTTCTGGTACTTAGCAGATTTCAAAAGGATATGAAAAAAGAATTCAGTCAAAATTACCTTAATAACCAAGTCAAACTTCTGGTGCAAATCCCTGTTTATTGGCTTTAGGAGTGTTAGTACAGCTGTTGTGAGATTCATATGGAAATACTCTGGATAATCCTCAGGAGTACCTGTAAAAAAAGACATTGAGGTTTGAACAAATGCTGTTTCTGAAAGATTTAGTTAAACAATATATTTATTTTATTCATTAGTCATCAAAGGAACATAAACTATTCCTGCTATTACAAGGATAAAATATTGCACCATGTGTTGATGGAGCTGAATGATGCTACTAACATCATGGGTTTCATATTATCATTATTTCCTTACTCTCCCTAACCATGAAGATTCTTCTCAAATGGGAATATCCCAAAGTAGTTGGCAACAGCAGGAGTCCAAATACACCTGCAGCTGGTGGAAATTCTGCTTCCCAGTTTTCGGGAGATATAAATCTAATCAGATAAGAGGACGCAGGAAGAAATGAGCTTTCACTGCAAATCATCTTCCACTTCTACACACCACACTCCTGAAACTCAACTTGCTAAATGCATACCGTCGAGATTTTCTCTTCCCCTTTACGTTCTCCCTGAGGTATCGCTGACATACGCTGACATTAGTCATGAAGCAAAAAGCACCGTGAACCATTTTTTTAGTGCACGTATTTAAACAAAGAAAATACACACTGAGGTGACGTGAGAAAGATGTTACTGCTAAGTTCATGATAGCCACGTTATTGCTCACAGATGATGCTCTGACATTTGCAATTTAAAATGCACATTTTAAACACCTTCGTTCTTGTAGCCCTCTGTTGCTCCTATGGGCAAGCTCTTTAATGCATAATTAATGACATGTACGTAAGTATTGACAACAGAGACGTTATTTTAGAAATCCTTCTAAGAAAAGAAGTTTCTCATCAGGGAGGAAGCACCACATGAAACCTCATCTGTGTCTAATAGCTTCCACTTATTATCAGCAGTAAATAGTATCTCCATGGCTGTCAGTTTTCAGGATACTCTCCAACCCAGTTAAAAAAGCAGCAGTCAGAGCCTGAACAGATTTGTCAACTCATGGAGACCCAGCAAGAGCTATGCAAAGGATGGAGACAGCCGTGATCTTGCTGTGACTGGCCCCTAGGCTGGCCAGGGAGGCAACTGCAGCCCAAAAATGTCCCCACAGCGCCATGCTCAAGTCAAAAGGCTCTAGCAGCATAGACCGACACAGGAGGAGGTAAGAATTAAGCTACAGTCATTTTGAGCCACATGATTCTCAAAGAAAGCTTTCAAAAAATTAGCAATGGTGGAGTATTAATTGCCAGGGTAGGATGAAGAAGTAAGCATAGGGGATACTGATCAGCAACAGCCTGCTGCCTGTCGGGGAATAGAGTCTCTATCATTTTTTTTGTCCTAAAAGGCAAAGGGATGTTGTCTCCTAATTTGCATGGCAGAAAACTGTGTTTGCCTACTCAAGTCTCTGTGTCTCGTCCCAGTTTGTTTTGGCTTAACTGTCTGACTTGCCCTGAGCCAGCCTGACTCCCAGCCGGGGAGATGTGAGAGCACAAATCTGACCAGAGCAGGGCTCAGAAAGCCAAAGTGTTTAGAAACAGCATGAACTCCGGCATCTCGCAGCTTATCAGTATTACTAGAAGTACGTGAAGAAACCAAACCACAGATTACAAATCTAAGGTCTTGAGTCATTTTAGGTCTAGGAATAGTCCTGTGCAGCGGCTGAGAGTCCTATGTAGCACAGAGCACTCCTCTGTGATGGTATAAATGCCCCAATAAGTTATCTGAGCTCATGAGTTATGACATTTTAAAGCAGCTATGACAGCAGGACAAATATTGCCGGCAGAATACAGTACAACAGGGCATAAGATTCGACACAAAAAAGACCACTTTTCTGATAAATGATGCTATTATTTGTTCACCTTCCAAGTGGAATGATTAGAAACTGTTTTTAGAAAGTCAGTAGCTATCCCAGGAGACAGATTATGGTCCAAACTCACGTGCGATACTTTAATTTGCAACTCATCATATGACAACCATTTGCTATACTGTGTGTATATTGTGCTTATATATATTTTATGTGTGTACATATATACACACACTGTACATATTTTGGAAACGCCTCTGTATACATCTATGCCATGCACCCAGAGAGTAGTAATAGAAGAACCACAATGGATTATTTTTAATATTACACGACCAACATAAATGCAGTTTCTAGCTCCAAGTCCTCCCTCCCCTTCCCCCTCTTTTAATTTCAATTCCTAATTAACTGCTCTAATTTTTTAAAAGCACTAGGCATCCAGCAGGAGCTCCAACCTTTTGGCAGTTAACAGATTGCTGTAGTCTTAGGAGGCTGCACATGACAAGGGCTGGTGCTGAAGCTAAGAAACCTCAAGAAATGAAGGACTAAAGGCAAAAGGAAAAACAAGATGTTTCCTGAAGGAGAACAAATACATGGGGGAGGATGGAGCCAGCTGTAAGGGGCACAAAGCAGGGAAGATGAAGCTCATATTGTGTAAAGATGCCATGAAAGAATCCAAGAAAAAAAACCCACCAACCAAACAGGTAAAGGAGGAAACTACAGCAAGACGGATGATCAGGAAAGTAAAGATTAGAGTACAACGTCTGAATCCTAACTGATTATGCCTGCTCAGTGGCTGCCTACTGCAGGAAGAGCCCAAACTCCAGCATACCTTAAATTCTGGAAGTAAAGTTTTCCAGGAACAGAGATACCTGCTTCTTCATACACAAAAATATTTGTATTTTGACAGAGCAGCGCAATCCTTAGTCCACACTGTTGCCTGATCTGTCTCCCGAGAGGAGGAATTTCCTACTGCAGCTGTAACTTCGTGTCTTCAAAATGTGTCATCTGCATATTACAGACGAGCACAACCGGCCAGCGAACTGTTCCCACCAGCCCTACACTGCCAGTCTCCCATGAGTCCAACCTCCAAGCAGATGTAGTCCAGGAGAAGCAGAGAGGCCTAAAGCTCTATGGATGAGCTCTGTATCTCCCTCCTTCAGAAATTCACCTGGAGAGATCTAGGGTATCAAAAAGTGGTGGGCCGGCATGCACTGGCGGGTCTGTAAGCACCCTTGAGAAAGGAGGACAACACAAGAAGGGTGGCATGTGGTTTCCCTTCTGTACTTTAGCACGTTGATTGCACCAACCACATCAAAAATGAGCACCGAGAGCTCAAAAGACCTCTGGGTTACACTCCTTTGGCTCAGGCAACAGAAGCAGCGAGCCGACAGGCCAGGAGGGAACATGATCTCTTCTACCTTGATGATCTTAGATCAGAGGGGAATATCCACAAGGTGAAGAGTGCTCTTAGGTTTGCTTTACTAGGAGCCAGAGGAGGGCTTTTGTGGGGCACGTTGTCTGCCAGGCAAATGCATCAGGGAGCTCACAGGACTGGAGAGAAACCCCCTAAAATGTTGTGGGTTTGGGCTTTTCATTTAAATATGAGACAAACAGAACAATTAATTGTCCAAAACTGGCAGCAGAAATCACAGAGGGTCAAAACTAGAAGCTGTTGATTTAAAGGAAAAATTGACTTTTCCCAAGGACCAGCCCCAGAGAAAAGAAAGCTCTAAAATTACTAATAAAAATAGCCAAGGGAAAACCTTCAAATAGGGCTGAGCAGTAAATGCAAGAGCAGCACAGGGCTGTGGCGCAGTTAGCGTTTAGGGAAAAAATGGGGTGAGACCGCAGATGAGAGAAGGTGAGTTGGCTTCTACTCCCTTTTTATTGCACCTACATGACATACAAAGGGAGGGGTGGCTTGCTTACACACTTGTGTATGCCAGACACTATAGGTGGGTCTATTGCAACCACTCAAATATATCAACATTCCTGAAAGCCAAGGATTGGAAAAATTAGTGCATGAAAAAAGTTTTCCAAACATTGTGTTTCCAAATGTAAAAATATTAGGCATTTTATAAGAATTGAAATATTACATCTGGCCCCAGTTCAATCCTCTTCTCTGAACGACTTTACTGTACTTTAAAAGATAGTTATTTCATCATGTACTTTAGCCAGTACTTTAAATAGAAGACAAGAATCCTAGTAGTACTATGCTGTAACTAGTCCTCTAAACTTAAGATGACCCTCAAGAATATTTAAGACCTAATCTTCTATCGTTTTATCAGTGTCAGTCCATAACTACTTGAGCAAGTACATTCAGACATCTTGATATATCCTTTGAGAGGACTGCACTCAGAATGAGAAAGAAAGCAGAAAATAATGGGCTAGTAATACACTTGGGCTATTTCTTCATTTCTCAAGTGCCTTACCCTCAAGTTACTTTTCTCTTCAGCAGTGCTATGCTCAAGTGAACGTGCAGCAATTCAGGCATTTATCGTTACCTCACCGAGTGAGTCTAACTCCTTTCCAATGAACTGCAGGGGAACCTGCTGTTGTTCGAACTGGAGAGGTTCACTCCTACCCTTCTCAGGGGAGAGATCACTGTATTTGGCGAAAGGAGCACTGAGGCATTTAACTGAACACTTGAAAGGCTAGTTAGCTTGAAAGCATGACAGGCAGAGATCTTTATGGGCACTTAAGGATGCGGTTAGTAGCCACATCAAGGAGAAGTGAGTTATTGTTGCAGTGATGCCAGGCTTTGTCAAAAGAAATGGGTCTTTACAGTAGATCCTGAAGACACTGGGAAAGATGCAGAGATTTCATATATAACACCAGTAGTGCCCAGAGCATATGCTGGGACTTGACTTGTACAGGTGTGCAGTGGGAGGAAGAAAGCTGGGTAAAAGAAGAACCAAATTAGAACGCAGTCAAATCAAATCAAATTCAAAATAATTCTCATATTCAGTAAGCAGCTTATTCTCTCATCCTGTGGACCTTCCAGTGTTTAAAAAAAGACATATCCAAAGATATAAAGAACCACGTTTAGATCTAAAGCAAGGGGAAAATCCATATAACGAGATATATCTGCAAGGGCTATTTCCTGTGAAACTATTTAATATTTTTTGTGAGGTAATGGCTAAAGTATAAATAGCACTGCATACTGGCAAAGATGAAGACAGACTTAAAATCTAAAAAGAAATCCTTTTGAAGAGCACGGGAGGAAAAAAAAAGGAAAAAAAAAAAAAGATAGCCTTTTCATTGAAAAATTCCCCAAACTCCCCAAACCAAACCAGATTGTTATAATACATCTTTCTGAATTATTTCTTCAAGGTCAAAACAGTCATTCAAACATTAAAAACATCACAGGTTAGTGAAACAATTTTTAATAAGTTCACTCCTGAAGAACTTCGCAAGTTACGCAAAGAACTTAAAAAAAAAAATGGACTTAACACTGCACTAACGCATAACTGTCAATAGCAGAATTTATAAATACGCCAAGGCAATTTTCAAACATAAAACCAGCTAGTACCTTTACTCTACAAGTATTTACAAACTTCATTACAAAACACTTTTGCTGGAAGAGGACTAGTTGACATCAATGCATCTCTTGGTCTGCCAGGTTTGACTCCAGTTACAGCCTGAAGGGATCTAGCTTTCTTCACGGCTATCCAAAAAACCCCTTGATTTCTTTTCTTAGAAGGCACTGAGGTCTGCAGTGCTGAGGCCGAGCTGCACGACCACATCCCTTGTGATGGTCCTGGGCATAGAGCCCTGGAAATGCCTCCAGATCAGTCTGTTGGCAACGCTCAGGCTCCTGCACTTTGCACACAGAGCCCAGGACCTGCACGTTCAGTACAAGGGTTCCTGGTGCAGCAGCAAACCGTTTGTACCCTCCTAAGATGGCAGACATATCAAACCATCTAACCTATTATTTTTCCCACCCCACAACAGAACTATAATACACATAAACCGATTTTCTTCTTTTTAATGACAAGCAAAATATGCATTCTGCTCATTAAAATCTTTACCTCCACCTCTCCATTGGTGGAAAGCCACGTAGCTGCAGTTTAAGGAAGCAAACATGGAAAAGATATGATTCCACAAAACACAATTTTCAATTCCCACAATTTTCAAATTACTACGACATCAGTCTCTGTACTATGGGGAGAACGGGGCAGGTGGAGGACTGCAACTGCAGACTGCTGCCTCAGGACTTCCCATTATCAAATCATACAAGCTAAGCAACTGGAAACAAATGCCAAACACAGGAAAGTAGCAGGAAACAAAAAACAACCAGAGCAGAATACACAATATCCCCCAGCAAAGTGGGTATCTCTGAACTCTTTCTAGAACTGCATTCCCCTCTGGCCAGAAAACAGCATAAGCTAAATAAACACTGAATTACAAGGGAAAGCCTGCAAACTCACAGTCGGCAAATTAAAGGTGGGTGCAGTAAGACCCTTTCAGTTGCTCCGTGCCAGAAGGCTTTTGGAAGGAATGCTGCTCTAATTTGCCTTTCTTTAGCATCTTTTATTGCATCTTTGCACCTGTGAACAAAAAATGCCCGGCAGCGTAGCTATAAGCAGGCAAGTCTCTCTCTTTTTGCTTCCTGTGTTGCTCCATTCACTAAACCAGACAATTCTAAATCTAATCTGAATAAATAATAATAAATAATGCAACCACCAGGAATAAGCTTCTAAATTGCAATTAAGCGTAAACAAGTAGAACAATAACTTCAAGCCTCCCACTACCACAATATGAATTTTTATCAGGTTTCCACTCTCCCAGTCAATCTTTCTCTGCCTGGTCATAATAAAGCGACTGATTGTGAGTGACAGCAAGAGTAGCAGACACCAACCGACTAGGATGGAATAGAGGATGCCCGGTCGATCAGAAGGAGGCTGGATGTTTCGATCCTGATCTATGGCTTGTATGGGTGGAGTGACACTGATGGGATTCACACGTGCCTGAAATGAAAAACCAGACAGATTTGAAACAGAAAAATTAGAAAGCCAGCAGGCAGGTCTTTAGGTTTAACACAAAAACATCCCTCTGACAAGGATATTTGCTGAAATAGCAGGAGAAAACCTCCTCATATTTAAGAACAGTTACAGCACATGTCCCTTTCCAAATCAAAATTAAGTAGGCAACATACATATTTCCACAGCAATCTCCTGTCTCTTAGACACATTTTATACTATAATAGTATCTTCAAGGAAAGGAAGCTTGCAAATGTTCAAGCAAATACTCGACTATGCTTCTATAAACAATGCCTTGAATCAGACGTTTCAGACATCATCGCAGCAGTGAAAAATACAGCAAATGCTTTGAAAAGGGAAATAAAGACAAATTGAATCTGAGAATCATTAGGAGTTAGAATGGCTGCGATACACAAATACATACTGCAGAAGAAATTCAACCCAAGGCACAGACATTTCGGGGATAGGCATTTTTGAAGAGTTTGGATGGACATTGCAATAATTCACACCATCATCCAGAAGTGGAGCGATCTCGCAGGCTGAACATGGAAACAGAAATCCAGGAAAAGCATTCACAGGCTTTCACCTTGTTCAGAATTTGTATGCCCAATTCTTTACCTACCAACTTACCGATTTTTTTATTCCCGTACCTACTAATAGCACTTAGCCCTCACTGTTGCTTCGAATATTTCTAAAGTTTTCCTACCTGGTAACACCAGAGCTGCCATTCCCAACTCTAAAAGAACAGTTTCAATAACCTTGGCTGCCTAATCGACTAGAAATGCAGCTACTCCATGAATGTATGTGCACCAGGCTTCTCCCTCCCCTTGGAACTTTTATGTGCGTGGCCAAAATGTTTAACAACCTCTATGAAAAGCCAGACTCCTTTTTTCCACGTACGACTAAATCCTGGCAGCCTTTGCTTTGGAAAGCTCTAACAGTCCATGTTCTGCAAGAGGGAATTTGAAATTTAGCATAGGAATAAGAATGAGACAAGTCCACGCTTGGCCACGTTTTGGCACAGCCTTTTAGAAATCCCCCTGCGGAGATGTGGAAGAAATCTGCAAGAGCTTCAGTGATGCCTGTCAATAAACCTGGAGGGAAAAGAGGTGAGCCAGGAACAAGACAGGAAAGGATGCAAGGCAGTTTGCAAGAGTTGGCGAGATAATACCCTCTTCCTGCAATTTTGGATACATACCCACAATACTACAAGCTATTCTGCCCGTGATTTGCCCACCTAGAAGTCGCTTCCTACAGGTTACTTTAGGTCTGATTAGACTTTTCCAGGCTCATGAGCCAGGGCTTGCAGCCACACATGGTTACACAGCTCTCGGCTTTGGGTGCAGAGCATCTGCCTGCCAACACCAGGCTGTACCTGCTCACGTTTGCCTCCCCGCTCATGGCTTTTTCCAGAGCTCCCAATGAGCAGGCAAGGTCCTTTGTCACCCACCTGTTTCCAATTCTGACTGTTTAAAAAATTAAACTCTCAAAAGCGCAATGAGGAAGACGAGCTCAAAATAGGCATAAAGAAAGAGAGAAGAAGATATATTTGACATATGTTTGAATTTTTAAAATGATTTAGGACTGCATAAAAGTTACATGCTGAGAGATAAGATTATGCATAAAACTGTCCAAGATTAAAATGCTATTTTTAAATTTAGAGATGACCGAAGCACACTTAGACAAATCTGCATTATAGTTAAACACATACAACAAAACCAGTCTCATTTGCTAAGACTGCCTAGGTTTCAAACTCATCATTACAATACTGCAGGCCAAGCTGAAACCTCCAAGTCTATGCTGGAGTAACAGCGATGGATGTAGCCTTGTCTGTAACAAGCTGTCAGCTGTACCTGACTCCCAAAACTAGACTAAAATAATAATTGTTGGATATATAACTCACATAGCAAAGACTGAGAGAGTTGGAGCTGTTCAGCCTGGAGAAGAGAAGGCTCCAGGGAGAGAGGGACTCTTGATCAGGGAGTGGAGCCATAGGACAAGGGGGAATGGTTTTAAATTGAAAGAGGGGAGATTTAAATTAGCTACCAGAAAGAAATTCTTTGCTGTGAGGGTGGTGAGGCACTGGAACAGGTTGCCCAGAGAAGCTGTGGCTGCCCCATCCCTGGAGGGGTTCAAGGCCAGGCTGGATGGGGCTTGGAGCAACCTGGTCTGGTGGGAGGTGTCCCTGCCCAGGGGAACTACATGGTCTTTAAGGTCCCTTCCAACTCTAACCATTCTATGATTCTATTATTCTATGACATGTGCTTTACTTTCCAATTCAAGGAGAATCTTGAGAGCAGCATTTAGAAAAATCGCATTTGAAATTTAACAGGGTCTACTTGAACAACAGGTATTTTCGTTCACACTACCACCATGACACTGACTCCTCAGAAGCAGTCAAATGAAATCAACAGAGCAAGTGGGATAAGAAAATGAAGAACTGTAAGAAAACTAAGAATGAAATGTGAAATCCATTAGATTTTTATTCCATGTAAATTGTTTTTCCAAGTACAGTGCACACTCTGAAATGGGCTGCTCAGAAACCGGAGGGTATCATGCAACAAGATCAGTCGCAATCCACTGAAATGTTTAGGGATAATTTAAAGCTGTTTTGAATTAAATAGGCAGATGTGATTTGAAGCAAAGCTAATGGTACTTTTATATTGTTTTAATAATCCATAGATAATGCAAGTATCTTTTCCATTAAGCTTAAATTAAAACTATGAAAACATAACTGCACAAAGAAGCAGCCATTAAGAACATTAATGAATTTGTAAAAGTGTACGTAGGATTGTTTCATAAGGCATATATATACACTTTTAATGAAAAATAATTATTTTAAAAATTTGTGGTCAAAACACGCTTTGCTCAATAGCAGTAATAACTATGATCATCCCACAGGGATATTTATTTCTTTCCCAAGTGATTTAAAATGTAAAAGGCACAAATAGGTGCTCGCAACATCTCCCAGGTCCTGCCAACGTGGTGCCGCTCGGCAGAAGAGCTATCAGGGCTCGTGGGGGGCCGAGGCAGCTCCCCGGAGCCCATCTCACTGCGACAGGGCCCCGGTCCTGCACCCAAAACTGTTCTCCGTATCACGGTTTGCAGCTGCTGCTTGAGACCGGCAGACCACAAGAATACAACACTCACCACCATCCTCACCGGGAGGTTCAGAGAAAAGACGGGGCTTTGCTCAGCCCTTTGAGAAAGGAGACAGTCTCACACAGGTAGAAGGTGGCTCCTGACTTAAGCAGAGGAGGTAGAGCCTCCTCACAGCTCTGCAGAGAGGACAAACCTTACAAAATGGGGTCTGCTGACAGCCAACACAGAATCACAGAATGGATTAGGCTGGAAGGGACCTTAAAGATCATTGAATTCCAACCACCCTGCCCTGCCAGGGACACCTCCCACCAGACCAGGTTGCTCAAAGCCCCATCCAACCTTCAACACCTCCAGGGCCGGGACACCCACAGCTTCTCATGCAACCTGTGCCAGTATCTCACCATCCTCATGCTTGCAAAAGACAAAAAAACCCCAACCCTATCACCATCATTCTCAGAATCAAAAGAGAGCTCTGTAAAACGATGGAAGCTCATTAAAAGGAAGGGAAAACAGAATTATGAAAGAGTGTAATGTTTGCAGCACCCACAACTGCTTGAGGAGACTCAGTTGGAGGCAAAGAAAAAGCAGATGCTTTTTTTTTTTTTTTTAATTGAAACAGGCTTGAGAAAGGGCAAGGCAAGTCAGCAAGGCTGCGTGGCAGCGAAGGGAGGGTTACTCAGGATAAATCGATGGCCTTCAAAAACCAGCCCCTTCCAAGCGAAGAACATAAAAGTGTTCAGAAGCTCTAGCAGAAGCAGGTGATTAAAAAACAAACAAACAAACAAGGAGATCCTGTCACTTCTAAGGTAAAATGTGCAGTAATTTATTTACTTTTTCCTCATTAAGGGAAGAGATCTCTCCGTTACTGATTTTGGTATTAATAGAATTCCAGGTGCTTCATACAGCAGAATACACCATCAGGCAGGCCAGAAAAAAAAGAACCCAAACCCTGACTTGCAAATGTTATCAGAATTACTCATAAATTTAAAAAAAAAAAAAAAATCCTTCTTCAAAAAGAACTGTGACAGGAAGCCTGCCAGGGAGTCTGTGGGGCCAAGAGATGATCAAGGCAAAAAAAAAAAGTATTTAAAAAAAGCTCAAAGAGAATAAAGTAGCGGCACAAAACTTGATCATTTTTTTCCTCCTTTTGTGTTCACCATGAAAGCACTCGAATAGATCCCCATGCCAGCACCTTCTCCAGGTCCCGCAAAAAAATCATAGTATTCAGAGATATCATGGATGGAACAAGCCAAATGAAGAGAAACATGAGGCCAAGAGCAGATGAATTTCTAAAGAAAGGCGAGAATCATATGAATCATATGAACTTGCTATGGAGTGTCATCTCCTGCTTAAAAGTGCTTTGGTACCTGAGGAACATCAGGTGGCAAACGGAACACCAAAATTAAAAGGCTCCCAAGGGCAACCCAAGAGAATATTACCATGAAGTCTAAGGCTTTTACCAGGAAAAAATAGCAGATGAAACAACACTTTGAGCAAATACATAAATAAATACAACGTGCCAGGGAAAGCTTGGGTTGCTGCAAAGGGAAATGCAATGTCTCAGACTCGGTGTGGTTCCCTGCAGGAACGACTGGCACATGGCTACCACAGAACCGCTGATGCAGTGCGTGCAGATTTCCAGCCGAATTTACCAAGCTCCCTCACAAAATACCCTTACGAAAGTTTGGCCGAGGCAGAACACAAGCGAAGGCCTGTGCGTCCCAAGACAGGTTAAGAGAGATGGAGCAGAGCAGAAGTAAGCTTTCGGTTCTCCTAGGGAGAGAGAGGAGAATCCACGGGCATTCATGGGTCAATGTGGTGGTGTCGTTGCAGAGGGTGGTGTGTGACGGGTGAGTGTGAGGGGAGGAACAAGGGGAGAGCAGGCAGGCTGGACTGACCAGAAAGAAAACATCTGGAGATGGTCTCCACTAGGTCTGTAGCCACAGCCAAAAGGAATAAAGCCACCCAAACTGACCTACCACAGAAACATGCAGCTGTCCAGGTGAGGGGCTGCAGGGAATGTCTGAGCCTGTCACTCAGCTCAGTGTCCTCAAAAGAGGACAGCAAAGACAGCCCCCATGTGCACTATGAGCAGGTTGATGATCTGCTCAGCCCGGTGGCTGA